>MCFA01000367.1:0-27440 GCA_002105025.1 Clohesyomyces aquaticus
AGGGAAAAGAAAAAAGGGAAAAGAAAAAAGAGAAGAGAAAAAAGAGAAAAGAAAAAAAGAGAAAAGAAAAAAGAGAAAAGAAAAAAGAATAAATAAATAAATAAATAAATTAGAAGTTCTTTAACCTACACTGCGGATCGTTTTCCACTCAATGAGTGGAAAACCCACTCATTGAGTGGAAAAACCCCACTCAGGGCACTCATTGAGTGGAAAAGCTCCACTCATTAAGTAGAAACCCACTTATTGAGTAGAAAAACCCCACTTAGGGCACTCATTAAGTGGAAAAACCCTACTCATTAAGTAGAAAACCCTACTTAGGCTTATTTTCTAAGTAAAATTGTCTAAATTTTTACTAAATCAGTGAATCTACTTAGAGATTTTCGAATCTAGTGCTAAAGTGGGCCCCCTACTCCTTCACTAGGCGGGCTTGGCTCACCCACACAGACTATATGACCCTCCCTGCCTCTATCCTTCTATCTCTCCTCTACTCCTCCTCTATCTCTATCTCTATCTCTATCTCTATCTCTATTGCTATCTCTATCTCTATTGTCGCTATCCTTATTAGTTAAGTATTTATATTAGATTCACGTTAGATAGCAGACTAATCACGATGTAGAGAGATCAATTCACCAATGCAACAAGCTAGCAGGGCAGGCAGGGCAGGCAAGCCAGGTCGTGAGAGCAGATTTGGTGTTAAGGAGCTGTTAGGGTAGGAGCTAAGGGGAGCCAAGCCCCTGCGTGGTACACTATGTACTAGATCGAGCTATAGATAGAGCTAGTACACTATATTAGCGCAACGAATTATTAAGCTATTTTTTAATTATTTTTAATTACATTATTTATAAATATTTATAAATATAAAAATAGGTAGAAAAATAAGTAGAAAAATAAGTAGAAAAATAAGTGCAAAATAAGTAGAAAATTTCCACTTATTAAGTAGTCGTTTACGTGCTAAAAAACCTACTTAATGAGTAGAAACGGTTTTCTACTTATTAAGTGAAAATTAATCTATAGTGTAAAAGAAACTAACCTTTTAATATATTTATACTATTTAAAATAGCTTCTAATACTTTATTTAAAAAAAAATACTATAAAAACTATAAAACACTAGTAATTTTTAAATATATAAATTATTATAGTTATTATAGTTTAATTACTATTAGTTAAGTACTAGCTCATGCACTTTACTAGGAGGCAAGGCTAACGCGAGGACCTAGCAAGTACTGTTTATATCGCTAGAGACGAGGCAGAGCTCTACACAAAGTCTATCTAGATCTTAGGCATATAGGTAGACCTAAAATTATAATAGAAAGAGCATACCTAAAAGGCAGCATAGAACAGCGAGAGCTTATTTAACGTAATAGCGCGCATTATAGCATTAACGTAGGGCCTGTTAATGCAACAGTTAAAACTTATCTATATAGCAGTAGTATAACTAGCAATAATATATAGAGCGCAGGTATAGGGATAGCAACTTAACAGAGGATTAATAGCTATAAGCATAATAGAGCTACTTCTAAAAAGGCAGAAGAAATGTCTTAGGCAGATTACTAGAGCATATAAAGGTACCCTAAGCGCGGCTATTAAGCAGGAAGCAGGCATAGCCCTACTCTCCCTCTAGGTTAAGACATAAGCGTTCTAACAGGCAATTAAGCAACATAGAGCTATAGACTAGAACGTCTAGCAAACTATATAAACTATATAGAGGTTACTAAGACAACAGGGAAGCGATATAACAGCGCCGCGCCTAGCCACGCAGAGCAAAGCAACAAAAGCAAAAGCAGACAACCTTATCGCCTAGGTATGTGAATAGCGAGCACACTAAGCAGAACGCTAGCGCGCTAAGGGCAACTTAACGCGTGGCTAACAGACTAGACAACTATAGACAGGCACCTACATAGCAATCTAACAGAGACAAGACTTTAAATAGAAACAGGCTTAGAAACATAAAGGCAGAGGAAAGAAGGAAACAACTTAGACAGAACTATAGACAAAACGCCCCTAATAGCTATATAACAACCTCTTAAAAGCAGAATTAACAGCGCTCTTCCTGCTCTACATAGAGGCAATTAGACTTAACTACTAGCTAGCGCACTATAGAGTACTAGGGATCTCTAGAGAATGCCTCTATAGATAGCATAAACAAACAGTTAAACACGTGATCTTCTACTATATAAGATATAACAAGAGCGTGCTACTACTACGCCTACGTAATAAAAGGCTAAAGGATGCCCTAGGCTACTTAGAACAAGCAAATGTAATAGCCTTGTAGTTACTTAAGCAGAGAGTTCTAAAATAGTTTAAAGTAGCCTAGGACTTAGCCCTAGAGAATTATGTAACATACTAAGAGATCTAGGGACTATTAGGCTAGACAGACCCTTAAAGAAACGCTACCCTAACGCTACTACAACGCTAGCGTAACGCTACTAAAGACTGCTAGACTACCCTTATATAAATACCTCTCCCTCTTTTCCTATTTTTTACTCTCTCTTTCTCTCTCTCTCTTAAGCCCCTTACTAAGGGCAAGTATAATAACATAGGCAGTTAAGATAAAAGGAAAACATAGTACCCTTATAGGCAAAAAGCAAAGTGAACATAAATATAGCACATAGAAAGTTTTCTCTACGCATAAGCTTTATCCTATAGCAAAAGTCTATATAAGCTACTAGAGCTTAAAATAGACAGTAAATAGATTAAATAATAATAATAATTACTATTAGTTATTACTATATTATATTATAGGTTTTTTAGCTAACTACTTATTTATTTAAAATATTAATATATATATATATATATATATATATTATACTCTATTTTTTTTTAATTACAAGCTCTACTGTCTTTCTATATTTATATATAAGAGAAGTATGTTATATTTCTTAGTTCCCTCTAGTTCCTTAACGTTTTGCTTATATAATAGGCTATAGCTATTAGGGAGAAGTTCTATTAAGACAATCTTATAGTTATATAGACAATGTTCTAGCAGTTAGTAAGCTATAGTTTTGCTAAATATATTCTAATACTAATAGTATTTAGAGAGTAATTAGAGGTTAACTAACGCTTTGTTCTCTACCTTGTCTTTAAGCTATAGCGCCTGCTTGTCTTTAATTAGGCGCTCTATCTTATAGATAGAAGTTAAAAAGAATTTGTTCTCTTTCTTCTTTATGTTAAAATAGAACGTATTTGCTAATATAAAGGCAATAGTAGAGGAATAGATGCTTTTTAGGTTTATATTAGACCTTCTAACAGACAGACAGAAGAATAATTAGAGTGCCTTAGGACTATAGACTAGGGGAGATTAAAAATTTTTTAGTAAGTGTAGCAAACCTCTAATATAGTAGATTGTTAGGCTATAAGACTGCCTATACTATTTCTTTTCCTATAGAGCGTTATAGCGTTAGATATCTAGCTCTACCTCTTCGTCGCGCGTTAGCTAGGTCAATTACATAAGCATAGAAGGCGTAGGATTATAAGTAGCAGGGTAGGTACTAGGCTATATAATCTAATTCTAGTTTATATTAAGCTAGAGCTTAAAGCAACGTAACTACTTAATGCTAATAATTAAATCCTAGGCGCCTAGGTCTATAACTATAAAGAGGCAGTTACGTATAGTTCTCTTATTAATTTAGAGGTGTAGGTAGATATACTAATTAATAGAAACCTAGATATAATCTTAAAAACCTTTAATAGTAACCCTATAGAGTAGCTGCTAGATAGGTATATAGAGAGACTAGGATAGGGATCCTGCTACTAATAAGTTAAGGAACAGAAAACCTTATGCGCTAGTGTTAATTAGAGAGTTTAGTTAGACACTAATGCCTTTTAAACATAAAATAGTAGAGACTTAGAAGTGTTTTCCTCTAAACAAGCGTAATAGGTTAATGCTTAATAAATTATACTTATTTAGGCCTAGAATAGAGAGTTTGCCTAGGCGTTTCTGTTTCCTGTCTAAGATCTGTCTAAGTTATATTTATTTACGTCTAGAAACTCTTCCTCTAGTTCTTGCTATTCTAACTTAATCTCTTATACTTAAGGAACAGAGTAATTATTTATAAAATGTCTAGGCTTACTATAATTATAGCAATTGCTAGGGGTTGTATGCCTTTCTAGGTTAGGAGTTTTGCTTAGCTATTAGGGAATAACTAAGGTAGACTAAGGGGCTAATGTAGGGGCTGTTTAGACCTAAATTATACTATAGGTTAGTTTTAGGTTCTTAGCAAACTTCTAAGACTAATTTATAAGTGCCTTAGTAGCAGAGGACTAGCTCTAAATATAGTCTAGGACTACTAGGTTACTCCTTTATTCTATGTTATAGGCTATTAGGTAGGCGACTATAGTTTTAAAGGAATTCTCCTAAGTATGTTTAAAACCTAGGTTTAGCATCTATAGGCTAGGAGATTTTTAATCTTAGGCGTGCGTTTAGTAAGGTAGGCTTAGGTAGGTTTAGGAGTGCTAACAGGGTCTCTTACTTATAACGTAGTAAGAGTGTCTTAAGGCAGAGTTAGGAGTAATTTAGTAGTTAGTAGAGGTTAATCTAGACTAATAGTTCTTAACCTAGTTAAGTATGTAATCTATGCCTATAATTAAGTAATTTAGTTATTAAGGGCTATGTTGCTATAGTTTAAATCTAAATTAGGTAGGTCTCTAGCTATAGGTTCTATAATAGCAAGTTTAGCTATTAAAGGGGGTAGTAGATGTTTAGCTCTAGAGGCTAGGAACTTGCCTTAGCCTTAACTTAAGCATATAGCAATTCTTATACTAGAATTAGTAAGTAGTTAGGGGTTAGACATTAGAGTAGGTTCTAATTCTAATAGGTTCTTAGTAGTCTCTAAGTCTCTACCTTAGCGCACTCTACGTGACTTTTCTAAAGATAATCCTAATTATAAGGGATAAGAAGTTCTAAACCTAAAGGCTTTAGTTAACAGAAGGTCTCTAAGATTCTATCTATAGACTAAATAATTTAATATAAACAGTATATAAGTACTATAACCTAAACTAAATTAGACACGTCTTAGAGCTTAGACGTAGTTAAATAAACAATTAATATAATATTATTAAAAAGGCTGTTACTAGCAAAAGCAAGTTTTTCTATATAATATAATAGCGTAGGCATAATAATAGGTCTAAATATAGTAGGAATCTACTTAGAGGCATATAGAAGTGCGTGGGGACTTAGAACCTAGGAATTCTATTAACACCTATAGGCCTTGTATAAAAGGATATAGAAAAACTACTAAGCTAGCTATAGAGAGGAAGGGGACTATATACATGAGGGAAATAGAGGTATAGCTAGGGGCAGGGGTCGGACCCAATACGGTACGCGTTTGGGCCTAATGCGGGACACGTTTAGACCTAAAGGGAAATTAGCAGACCCCTGATTAGAGGTTAGCAGGACTTGGCCTAGAACGAGGTCGTTACCTCGTTACACTGCTAGGCTTGCCACTTAAGGCGTATATCTATGTCTCTACTCTTATAACAGTAGACAGCAATAGCGTTAGAGATAGCTAGTTAGATAATCTTAAGGATCTTGCTTAGGGTCTTGTTAGTCACGTTGTTAATTCTAGCTTAAATAATTAGTTTAGGGGCAGCTAGCTACGTAGCCTACGCTATAACATTTGCCTATTGTTAGGTTGCTAGCAGGTTGCTGTTAGCCTTAGCTTTAGTCTCCTTTATATGTTAGAGGATCTTGTTATATGTTTTCTAGACATAGAGCTGCTCCCTTATTCTCTCTACTACCTCTCTTGCCTAGCGCGTTAACGCCTTTACCTTCTTATTCCTTTTTCTCTTTATAGCCTTTAGTATTTTTATTAGCTTCTTTATAGTGTTAGAGTATACTTTATTTTGTTCTCTATTACGTTATATAAGTAGGTAATATGTTCCTCCTGCTAACGTATTAGCATGTTAACTATAGTGTAGTAGCGCTATTACGTTGCTATACTATTTTGCTATTGTTCCTATAGCTTATATAGCTAGGGACAGTACTATAGACGTTTTGTTTAATAAATTTAAGTCGTTTTAACGCGTTTTTTAATGCTTTAATTTATCTTGCGCTTTTTCTGTTAATAATACCTATATTAGACCTTTTAATAGACAGATAGAAGAATAATTAGAGTGCCTTAGAACTATAGGCTAGGAGAGATTAAAACAATTTTAGTAAGCGTAGCAACTTTCTAATATAGTAGATTATTAGGCTATAAGACTACCTATACTATTCTTTTTCCTATAAAGCGTTATAGCGTTAGATATCTAGCTCTACCTCTTTGTCACGCGTTAGCTAGGTTAATTACGTAAGCATAGAAGGCGTAGGATTATAAGTAGTAGAGTAAGTACTAGGCTATATAATATAATTCTAGTCTATATTAAGCTAGAGCTTAAAGCAACGTAACTACTTAATGCTAATAATTAAATCCTAGGCGCCTAGGTCTATAACTATAAAGAGGCAGTTATAGATAGTTCTTCTATTAATTTAGAGGTATAGGCAGATGTACTAATTAATAGAAACCTAGATTTAATCTTAAAAACCTTTAATAGTAACTCTATAGAGTAGCTGCTAGATAGGTATATAGAGAGACTAGAATAGGGATCCTGCTACTAATAAGTTAAAGAACAGAAAACCTTATACGCTAGTGTTAATTAGAGAGTTTAGTTAGACACTAATGCCTTTTAAACATAAAATAGTAGAGACTTAGAAGTGTTTTCTTCTAAACAAGCGTAATAGGTTAATGCTTAATAGATTATACTTATTTAGGCCTAGAAGAGAGAGTTTGCCTAGGCGTCTCTATTTCCTATCTAAAATCTATTTAGGTTATATTTGTTTATGTCTAGAAACTCTTTCTCTAGTTCTTGCTATTCTAACTTAATTTCTTATACTTAAAGGACAGGGTAATTATTTATAAAATGTCTAGGTTTACTATAATTATAGCAATTACTAGGAGTTATATGCCTTTCTAGGTTAGGAGTTTTGCTTAGCTATTAGAGAGCAACTAAGGTAGGCTAAGAGGCTAATATAGAGGCTGTTTAGACCTAAATTATACTACAGGTTAGTTTTAGAGTCTTAGCAAACTTCTAAGGCCTATCTATAGAGGCCTTAGCAGTAGAGAACTAGCTCTAAATATAGTCTAGGACTACTAGGTTACTTCTCTATTCTATGTTATAGGCTGTTACGTAGGCGACTATAGTTTTAAAGGAACTTTTCTAAGTGTGTTTAAAGCCTAGGTTTAGCATCTATAGGCTAGAGGATATTTTCTTCTATAAGTAAAAAAACTATTCTGTTTTAGATATAGATTCTCTAATTGCTATAGTAATAAAACGCGCCTTAAAAGTAGGGAACGTTTCTCCTTTATCTATCTAGAGAGCCTAGAAAGCCTGCTATGCCTTAGTCTCTTTATTGCTAGTAATAAAATAAGTTTATAAGAGCTTAATTATCTTTTCTATAGTTATAAACTAGAAAGCATCTAACTTAGCTAGGTATCTAGGCTTTAGGTGTTCTTTTATAATACTAGAAGCATGTCCCTATACTAACGCTATACGTGCTTGCTTGCTCTAATAGTAATCTATATTAATCTTATTATTATTATTATTATTATTATTATTATTATTATTATTATTATTATTTAATCTATTTACTGTCTATTTTAAGCTCTAGTAGCTTATATAGACTTTTGCTATAGAATAAAACTCATGCGTAGAGAAAACTTTCTATATGCTATATTTACGTTCCCCTTGCTTTTAGCCTATAAGGGTACTATGTTTTTCTTTTATCTTAACTGCCTTACTATTACACTTGCCCTTAGTAAGGGGCTTAAAGAGAGAGAGAGAGAGAGTAAGAAGTAGAAAGAGAGAGAGAGTAAGAAGTAGAAAGAGAGAGAGAGGTATTTATATAAGAGGTAGTCTAGTAGTCTTTAGCAGCGTTATGCTAGCGTTATAGTAGCGTTAGAGCAGCGTTTCCTTAAGGGTCTGTCTAGCCTAATAGTCTCTAGATCTCTTAGTATGTTATATAATTCTCTAGGGCTAAGTCCTAGGCTACTTTAAACTATTTTAGAACTCTTTGCTTAAGTAACTATAAGGCTATTGCCTTAGCTTGTTCTAGGTAGCCTAGGGCATCCTTTAGCCTTTTGTTACGTAGGCGTAGTAGCAGCGCGCTTCTGTTATATCTTATATAGTAGAAAATTATATGTTTAACTATTTGTTTATGCTATCTATAAAGGCATTCTCTAGAGATCCCTAGTACCCTATAGTGCGCTAGCTAGTAGTTAAGTCTAATTGCCTCTATGTAGAGCAGGAAGAGCGCTATTAATTCTGCTTTTAAGAAGTTGTTATATAGCTATTAGAGGCGTTTTGTCTATAGTTCTGTCTAGGTTGTTTCCTTCTTTCCCCTGCCTTTATGTTTCTAGGCCTGTTTCTATTTAAAGTCTTGTCTCTGTTAGATTGCTATATAGGTACTTGTCTATAGTTGTCTAGTCTGTTAGCTACGCGTTAAGTTGCCCTTAGCGCGCTAGCGTACTACTTAGTATACTCGCTATTTATATACTTAGGCAATAAAGTTATCTGCTTTTACTTTTGTTGCTTTGCTCTACATAGCTAGGCGTAGCGCTGTTATATTACTTCTCTATTGTCTTACTAACTTCTATATAGTTTATACTATTTGCTAGGCGTTCTAGTCTATAGCTCTATGTTGCTTAATTGCCTGTTAGAACGCTTATGTCTTAACCTAGAGGGAGAGCAAGGCTATGCCTGCTTCCTGCTTAATAGCTACGCTTAGCGTACCTTTATATGCTCTAGTAATTTGCCTAAGACATTTCTTCTACGTCTTTAGAAGTAGCTCTATTATGCTTATAGCTATTAATCCTCTATTAAGTTGCTATCTCTATACCTATGCTCTATATATTATTGCTAGTTATACTACTGCTATATAGATAAGTTTTAACTATTACATTAACAAGCTCTACGTTAATGCTATAATACATGCTATTACGTTAAATAAGCTCTTGCTGTTCTATGCTGCCTTTTAGGTATGCTCTTTCTATTATAGTTTTAGGTCTACCTATATGCCTAAGATCTAGATAGACTTTATATAGAGCTCTGCCTTATTGCTAGCAATATAAACAGTACTTACTAGGTCCTTACGTTAGCCTCGCCTCTTAGTAAAGTGCATAAGCTAGTACTTGTCTAGGGCAAACTTAGCTCTATAGCGCTTTGCCTATGCTACGCACTTGTTATAAGCTATAGTAAGTCTCTAGCAGTTGTCTGCTGCTATGTTTCCCTAGGCTACTAGCGTAGTGTTGTTAATAAATCTAAATCTAAATACGTTATTGCTTCCTAGTTATTTAAATTCCTCTAGTAGCTCTATAATAAAGAAGAGGAATAGTATTAGAAATAGAAAGGACCTCTATAGGATCCCTACGTTTACTTATATCCTCTAGCTTATAAACCTAGCAAATGTAATTTATATAGTTTATTTGCTAAGAAAGTCCTCTATAAACTATATAGTCTATAGTAGTATGCCTTTGTTCTAGAGTATATGTAGTAGTCTAGTATATGCTACGTTATTAAAGGCTCTTATAAGGTTAAGGCCTAGCATTAAAACTACGCATTCCTTCTAGGCTTTCTACGCTGTCTAAACAATTTTAGTAAGCAGCTTAACTGCTGTTATTATAGACTTCTTCTTTTAGCTACCTAGTTAGTTCTAGAGTAGTAGTTAGTATTCTTCTGCTGCCTCTGCTAGACGCTCTGCTATAATAGTTTTAACTAGCTTAGTAATTATATTCTCTAGCGCTATAGAGCAATAGGCGTTAACTAGGGTGTAGTCTTTCTTTTCTAGTTTACGTAGTGCTACTATAATAGTGTCTTTAAGTCCCTCTAGTAAAAGGGCGCTGTTAAATAGCTTGCTAATTACCTTTGCTAGGTTATTACTAATAGTATTGCTAAGCGTTTTAAGGACTTTGTTTAGTATTTTGTCTAGTCCTAGGGCTTTCTTGCTTAGGAGCTTATATATTACGTCTTATACTTGTTGCTTTATAACTCTATAGTCTATATAGGCTATGTTTAGTTAAGGGTTCTATAACTTGCTATTTTCGAGTGGATTCTACTCTTGGCATACACCTGATTAGGTTACTCGTTTTTGGGCCATTACATCAGCAAAATCTTACTCAGCTCAATCTTAGCTCATTCATGCTTAGCACAAATCACGCCTGCTCGGGCTTGCTCGGGCTTGCTCATGATCAAAATCAGGGTGCCTCAGGCTACTCACGACCAAAATCGGGGTGCCTCAGGCTGCTCATGCCCGACCCCCTTTTCGTTCCTTGTCCTAATTCTGGTCCTGATTCTGGTCCCCTAACTCTTTGCTCTTTTTATAACATTAGCAACTTTAAACAGATATGCATAATGATACTGTTTAGAGAGGTCTAGCTCTAAGATTCTCTAATTACGCTTCTCCCTTTGCTAACTGCGCGTATAGCTATGTGCTCTAGTAGTTACTATAGAATCACCTTTTGTTAGATGTAAGTTATAGCAAAGAGATATACATTCATATCACTATGTATTAAAAGCTAGTCTACGCATATCCCACCTTAAATGTCTTTAGATTCTCTATGGCATAGGCTCTATACAAGGGCACTTGAAATATAGCTAAATGGCAAAACAGTTCTGTATAGTACACGTCTGCTTGTAATTAATAAGTTTTACTGCGCCTTATAGTGTACTAGGTGTCCGCGTGAGGACTGCGCTCTGCTGAATTACTAGGTTTTAGAGAAGAGGAGGAGGGGGGGGGGTCCTAGTTTTGGGACCCTGCAAAGACTGCGAAGACTGCGAAGACTGCGTAGAACACCTGGCCCAATGAATGATAGTTCCATTAGCTATGATCTAGAGGCTATGGATTTGTCTTCCTGTAGAGGTTTTATAGTCACGCTAGCTCGCTCTTGCTTGCGTGATTAGGACATCTAACTCTCTCTCTCTTCTTCTTCTTCTTCTTCTTCTTCTTCTTTCTCCTCCTCCTCCTCTACATTACATTTTCCTATTTATAGGGACTTACTTGTTATTATACTTAGTATTTTACTATTAAAATAGCAGTGACACTAACTATGCGTGAGCAAGAGTTTCTTGCACGTAGCAGTGTAATTATTACAGTTATAGATCTGTTAAAGGTTAAAAACAAAACTATAGAAGATAACTCTAGCAAGCAGTATAAAGCTAATAAAAAAAAGGCAAGGCCGTCAATTAGAGCTATAAGTTCCGTGCGACTAGGTATGCCATGACCCTTGGCGGAGCTAATCTTTAAAGGTTTAAGACAGGTCGTCTAGATGCGACATTAGAGTGCATTAAAGACCTTAAAGACTTAATGCTCTTTATTAGAACTAGCATGAAGGGCAAGAAAGGAGATAACTACTACTTTAAACGGCGTAATAGAAAGAGGAAGGGTTATAACAAAAAGAAAACACTAACTACAGTTTATAATTTAGTGTAGAACGCTTAGAACAACTTATGCCCGTAGTGCGCAGACAATAGGCACCTAATCTCCCCCAAAAATAAGGAACACATGACTAAGGTAAGACGTTAACTAAGTACGATTATATGCTCTTAGTGTTAATTTTATGTAGTATAATAAACACTTCCTTAAGAAGGCGCTTCACCTACAGCTCTTCGTAAGAGAATTAAAGTTTTCTAGCAAGTTTCACTACAGAATTCTAAGCGTTTATTAATAAAGAAGAAGCCACATTGTACACGCCAAACCAAGGGTAAGGTTTGTTTAGCATCATATAACTACCACAAATTTCTATAGCTTAGGCAGAATTAGCAAGTTTGCTAAATCCAATAGAAGAGAGGACCCTAAAGAAGACTCAGAAGATGATGCTAGAGGTAATTGTTCTAGTTATAAAGATCTAGTTTGGAGTTAATAACTATGTGATAGGTTCTTGTTCCGTCACAGCAAATTGCTGCTCAAAGTCTAGGATCTAATGCCTTGGGGGTACCTGCTCGCAAACGCCACCTCCTACACCGCCATGCGTAGATCTATCTAGTAGGTAATGGTTTTTTTACGACAGCTTATCTATTTTAAAACTTAGATTGCTAATCCTTTCTAGGTTCATGTACTGTAGATTCTAACTGCTGCCCTGGCCTTATTTGCTTCTCTAGAAGCTGCCAAGCATGTCTTGCTAACTAGAGTAAGTATACCTGCCTTAGCATAAGACAATTTAATCTTAAAATTCTGTTAGGTCCTTATACTGTTAGGGGAGTACCTTGCTATAGCGCTCCTGACATTTAGTGCGCCATTAACAGTGGACCTAGAACAGTTTACATAGCTCCTCTGCTATTCTAGGCCACGTGATGTTTCGTAGGTTGAGCCGAATACATAGTCAAGTTAAGCCTTAGCGATATAAGCAACAAAGTGTAAACGGGAGTGAACAGTTTAATGCAAGAGGAGAGCGTATACTTCTATGACTACATAGCAAGGGGCACAGACTATTAAGGACAAGGATTTTGGCCAAGGCGGAGGGTAGTGGAGCATAGTAGGTCGTGAGCTATGTCATTTCCAATCTTTTCAATTTTCGTAATAAATTAATTCAAGTACTAGCTAGTGCTAGTTATAATTGTCTTGGCACGTCTCTCTCGCCACGCCTGCACACTAATTCCGTTAGCAAACCTGCTAAACTAGCGACAATTAATAACTGCCCCACCTACACTGTTAAAACTTGCCTCTCTAAGAACTAGTAATACTTTTTCTAGTGTTGCTTTTCCTCCCATGATGTCTACGCGTCAAGCCACCCGCGCCAACGCTAGCAAGAGGGGCAAGCAGACTACAGCTGCTGTTAAATCTGCTACTGTTAATGCCACTGCCAATGCTCCAAAGAAACATAGAGGTATACTTTGTCTACATTAGAGTTAAAGCAAGAGGAGCCGCAAGTTCTAGCAAGAAGCCTGTAGAGACTAAGCTATAGTTCATTTATGCTTCTTAAAGAGACTGCTAAGAGTGCTCCAAAGTCAAAGGACTTTAACACTACTAGTCTCCTTCTAGAGCTGCAATGGAACGTAAAGAAGCTCCTAATGATGTCTAGCGCGCTGCTAGTCACTCCTAGAGTGCGCTAAACGCCTACTAGCAGTTGTGTTGCCCCTAATTACGCAGTTCATGCTGCTAGTAAGGTCAGCATGTAGAAGAAGGCTGAGCTCGCCCTAATAGATTAGCTACGTTGCAAAGAACTAGCCTGTCTTAACAAGGAAGCAAGAGGTTAGTGTTAGATTAACAGGGAGAATGGCTATCACTTTGTTGTTAATCAAGCCATCCTGAGCAGATAGGCAAGCTCTGTTGTCGCCTCCGAGCGCTCCCTCACAGACGAGCCACTAGACGTCTTAATATGGAAGATAATAAGCAATAGGCCGTGCAATAACATCCGCCGTCGCTCTAATCTTACAATCGCCAAACAAGGCGCCTAGAAACGGATTAAAGATAATCTTAATTAGCAATTAGAATTCTTTAGACGCGCAATTAAGGGTGTCCTAGATCGTACTGACTAGACGCAGCTAATGTTTATGAGCATCTAGAACTAGAATAACGCGCGCATCATGAAGAAAATTAAGAGGGAGGTTCTTAAGAGTTAACTAGAGATAGCTAGGCTACAGCAGGAGCAACAACGTTAGGATTTAACAGAGGAGTTGGCAGCATCACAGCAATCAGCAATACCACAGCAAATACCACATTAAATAGCAATGCTAATGCTGTTTATAATGCCGCAGCAAATGGCGATGCAACAGCAAATAGCGATGCAACAAGAAATAGCAACCGTCTCGCCAGGCGTGATCATAGCTGCCATCGCACCATGATCATGACCACCATGGCACTATCAGCGGCATCTAGACCATGCAAGAACACCTCACCTTTGGTTGGAGCTAGCATCGCGTTATTAGGACTAGCTTATCGTGCACTTACGATCGCTGTAGAAATCATGTATTTAACCTATAAAGATGCCTCTACGAAATAACTATCTTCACCTTTTCTTTTATTAGCAGTTTAATAGATAGTTTCTATCAAGCCCCTCACATATATACATGCTTCTTATAACGCCACTATTGTCGTCTTATTAGATTTAGATCTTTAAAAGAGACTTTTCTAGGAGGTTTTAGAGCCTCTCTAAGATCAAAGGGGCTTTAGTCTAATACAGTCTTAACATTAATTTAGAAGATAGCAATAGAAATTTTGCCTTTTATTAAAAATCTTAAATTACTTTGTTCTATAAGGCTTCTAGTCTTTAGATCTCTATTATTATGTTTAAAGAAGTAACCCTTTGAAAGCCTTGCTAAGAAGCTGCTGAAAATACTGCCTCTTTCGCGGCTGCCTTGGTGGTGTACCAACTAGTCCCATGATTTCTGTATAGATAACCTCCGCCACTAGCATATAACTTAGCACTTAACAACGCTCTATATATAGCACCCGTTGCAGCGTTATGACACGCCATTTAGAATTCCATGTTTTGCCTTGCACGAGCTAGCAAAAGCTAGGCATAAATATTATCTTGTCTATGCGTTAGAGCAAGGAATAACAACAGATCTTAAGTTTAGCATGCATGAATAAATGCCTGTCTAACCCTTGCCAAGGCAAAGTCGCAGCTCGTTAGTAAAGCTTATGGACGAGTAGGTCCTTAGCAATAGTTTCTAGGGAAGACGAGCCTGAGGAGCATCAAGGTATGCCACTAGGAGAGGGCGCAGCGAGGGCAGGCATTGGCAGCGCCAACAGTATACCACGTATAGTTCTTTATTAGGCTTGCTCGCAGACATAGTAGGAGGCTTAAAATAGTTTTAGAGAGGTTAAGCAGCTGCTCTATAAGACTAGAGGAATATGTTCACATGATCTTGTTATGTAAAAGCATTACAAAAGGGTAATAATAGCAGTTTAAGGCACAGGTGGCCCTAGGTGCCGCCCTGTGATTAAGGAACGGGAGAAGTTTAGTGGGAATTATAAGGGCAGCGTGAATAGGGCACACAGCTACGCTTCTATCCTTAGTAAGGGATTTCTATTAATTAGCGTCTTTCCCTGCTAACACGGGCGTTGCTGTGCAAGCTAGCGCCTCCCTACAGAGCCAGATCGCGTTCTAGAAACGGGAACTATTATTAAGAGCCTAGGCGAACCCCATTGCTTGCTCGAGGGACACACCGCGGAAGCTTTTCATAGAGCAAATCCAAGTACTATCCATAGCTGCGCTTGAAGATGTCATGGTTAGGACAAAGCTGTTTTTGCTAAACACCTAGAGAGCATTTATGTGATCCTACATACAAGTCTCATATATGTATAAGTCCTAAGGTGCCTAGGGATAGCAAGGAGTAAACTATTTCTAAGAAGAAGCCTTAACGGCGACTAACGAGCAGGTTAGTAGCATAGTCCTTAATCTCTAAGATAAAACTATAGAAGGCTAGAGTTCTGACTTAGAGTATTATAACAGAAGCATTGCTATGCCTTTTACAGCACTTACTATTAAACAAGACGGAAGTTTAATGCCTATTACTGCTAGCAGTTAGGGAAAAACAGTTAATGCAGCCTTAGATGCTAAAATTAGAGTAAAGTAATTCACAAAGGGGCTAGCTTTAATAAAGTCCATATAACACCCTTCGCAGAAGACAAGTCCTGCTGTATCCTAGGCGCTAAACCATTTGGTATAAGGACGTTTGTCAAGGAGATTGCTATAGTTTAGTAAAGGACCCTAAAGCTTTATGAATTTAAAAAGAGGGGCGAGATTCCTAGTATAGAGAGCAGTTAGCTAGAGAATGTTAACAACGCAGGGACGGCCGCTAAAAAGACAGACTTTGCTAGGACTAGGGGTCTAAAGTGCGATGCGTTTAAATTCTATGGCAAAGGGGCTTTCTTAAATATGTTTTACGTGGCAGCAGGTGTAGATTAGAAAATCTAGGAAGTTAATACTTCTAAACTAAAACGAATAGTCATTAACACAGCATCTTTTAAAGCAAAAGGCAAGGATCTTATTTAGAGCCCCTAAAAATTAAAGAGATAATTAAGGGGAAAATTAGGGCTATATTTTATTATTAGAAATTAGAGCTAACCCTCTAGAGCTTAGTAGAGCCTGTAAAGGTTCTTGTTGTTAAGGAGTTAAATACTCTTAAGGAAAGTAATCTTTAACTGTTAGCCCTTCTAAACGTTGTTTATATCTGCTTGTAGTTAGAGGCAGAGGGAAATGCTAGGAAGAATACGCCATAGTCTATAGAATTATGTTGGGATAATAACTACGAGGTGCATGTTAGGAAGTATGGTTTGGCTATAAATAATGCTGCTAATTCTAGTGCGTTAAGGGAGTTTAATTTAAGACGGCTTTATTAAGACTTGAAAGAGCTTAATTCGTGAGTGCCCTAAGGGTTCGCTTGCCTACATTAAGGAGTACCTACGTTTTGGAAGTGACTTAATAGTTAGCAGAATAGGGATAACTATAATGATTAGGTTATAAATAAGACTCTATTTTAAACAGGCGACATAACAGAATCTTTAGCGATAATATTTATAAGAAGTAAATGAACGGGCACGATGTGTTCATAAATTATAAAGCTAAATCTTTAATTAACCCTCTATGTTAATAATATTTTAAGAGTTTTGCTAGCCTTTCCTAAAAATGTAGGTAGCGGTTAGAGTAGGCGCTATAGCTTTAGCAAAGGGGATACTCTAAAAGCTAATTAAATCTATGTTAATAATATTTTTAAGAGTTTTGTTAACGATCCTATTAATAAAGGCGGCGTCCTATGAAAGCTTATTAAGCAAGACGAGATGTTACTACTAACTGGGATTGCTAGGGGTAGATTCAATGTCAAGGTCGTTTATTTTTATTTTGTAATTAGGGAAGTGCGCCAATAATGCGGCTTTACATAAAAACTTTTAAGCGCTATTATTAAGCACAGAATGCACGTCGCTTACGAACTCTGCATTATTAGACCTCGTCTTTTGCAACTTACAAAGGCTGAAACAGGGGCACTGCCTCACGCTATCCATTCCACCCAAGGCGGCCTAGAATCCATATAATAGTTACTCACGTCTAGGTAACTAAATGATTTTAAGTTTTAATTAGTTAACTATCTTTACTTACCTAATTTCGCCAATTCCTAAAAAAATGCCTAAATATTAGCCTCTTACCCTTTCTAGAATTTGACTTCTTTAGCTTTATAAAGCTAATAATAACCTTTTAGTTATCTAATGCACATTGCTTACTACATGTCTCTTAGAAAAACTAAAGTATAAGGCTCTTAGTTATTAGTAGGGCGATGAGGGGAACTAGCATTAGATTTATGTTAATAAGCGAAACGAATCTGTTACTTTAAGCCTAAAGGACGCCCTATAAGCTATTCGCTAGACAGACGAAGACGTTATAATATAGGTAGACGCTTTATGCATAAATTAGAAGGATAAGGATAAGAAAGCGTAACAGCTACCTAGAATAGCAGACATTTATAAAAGCGCTAAAGAAACTATTGTTTAGCTTAGACCTCCTAACATAGACACCAAGTTAGATAAAGGCATGGAAGCTTTAAACGAGCTTAGTGCAGCGCTGGGCACAGAAGACCTCTATTAAAAAGCAAACAAACTGTTTATGCTAAAGTACACTACTACTAAAGTTACTACTAAAGAAGAAGAGGTTGATAGGCAAGAGATAGTCCAAGCTATGCGGCTAGTTATAAACAAATATACTAAGAACTCTTTGTACCTAGACCTCTATTTCACTACGACCACTGCGATGCGCCATATCCTCTCCCGCCTATACTAGAACCGCGTATGGATTATCCAAGAATACACACTCTCCACTACTCTCACTGTCTGCTGTGGGTATAGCAACATTCCCTTCCCACGCTTTCACTGTGCCCTCTTGGCGCTCCCCGTTTTTAAGCAAGAATTTTGCTAATACTTTTAAACAAATTCTAAACCTAATTAGGATTCTCTATAGGACCTTGACAACGACGGTTTAAAGCAGCTGCATGACTATTTCTAGGAGTTGGCTGCCTAGTTTATAAGAAATTACGAAAGAACTACCGCCCTTGCACCTGCTAAACCAGCTTTGGTTATCCAAGGCATGAGAAACTGATATTTACGTAATTGTGAGTTACTCTTACTCTTCCAGCTGCTCTCACGAATCTATGTCAAGCGCGCTGTTGGCGCAGGCGACCCGCGTGACCGCATCTTTTCGCTACTAGGGATAGCTGCCAATAAGAAGCAGCTTAACATCCAAGTTAACTACAGCGCTAGCACTAAGAGCATCTACATGAAGACGGCAAGGGCGCTTCTTTTGACTAGCGCTGTCAATATGCTGGCATACGTGTAACACAGGCATGGCTCGCTTATTAGGTTGCCTACGTGGGTCCCAGATTAGAGTCGCGCTAGAGAGGGGTCTATTGAACTAATTTTAAGACCCTGTGGCAATTACCTATGGGATACTTCGTTCAAGGCTTCTTCTAGGGCGCAGTCTTATGTAGTTCATGAGCTGAATAAGAGCATAGACAAGGAAACCTAGAGCTACTAGTTTACATTACATGGGTTTATAGTTAATATAATTAAGGCTGTAGGGTCCCCATGGCGGCTAGACTACTATAAGAACGTGAATAACGAAACATTAGGGCTCTTTACCTATTTAGATAAGATAGCTTAGTTTTATAACAAGTTAGACAAGAAATATAAAGAGGAGCGCAAGGCTATCTATAGTATAGAGAGCAACAGGAGCGAAACTCATTTCTGCCCACGTAAGACGGCCTAGTACTTAATTCTAACAGCAGACATGTAACAAAAAGGCATGGGGAGTATATGCTAGGCCAAAGCGCTATTCTCTAAGCAAGGCTACTTACAGGCACTAGAAAGACGACTGTTTGACTCGTTGGCTTTTATGAGACGCTTTATGCAGGCACTAGAAGCACAGGAGGATTTACCTACGTTACTAAGTAGAGAAAGTCTTGCTAGGAGCGAAGAGCTAGTCAGCTTTTACTAGACGTTAGGATGGCAGCGTAATCGACGGCTATATCTAGGAAAGCAGGGGACAGTGGGTTTAGCTCTAGATATAGCGCTTTTAGGGGACAAGGTTGTTATCTTTAGCAGAGGTAAATTTTTATATGTAGTGCGTAAAAGATATAATAGTATTTATAGGAAAAAGTTGTTTAAAAAGGAACCTAAAGAGTTTTAGGAGCTTATAGGGGAGGCATATAGGCATAGGTTTATGTACAGTAAGCATTTTAAAAAGGAGCGAGCGAAAGAAACCTTTATTCTTGTTTAAGATTAATGCTTAATAAGGCATAGAGTTACTCACTGCTAACGCGAACTTTTCCTTATAGTTGATTCCCTATTCTTGCTAGAAGCCTCTAGCAACCTAACGTGATTTATGTTTAATGAGCCGCCCTTCTAGTATATATTAGTCATATTAGTTAGTGTTTTCCTATCAAGTGGCTTGATGCCTTTAGGAAGTAGGACAACTTTCTAAGTGCCTTTCTCCCCTTAAGATCTAAGATCTGAGCTTGTTATTTTGGCCTTGTTGTATTTATTACTAGTGGAGCAGTTAAGTTTTATTTCAAGGAGTGCTGTAGTTTGTTTGTTATATATAGACAGACTAAATTTAAACTGCTTAGTGCTATAATTTATAGTCTCTTGTAGTGCTTTTATGTATTTAATTACTACTATTGTTAAAGAGAGTTTTACACTTTTAAGGCTATAAGCGTTAGTTTCTAAATACTATTCTTAAGGCTTTTACTTTATTAGTTATTTTACTCTTCCTACTAGTAAAGTCTTTATATGTTTCCTTAATACTTAGTTTCCTTAATATTTAGTTAATCTTTCTCTTCTAATTAAAAAGGTATAGACGACTTATTTAAAGACATTATAGACGATTTTGTTTTAATCTAAGTTAATAATCTCTTAATCTTTTCCTCTAGATCTCTGGCCAACTATAAGGCCAAAGTGCGGCAGGTATTGCAGAGATTACACGACGAGAGTATCCCAGTTGACCTTAACAAGTGTGATTTTGCTACCTATCGAGTTAGATACCTCAGGTATATCATCGAGGTGGGCAAATGGATAAGTATAGACCTAGAAAAGCTAAAGGCAATTAAAGAGTTAGAGTGTTTAACAGTCTATAATACGTTACGGCTCGTTAAATTAAGGCACGTAACTTCTTACTTTGTTAGTACGTACGTATGGTATTAAGGAAGGAGCTTGCTACTTACGTACGTTTCGCGAAAAGTTACGACGTAACTTCTTATAATTTCCTAATATAGTTGCTAAGAGACGTTAACTTAGAGTAAATTATACGCTTTTAGAGCTAGTTTTTTTATAATTAAAGCGCTTTAATTATTTCTCTAGTAAGGTAATTCCTATAAATAGTAACAGTTTGTTTGCCTCTACTAAAAGCCCTCTTATAGTTATAGGATGTATAGGGTACACTAAGGAAATTAAGGGCGATTTAGAAGAGCGTAGGGTAGGTATAACGACCATTAGTGAGCCACTAAGCTAGCAGGTTATGTATATAGGGTCACCTTCCTTGGCTATAGCAATGTCTTCTTAGTAGCTATTAAAATACTGTTATAACTCTGTTGTTCTCTGCTATTTTTTATACAACTTTACGCTAGTAAGAAGGCTAAGGTTAACAGAGAGTATTTGCTTATAATCGTCGTTATAGTATTAGGCGCTAGGAAGCTTTCTCTAAGTTAGTTATATAAGCTTATCTAGCTCTTGTTGTCCTCTCTATTGTTAACGTATTGTTAAAAAACTTCTCTAATTAAGTCTTTAACCTTTCTATACTACTTATAGTATTTACGCTATTAGTCTATAAACTACGTAAATTAGAGCCTAGGGTTAAGTATAGTAGCAACAGCGTAATAGGAAATTAGTAGATTATAACTATTTTCTCCTAGTAAGTAAAAGCTTCTTAAGGCTATATAAGACGCCTAATCTAAGGTAGTAATTGTTACTTTTACTTTAAAGCTCTACCTTTAACTTTAAGAGCGGTTATAAAGGTATTATAGGTTAGGGATAGTTATCTAAAGGGAGCTATATTTGCTGTTGCCCTTAAGGCGTTTAGTTATCTTATAGAACCTCTTAAGAAAGCTATAAAGGCGCTTAGCGTTATGCTAATTATTAGCTATAATTAATTCGTAGAGGGCAGCGTTGCTAGGGTTGTTGTTGTTAATAGAGGCGTATTATGTTAGATAAACTTCTTAATTAGCTCCTTAAGCTTAAGGCAGCGTAATAGCATAAGGTAGGTTAAGTGCTAGCAAATCTACTATCTTGTATAAGGTTAAGCGTACTACTAAGCTAGAGAGAGTTGTTTTTTTAACACTAGCTTAAAAAGTTATAAAGGCCTTATAGCGTTTATAAGACGCTAGCATAGAGTTTATAAAGTTATATAACTTTCTAACAACGCCTTGTTTTTAATAGAGCTTAAACTATTCTTAAGGGGCAGCCTAGGCTAGATCCTTCTTAAATTAAGAGACTCCTTTGCTATAAATTATAGCCTTTACTACTAATTATATTATATGCCCTACGTAATAGATATAGTGCTTAGGCCTAAGAGGTTAGTTAAGGATGTTGCCTAAAGTTATAATAGTAGAGTCGTCGTTATTAGACGCATTGTTAGCTATAAAACAATAGAATTTAGACTTAATTTTAAAGTTATATAATACTGCAGCAACTTGCTTGCCTAATTCTTGCCTATATAGTCCCTAAATAGGTTATAAAAGCTAATAAGTAGGTCTTAATGTTAAAGGTTAGCATCTAGTTGTTAGTTAGTTGTTAATTTTCCTAAGCTAAAAGTTTACCTAAAGACGCGCTATGTAAACAGCTAAGGTTAAGCTAGAGCTAAGGTATATACTAATAAAGTAGGCTACTACTCTAAGGAAGGAGAGGTAGTTTAGAGAAGTCTATATATTAAAGCTTAACGCTACCTTGCTCCTAGCTAACAGTAGCATTATTTAAATTGCCTCTTTTCTCTCCTTAAACCCTAGTGTATGTATAAAGAAATCGTCGCGGCAGAGCTTAGTAGGGCAGCAAGAAGATCAAGTTAGTTCTAGCTAATGAGGCCTCAAAGGTTATCTAACGATGCTTGGCAGAAGGAGTTATCCTAGAGTATAACCTAGTCGACTAAGGCAGCCTGTAGGGCTCCCTCCTGCCACTGCGAGTGGTTTACTATCCTGCTAGCCCTAGCAATACCCCCTACTAACACGCTGCTTAAAAGGATCATGGGCGCGGACATTAGGCAAGAGCACGGCTCTGTTTCTATCGCTACTAGATTAAAAAATCTAATGCCTTTTAAGTAGGTAGCTAACATATAGTTATAACGTTAACTAATTTAGCAGCGTAACATGCCTTTAACATAGCATCTTTATAGAGCTAACTTTTATATACTAGATTAGTATATAAAGTTTAGCTCTATAAGAGATGCTATGTTAAAGGCATGTTACGCTGCTAAATTAGTTAACGTTATAACTATATTGTTAGCTACCTACTTAAAAGGCATTAGATTGTTGTTAATCTAGTAGCGATAGAAACAGAGCCGTGCTCTTGCCTAATGTCCTGCGCCATGATCCTTTTTAAGCAGCGTCGTTAGTGGGGGTATTGCTAGGGCTAGCAGGATAGTAAACCACTCGCAGTGGCAGGAGGGAGCCCTAAGGCTGCCTTAGTCGACTAGGTTATACTCTAGGATAACTCCTTCTGCCAAGCATCGTTAGATAACCTTTAGGCCTCATTAGCTAGAACTAACTTGATCTTCTTGCTGCCCTACTAAGCTCTGCCGCACGATTTCTTTATACATACACTAGGGTTTAAGAGAGAGAAAAGAGGCAATTTAAATAATGCTACTGTTAGCTAGGAGCAAGGTAGCGTTAAGCTTTAATATATAGACTTCTCTAAACTACCTCTCCTTCCTTAGAGTAGTAGCCTACTTTATTAGTATTACCTTAGCTCTAGCTTAACCTTAGCTGTTTACATAGCGCGTCTTTAGGTAAACTTTTAGCTTAGGAAAATTAACAACTAACTAACAACTAGATGCTAACCTTTAACATTAAGACCTACTTATTAGCTTTTATAACCTATTTAGGGACTATATAGGCAGAATTAGGCTAAGCAAGTCGCTGTAGTATTATATAACTTTAAAATTAAGTCTAAATTCTATTGTTTTATAGCTAACAATGCGTCTAATAACGACGACTCTACTATTATAACTTTAGGCAACATCCTTAACTAACCTCTTAGGCCTAAGCACTACATCTATTACGTAGGGCATATAATATAATTAGTAGTAAAGGCTATAATTTATAGCAAAGGAGTCTCTTAATTTAAGAAGGATCTAGCCTAGGCTGCCCCTTAAGAACAGTTTAAGCTCTATTAAAAACAAGGCGTTGTTAGAAAGTTACATAACTTTATAAACTCTATGCTAGCGTCTTATAAACGCTATAAGGCCTTTATAACTTTTTAAGCTAGTGTTAACAAAAACAACTCTCTCTAGCTTAGTAGTATGCTTAACCTTATACAAGATAGTAGATTTGCTAGCACTTAACCTACCTTATGCTATTACGCTGCCTTAAGCTTAAGGAGCTAATTAAGAAGTTTATCTAACATAATCGCGCCTCTATTAACAACAACAACCCTAGCAACGCTGCCCTCTATAATTAATTATAGCTAACAATTAGCATAACGCTAAGCGCCTTTTAGCTTTCTTAAGAGGTTCTATAAGATAACTAAACGCCTTAAGGGCAACAGCAAATATAGCTCCCTTTAGATAACTATCCCTAACCTATAATACCTTTACAACGCGCTCTTAAAGTTAAAGGTAGAGCTTTAAAGTAAAAGTAACAATTGCTACCTTAGATTAGGCGTCTTATATAGCCTTAAGAAGCTTCTTACTTACTAGAGAAAATAGTTATAATCTACTAATTTCCTATTACGCTGTTGCTACTATACTTAACCCTAGGCTCTAATTTACGTAGTTTATAGACTACTAGCGTAAATACTATAAGTAGTATAGAAAGGTTAAAGACTTAATTAGAGAAGTTTTTTAACAATACGTTAACAATAGAGAGACAACAAGGAGCTAGATAAGCTTATATAACTAACTTAGAGAAAGCTTCCTAGCGCCTAATACTATAACGACGATTATAAGCAAATACTCTCTGTTAACCTTAGCCTTCTTACTAGCGTAAAGTTATATAAAAAACAGCAGAGAATAACAGAGTTATAACAGTATTTTAACAGCTACTAAGAAGACATCGCTATAGCCAAGGAGGGTGACCCTATATACCACAACCTGCTAGCTTAGTGGCTCACTAACGTCGTCATACCTACCCTACGCTCTTCTAAATCGCCCTTGATTTCCTTAGTGTACCCTGTACATCCTGGACTATAAGAGGGCTTTTAGTAGAGGCAAACAAACTGTTACTATTTATAGGAATTACCTTACTAGAGAAACAATTAAAGCGCTTTAATTATAAAAAACTAGCTCTAGAAGCGTGTAATTTACTCTAAGTTAACGTCTCTTAGCAACTATATTAGGAAATTATAAGAAGTTACGTCGTAACTTTTCGCGAAACGTACGTAAGTAGCAAGCTCCTTCCTTAATACATACGTACGTACTAACAAAGTAAGAAGTTACGTGCCTCAATTTAACGAGCCGTAACGTATTATAGACTGTTAAACACCCTCTAATGCTTTAGCTTTTCTAGGTCTATACTTATCCATTTGCCCACCTCGATGATATACCTGAGGTATCTAACTCGATAGGAGCAAAATCACACTTGTTAAGGTCAACTGGGATACTCTCGTCGTGTAATCTCTGCAATACCTGCCGCACTTTGGCCTTATAGTTGGCCAGAGATCTAGAGGAAAAGATTAAGAGATTATTAACTTAGATTAAAACAAAATCGTCTATAATGTCTTTAAATAAGTCGTCTATACCTTTTTAATTAGAAGAGAAAGATTAACTAAATATTAAGGAAACTAAGTATTAAGGAAACATATAAAGACTTTACTAGTAGGAAGAGTAAAATAACTAATAAAGTAAAAGCCTTAAGAATAGTATTTAGAAACTAACGCTTATAGCCTTAAAAGTGTAAAACTCTCTTTAACAATAGTAGTAATTAAATACATAAAAGCACTACAAGAGACTATAAATTATAGCACTAAGCAGTTTAAATTTAGTCTGTCTATATATAAAACAAACTACAGCACTCCTTGAAATAAAACTTAACTGCTCCACTAGTAATAAATACAACAAGGCCAAAATAACAGCTCAGATCTTAGATCTTAAGGGAGAAAGGCACTTAGAAAGTTGTCCTACTTCCTAAAGGCATCAAGCCACTTGATAGGAAAACACTAACTAATATGACTAATATATACTAGAAGGGCGGCTCATTAAACATAAATCACGTTAGGTTGCTAGAGGCTTCTAGCAAGAATAGGGAATCAACTATAAGGAAAAGTTCGCGTTAGCAGTGAGTAACTCTATGCCTTATTAAGCATTAATCTTAAACAAGAATAAAGGTTTCTTTCGCTCGCTCCTTTTTAAAATGCTTACTGTACATAAACCTATGCCTATATGCCTCCCCTATAAGCTCCTAAAACTCTTTAGGTTCCTTTTTAAACAACTTTTTCCTATAAATACTATTATATCTTTTACGCACTACATATAAAAATTTACCTCTGCTAAAGATAACAACCTTGTCCCCTAAAAGCGCTATATCTAGAGCTAAACCCACTGTCCCCTGCTTTCCTAGATATAGCCGTCGATTACGCTGCCATCCTAACGTCTAGTAAAAGCTGACTAGCTCTTCGCTCCTAGCAAGACTTTCTCTACTTAGTAACGTAGGTAAATCCTCCTGTGCTTCTAGTGCCTGCATAAAGCGTCTCATAAAAGCCAACGAGTCAAACAGTCGTCTTTCTAGTGCCTGTAAGTAGCCTTGCTTAGAGAATAGCGCTTTGGCCTAGCATATACTCCCCATGCCTTTTTGTTACATGTCTGCTGTTAGAATTAAGTACTAGGCCGTCTTACGTGGGCAGAAATGAGTTTCGCTCCTGTTGCTCTCTATACTATAGATAGCCTTGCGCTCCCTCTTTATATTTCTTGTCTAACTTGTTATAAAACTAAGCTATCTTATCTAAATAGGTAAAGAGCCCTAATGTTTCGTTATTCACGTTCTTATAGTAGTCTAGCCGCCATGGGGACCCTACAGCCTTAATTATATTAACTATAAACCCATGTAATGTAAACTAGTAGCTCTAGGTTTCTTGTCTATGCTCTTATTCAGCTCATGAACTACATAAGACTGCGCCCTAGAAGAAGCCTTGAACGAAGTATCCCATAGGTAATTGCCACAGGGTCTTAAAATTAGTTCAATAGACCCCTCTCTAGCGCGACTCTAATCTGGGACCCACGTAGGCAACCTAATAAGCGAGCCATGCCTGTGTTACACGTATGCCAGCATATTGACAGCGCTAGTCAAAAGAAGCGCCCTTGCCGTCTTCATGTAGATGCTCTTAGTGCTAGCGCTGTAGTTAACTTGGGATGTTTAAGCTGCTTCTTATTGGCAGCTATCCCTAGTAGCGAAAAGATGCGGTCACGCGGGTCGCCTGCGCCAACAGCGCGCTTGACATAGATTCGTGAGAGCAGCTGGAAGAGTAAGAGTAACTCACAATTACGTAAATATCAGTTTTCTCATGCCTTGGATAACCAAAGCTGGTTTAGCAGGTGCAAGGCGGTAGTTCTTTCGTAATTTCTTATAAACTAGGCAGCCAACTCCTAGAAATAGTCATGCAGCTGCTTTAAACCGTCGTTGTCAAGGTCCTATAGAGAATCCTAATTAGGTTTAGAATTGTTTAAAAGTATTAGCAAAATTCTTGCTTAAAACGGGGAGCGCCAAGAGGGCACAGTGAAAGCGTGGGAAGGGAATGTTGCTATACCCCACAGCAGACAGTGGAGAGTAGTGGAGAGTGTGTATTCTTGGATAATCCATACGCGGTTCTAGTATAGGGGGAGAGGATATGGCGCATCGCAGTGGTCGTAGTGAAATAGAGGTCTAGGTACAAAGAGTTCTTAGTATATTTGTTTATAACTAGCCGCATAGCTTGGACTATCTCTTGCCTATCAACCTCTTCTTCTTTAGTAGTAACTTTAGTAGTAGTGTACTTTAGCATAAACAGTTTGTTTGCTTTTAATAGAGGTCTTCTGTGCCCAGCGCTGCACTAAGCTCGTTTAAAGCTTCCATGCCTTTATCTAACTTGGTGTCTATGTTAGGAGGTCTAAGCTAAACAATAGTTTCTTTAGCGCTTTTATAAATGTCTGCTATTCTAGGTAGCTGTTACGCTTTCTTATCCTATCCTTCTAATTTATGCATAAAGCGTCTACCTATATTATAACGTCTTCGTCTGTCTAGCGAATAGCTTATAGGGCGTCCTTTAGGCTTAAAGTAACAGATTCGTTTCGCTTATTAACATAAATCTA
>MCFA01000368.1:0-27414 GCA_002105025.1 Clohesyomyces aquaticus
ACTTGTTGTAGCCTTTACAATATCCATTAACAAAACGTCCTGACCACCCACAGGACCCGCTTCCCACGTCATTCACAACACCCGTTACTAAAATGCCTCTCTCAACATGCACATCACGCACACCACTTCCGTCTCGCGCAGAACGAACAGCACGTACTGCCTGGCACGGCGCCTATTTCGCATCCTATTAAGTATGCATAATAAAAGGCAGGGCAGTATAGGAGTCTATTGAATCTTTAGCAGAGCGAGCAGGGGACTTCTCAACACGCCTGGGGGTCTTATGAATCGACGTAGCTGGAGCCTACAGAAGCAGCTAGACACGTGATTTCCAACATGTACCAGTTTGCTGCAGCCCCGAACCTCCCCCTGCATTCTCGTACGATCAAATCGACCCACACCCATGCCAACACCCACAGCCCCACAAACCAATACATCAACACTATAATCTTTGCCATACCCCTCTACCGCCTGGATTTGATTACATTTCTCCGTTTTCCTAATCTCACGAACTTAGAACACTGGATCAAAATATAATATTAGCAACCCGCCCTTTCCACTTCTATGAACAAAGAAAGAAGAAACCCAGCTAGAGGGATAAAGGACTACAATAAACCACCTAAGCTATAACCCCCTTCCTCCCCCCTGCACTCCAATCACTCCACTTCGAAAAAAACCAAACATCCCCATGCAATGGCTCCCCCCCCTCAAACCAACCCACTACACGGACCCCCTATTGATTCCCTCTCTATCTCAATCCTCAAACCACCCAACCAACAACTGCCTACGACCTCCCATCTACACATGCACACAGCGACCTCTTAAGCCTATGCAGTCCATTGACCCCGGTCTGCCTACATATAGAATAACTATCTTAAACATGCGAAACAGACATAAGAAAACATCCAGAAAGGAAGGCAAAGAAAGATCCATAGCCCCGACCCATTCGCCCCATTTCTCCCCTCTGGGAGGTTCAATACCGAGGTAAAAAGTGACGCCGTTGCTCTTCTCTTTTCAGCCCTAGTTCCTAGCACTGTTGAATTTCTGGATTAGATTTGGTGGGTGGGTTAGTATAGTATGGCGCATAGCTACCTACCTAGCGCGCTCTCTATATCACTTCCGCCTCGGAATAAAATACAAGAACGCCGTGTAAAGGAAAGCGGCTATTACATGTAGGATATGCGTGTGTGAAGGAAGATTTCCAGGCCGCAGGATAAAGTTGTCGTTTCGTCTCGTCTCGTCTCGTCTCGTTCGCTTACCCAAAATATGAAATATGCCTAGTAATACGCACTCGCACTCGCACGGCGACAGGTAGTGCAAGCGTGAAACTGAAAGCAGAAAAGGACGCACCTCTCCTCCCCCTCCCCTGTACTATACTCCATATCACAAACGTAATTTTAACTTCACATCCCATCATATCAGGCTACGGTAATAGCACTCCAATTCCAATTCCTCATTCATTTCATCCCAAGCCTTGATCTTATCCCTAATCTACAACCTGATCTATGTCCCTCGGTCCTTCCCCAAGTTCGTATTGAGATTCCCTCCCAAAACGCCACCCAATGCAAACACCCTTTCCCATTTTTCGCGAACACCTCCCCGGTATCTTTCCGCGAATTCGATACATATATTATTACAATCGCCACGGCTTCCGGATATAAAAAGCAGGTACTTGCTGGTGTCTCCCTCCGGGCTCTGGTATAGTGTGTGTGTGTGAGAGAGAGAGAGAGAGAGAGAGAGAGGGAGAGAGTGGTGTGAAGAAGTCGATGGTGTGGTGTAGGATGAGAGAGTACGAATCCGGATGGAAGATATGAGCGAACTCAAGCAATCGGCCGACTCCGTTCATCCTCCGGCATTCTCTGCGTATCAAAGTCAGCTTCATCCTCGTCACTCCCATGCCCTCTTCCCCCAAAGGAAAAAAACCCCAAACTCACCATATACCCATCAATCGCGGCACTAAACGCCGCAAACCCCACACACCCGACTGCGACCGCCTGCGGCCCGGCCTTCCTCGCTAAAATCCCCCCCGTAATACACCCCCCGGCAACCCCATTCCAAAGATCATTCTTGGCTCTTAAGCCCTCAATCGCGCATTCCGTGCCCGAGAAAATAGAGCCGACGAGTGCGAAATTGCGGCCACTGGAGAGGGAGGAGCGGTACATGTCGCGGAGCCCGAGGCGCAGTTGTTGGCGCAGGGGAAGGTCGGTTATAGGGATGGATGCGGTGGTGCCCCCGGGCGCGGTGGGGAGAGCGATAGAAGGGGAGGGGTGGAGGGTCGCAGTTGCGGTTGCGGAGGACACGGCGGAGGATGAGACGGTAGCGCTCGCAGCGGTGGTCGGTTTCGCAGTAACAGTCGTGCCCTTCAGAGGCGGTACAGGTAACGGTTGGCTCATTGGAGTATCATATCGCATCTGTCCAATCCATCAGCATTGTTCTCACCCAAACACCCAAACCACCCCTCCAAGCCCCTCCAAATCCCCATGCAGCCCCCAAATCGAGGTCTCAACTCACACTAGCCATAAACAGCCCAAAAAGCGCTCCAAGTCCACCTCCCATCACACCCGCCATCACCGTCTTGCCCACACAGCTCTCCATACCCATCTGCATATACTTCACCATCTGCTGCTCCTGCTCGGTCATGCCCGCATTCGGGTTTCCGAAGCCGGGGAGCTGCCCGGGTCCGCCAGGGAAAGCCATTTTGGGGGGAAGAAAGAGAGAGAGAGGTGTGGCGTTGGCGGAAAGAAGGTGGTGGGGTTGATTTTCACTGTCGAACTTTTTGCGGAGACAAGCGGAGGACGGGAGATCCGCTTCGTAATCTTGGCGTTGGCGGGCGTGGGCGGGATAGGCATTCCAAAAACCCACCCACCTGAGCACACAGACAGTCCGTCGTACCACTATGATGAACGAGCCATGTCTCAGATCTTTACCGCAACGAAATGCGGGGTGCTGGTTAGTAGTCAGACGATCCAGACGATTTGCGATGTGCGAAAATTCCTGGATTCTTGGCAATGCCAAGTATTCAATTTTCCCACCCATTTTCCTGCCAAATCCTGAATTGCCAACACAACCGCGTATACTGTTATAGACCGTGAGTAAAGTCATGATTTACGTGATGGGGGTCTATACTAACCTTTTTATGTTGTTTTAGGTTAAAATGAACCAAGCAGCGGGCCTCAGTCGCGCGCCCTAGGGCACTGGCATAGGGACGCGTCTCATGCAATCGACTACGCTTAATCTAAGGCAATTGCTCGCTCGTTTAGAGTACCCTAAGCACGGCCAGAAGAACGCTCATGCTTGATCTATAGCGTATTATCTCCTTATGCTCAATGTGCCTATTCTAGAGGTCATTAAGCGCTCCTAGGCTAGCTGCAGCGTTGTGTATTAGATCTGCTAGAACCTAATAATATACAGAACAATTACACCACCGCGCGTGTGTGAAAGACTTAGGCAACTGTTAAAGCTTACACCTGCAGATTAACTAGCGCTCCTTAAGGAGCTGCTTTAACATAGATGTATTAGGACGAGATAAAGTAGTTATAAGCAGCTAGAACTCCGTCACATGACTACAGTCCTATAACTAAGCTCAATTAACTACTGTAAGCTTGGGGGGACGGTTCTGATAGATTGTAGATAAGTGTATTATGTGTGTGTGTGATGTGTAATGAGCCAAGATAGCAATGCAGGATATAAGTAAGCATGACTGCTTATAACTACTATAAGAGCCTCTAATTTATACAATACATACACAAGACAGAACACTACACATAATACATACAAGAACCCTTAATACACCCACTATATCTGCTCTCTATCTCTAGTAACACCTAGCCCCCACCTGCTTATAGTAGTAGTTATGGGCAGAGCGTAGGGTGTTAATTAACTAGTTAAATATCTTAAAGATGTTAAAGAGGGAGAACTAGTTAAAGCAGAGTATATAGCTTATCTTTCTCTAGGCATTAGCAAGGCTACTCTAAGACGCCGCTAGTTGCTTTGTTATAAACAGATTATTAGGAGAAGTAGTAAGGCGTTTACTCTCTTGCCTCTGCGTGGGCCTTTACGTAGACGTAACTAGCAGTTCTTCTATGGGAGTCGCAGCAAACTATACACCTCTCCCGCCTCTAGCACTGCCTCTGTTTGCTCTCCTAGCGCTAGCGGCGCCCCTTGCGACGACAGGAGTCAGTCGCGCCTCCTCTACCTAACAGCATTAAAGCGTAATTGTTAAAAGCTAGTAGGCTGTTATTATTTGCTCCTCTGTTTATACGGGCTGACTGACGCGTAGGTCCTCTAGCCATCTCTTAGCAAACGTGGGCGTAACGTGGTGTATAATAGTATAGCTACTTAAAAAAATTAGTAGGATAGACTATCTCTATACATTTAAAAAGCTTCACGTACTATATGACGTCCTTCTCCTATGTAGTGGCTAATATGCGCAGTTGTGTTAGCAATTCGGGATTGTGCAGGAAAATGGGTGGGAAAATCGAATACTTGGCGTTGCCAAGAATCCAGGAATTTTCGCACATCGCAAATACACGTGGCTGTCCATATTGAAATATCTTTATCATTATAAACGAGCGACATCAAAAGCCAGTACTCAAAGACCCCAAAACGTATAGCCAACGTTACTAGTAATAGCGAATCTTCCTCATCCTCCTATCTGGGCTATATAGAAATTGATAGAATCCCTCTCAACCAAACCACCATTCATCTAATTTTCGCTTGCTCGAAATTAAGAACAAAACATTTCGTCTAGACGTTCCGTACGCCGTCGTTACGAGCTAGAGCATGGTATCATCAATTGACATATAGTCGTCGTCCTCGTTCATCATTCAAGGCAACCCCGGTTCCGAGCGTCCGAAAAATTCACCACTAACATGACTACCCTCGCGAGACTCAGGTGGAGGCGTCAGGTTCTTCTCCCACTCCTTCATCAGATGCGAAGCGGTGCGCTTCAGATTGGTCGGCGAGAGCTTGACGAGATCCGGCCACGGAATGGAGTTGCGTTTCTCGTCGGCGAGCACGTTCTCGTCGAGGGGACCCATGGAGCTGGAGCCTGTAAGCGATGAAGCCTTAGAGTCATGACGCTTTGAGTGGTACCTGGTGCTAGTCCTTGCACTGCTTCGTCCCGACACAAGGGACGAGTCTGCATCGGATTCATCCGAACTGCTGCTGGTGCTGGGTTCGGGCTTGGTGGCGTTTGGCGTGTCCCAGTTATCCCAGCTCTCCTCGAATTCTTCCGCCACCTTTGGGGTGCTCTTCTGGGGGGTGCGAGTGTTCTGAGCGTTTGAGGTGGTGACAGATGTCTTTTTGTTTGTCGTGGTCGTGGTCGGCTTGGATTCATTCAAGCCATGTGATTTCCAGAAGTCGTCGGCAATGTCGATGAGCTTCCCGGAAGGCACTTTCTTGGAGCTTGAAGACCTGTTCAGACCTGGTCGACCCTCTGAAGTCTTGCGATTGGTCTTGGTGGGTTTGGCGGCGGGAGCACCAACACCGTCGGCGCCAATGATAGCCTCATCCCCAACAGTGGCTTGCCGAATGTCTTCAATGAAGGTCAATAGACCATCTTTGAAGTCGGTCGCCATCTGCTTTCCGGTGCGAAGGAGAGCGTCCTTTTGGATAGTGGAAAGGCCGCCGAGGTCGTAACGCTCGCCATCGTTGTTGTTGGGAACATGGTTGCCCATGTCGGGGGACGTTGCGTGGCGAATGAGAGGGAGTGGTCGCTTGTTCAGGTCTTCCTTGGGCTCGTTGAGGTCGAGTGGCTGGGGGAATGACGGTGTGAATTGCTGATCAGGCGACAGTAGCGACAAGGTCCGCATGTGCCGTGAGCCACTGAAGACTTTTCTCGACGACGTCTTCGTGCTCGAGAGCAGTGCCTTTCTGCGTTCCATTTCCTGCTGCAGCCACTGGGCAGAGCCTTCATCATCGACCTTGTCGGGCGAGTAGTTGGCGAGGGCAGTGTTGAGGGGCTGGAGCTGGGTGACGTTCTTTTGCTCATTGCGTTGCTTGATCGACTCGTGTGACTTCCAGTGGTTCTTGAGACTGGCGAGGTCCTTTTCGGCTTTGGCCAGCTCCTCCTTGAGCTCCAGTACCCGACGCTCCTGGGCGGCGAGGACGGCGAGGAAGTTGCCTTCGTTAGGCGAGGGGACGACGCCGGGCGACATCATGGGGGAGTTCATCCAAGACTGGGGTCGTGGGGAAGAAAAGGCGGGTGTCATGGGGCTGCCGGCAGCTGGCTGAATGGGAAAGTGCAAGGACAGGCGCTTGCCGTTCTTGACGACGTCGGCGTGCGACATGGAGCGAGAGTGAGAAGGCATGGAAGGACGGAAGGCAGGCCGAGAGAGAGCGTCGGTCGGAGAATTGTTGGAGGTGAGAGAAGAAACGGAAGATCGAGAAAGATGTTTGTTGAGTTGGCCAATGGAGGGAGATGAGGGAGACGCCGCCCCTGATGGCGAGGCCAGCATGTGGTCTTTGTCGTTCAGGGTCATGGAGCGTTTCCGGGCAACGCCCTTGGCGGCGGGCTTTGGCCGCAACATGGCCGGCGAGGTTGGCGATGGGGACGACTCCATGATGGTTTGGTGTTCTCTGCCTCCGACGATGGTGTTCATATCATGCTCACCTCTCTTCTTCCTTTTGTTGACGACGCAGAAGGCTGGGAAGCGTAAGCGTCGAGAAAGTCGGTGGAGGATAAGCGAAGTCGCGGCGGGCGAGCTGCCGTAAATCTCCAGGTGCAGAGCCAATAAAGCGGCGGGCAGGCCCAGCAGCCTCCACAGAAATCCGCTCCGCAGCCACGACAGCCACGCTTTCAACAGCGCAGAGGCGGCGACGCAGGAACCCATTGCGGAGTCATTGATGAAGAAGAGCGCATTGCTCGCTGGACGAAGAGACAGCGGGATGGAGGGGCAACATCGAAAGAGACGAGAAGCGAGCAGGGCAGTCACACGGGAGCGGGTCACGCAGTTTTTGTGTTTGTTCACGCGTGGTGGTGCGAGTCAGCACGGACGCAGTCGGGGCAGGACAGCGCTGCAAAACAAATTTGCACTCGCTGCTGGGATTCGACAGGAATCCACCGGAATCGAGCGCAGCAGACAGAGAACCCTAGGATAGAACCGGATGCAGGCCCTTGGCGGGGGCTCCTGGGGGGGCAGACGGCGAAAGTACGGTGACGGGCGGTGAGCGATGCGACGGCGTGCAGCTGGTTTAGGCCGTGTTGGGGCAGGCCGTGTATCGCCATGATTGCGGAAGCCGATGGCGGCGGCACAGCACTTGCAGCAGCGTCCGCCCGACCTGGTCAATGGCGGGGCAATGGAGCCGCCAGGAGCAGTTCATGATGCGTTGATGCGTCCCTGGCGGGGAGAGGTGTCCAGCGCGTGTTGGGGACGCCGTCGTGGTGTTGAGGTGCTCAAACGACGCCTGGCTTCCACGGCCGTGGTGGTTGTTGACAGCACCGCTGGCTCGCACTAGCCGCTTTCGGATGTTTGCACAACCACCCGGATTGAGTGCGCAGCTGGCAGAATCGCCGACCGGGGCTGGAGGGCAGTCCGAGACAGACCGCCAGGACGATGAGACGTCACAGAGTGGATGCGCTGCTCTGCTGGCTGTCTGTGTGCTCCGTCTCGGGCGGCAGCAGGGCGGCCATGGTGGAATGTGTGGATTGCCTTCCAAGGTCGCTGGTTTGCCTCTCACGGCGGCCGGCACGGTTGGCGGCGGTGAGGCTGTCTGTGATTGGCCAATGCGCCCCGCTTGCACCCAAACGGCAGAATGCAGAATGTTTCGCCCCTCCACGTCCAACCCTCCGTGCCTCCCTCCCTCCCTCCCTCCACCCTCATCCGCAGCGGGCGGGCGCACACCGATGACGCCGCGCGCCGACATCTGCCGCCGATGCTCCAGCTCGATATTAATAACCTCGAGCTCTCCCGCCGCGGCTACAGTAGCGGCCTGCATGCAGCGTGAATCCGTCAGAGTCCGCAGGGCTGTCTCGACGAGTGACAGCCTGGCCGATCCAGTTGCTGCTGCTGCAGGTCCGGCCTCGGATCGCGTCTCGCGTCTCGCTATCGATATGGCCCCAGGCAGGCGCGAACGCGAACACCACGCTCTCCATCGCCATCTTCACATAGATAATTAATCAACTGTCCACGCTGCATTGACCCCATTCCCGCCCGGAACATGCGCCTTCACCACGGCCTCGCCGGGGCGACCAATTTGCCCTCGCTCCGTGCACGTGCGCCGTTGTTGAGCCGTGGTGACAGCCCGGCCGTTGCCATGGGAGACCAAAGCGAGTTCGAATCGAGTGCCCTCATATGAAGCAGTCTACCAACGCCTCGCTCGCAACCAGTTCGCAAACCAACCCAGCCCCTTCTATTCCTACGCAGCTGCTTGCACAGCACCGTTGCCGCGCGCCCTTCTTTCACCCTGGCTTGATACCGCCCAGTGCCGTTCTTGAGCGCCATTGTTATTCTCCCGCAGGCCATATTCAACATCGGCCGCAATGGCTGAAAATTACCAGGTCTTGGAGGAATTGGGCAGTAGGTCACGCGCATTGGACCCCCATGTTCTGAGCTCACATGTGTCACAGGCGGTAGCTTTGGCACCGTGTACAAGGCGATTGAAAAGTCGACCGGCGAGGTTGTTGCCATCAAGCATGTATGCTCCACCAAAGCCGCCGATCCTCACGTGCCCCATACTGACAATCTCAGATCGACCTCGAAGAGAGCACCGATGAGCTGCAGGACATACAGAGCGAGATCTCTCTCCTGAGTACATGCCACAGCCCGCATGTCGCACACTACAAGACAAGTTTCGTCAAAGGGGTCAAGCTGTGGATTGTCATGGAGTACCTCGGGGGAGGGTCCTGTCTGGACCTGGTAAGCTCAACCGCCTTTCTCAACCGAATTCAAAGCTAATGTTGGCAGATTAAACCCGGCCCATTCGACGAAGCCCACGTCGCCATCGTATGCCGCGAGCTCCTGCTCGGCCTCGATTACCTCCACACGTCGGGAAAGATCCATCGGGACATCAAGGCCGCCAATGTTCTGCTTTCGCAATCGGGAAAGGTCAAGATTGCCGACTTCGGTGTAGCTGCACAGCTCACCAATATCAAGTCTCAGCGAATGACGTTCGTGGGAACCCCTTTTTGGATGGCGCCGGAAGTCATCCAGGAGAATGGCTATGATTTCAAAGCCGATATCTGGTCTCTTGGTATCACCGCCATGGAGATGGCAAATGGGGAGCCCCCTCATGCCGGCATGCACCCGATGAAGGTGCTCTTCGCCATTCCCAAGAACCCTGCCCCGCGGCTGGAGGGCAACTGGAGCAAGGACTTCAAGGACTTTATCGCACAATGCCTGATCAAGGACCCGGACCGACGAGCCTCCGCAAAGGAGCTGTTGCGGCACAAGTTCATCCTGCGAGCAGGAAAGATTGAGGCCATGCGCGAGCTGATCGAACGAAAGCAGCTGTTTGATGCAAGGGAGGAGCGCAGCTCGCATGCCAAGTACTACGAGGAGACAATGGTCGACATCTCCCCGCGAACGGAGCAAGACGACTGGATCTTTGATACCATCAAACAGGGCACTGTCGTGACCCCAGCCCGACATACCGCTAAACGTCGCAAAATGGCACGCATTCCGTCGAACGACTGTGCTGAGATGATGCAGCGCATGGATCTCAACGCCACACCCCTGGGTACAATGTCGGATTCTCCTCATCCAGAGACTCGCCAACGGCCATCCTCTCGTTCTTCTACACGCAATTCTTCCGCTGCGACTGCGTTCCGCGTACCGTCTGGCTCCACACCGACCGCCCGTCGCGTCACCAGTCGTCAGCAGCTGCTCAAGCAGCCCCTGGGAGTCGATCTTTCATTCGGCAATTCACCATCTACTGTTCGGCAATTTAAACGCGTATCTTCCGGAGAGCGCCGCGCCGCTCTATCATCAAACCCTCCTCCTCCCTCATTCGTCCCCAACCCGCAAGCGCAGACTTTCCGCCCCTCCCCTCCCAACTCTACCCACCCCTTGGACATGAACAACAACAACGAGAATGAACCTCCCATAGAATGCCAGCCGACACCCATCACCAAAGAAGCCCTCTACGGCCGTCGCGCATACAGCAAAGTCCTCGACTCCGTCTTCCAGGAAGCGTACGCACAATCCGGATCCCAGCATCAGCGAGAAGCCATGGCAAGAGTCAGTCAAGCATGGTCGCAGCTGGATCAGGTGGATCCACAGGGCGAGTTTCTGCTCTTGAAGGCTATGGTTGATAAGCTTCAGAGCGATTCTAGACTTGCGGCTGCGCTGGGGATTAGTGTTACTCCAGCCTCCACACCTGCGAAGCACAACACGAAAACCAGCGACACTAGTCTAGGGGGTACGACGGTACACGGCACAGGTACGACCCGCAGACGTTCCGCCACCACCACGACGGCAAATCCATCCGCGTCCCCGACTAAACCGACCCTGGAGAGTGTATCCCAATCGCAGACATCAGACCAGCCATCCACCTCTCCTCCCCAAACTATCAACCAGAGGCCAGCCGCGCGCCTCCTCCTCGCGCAAAACAACCCGCATCTCAAATCCCATCGTCGCCGCCAGAGCGCGTTTGTAGCTGGCGAAAAGGGATTTGGCAGCGATGGTGATGGGGGAATGGGCATTGATGAGAGGAAGTTACCCGGGAGAGTGGAGAGGGGGATGGAGAGTCAGGGGGCGTTGGCGGATGTGTTGTATGGGAGGTGGATTGAGGGGCTTAGGGGGCGGTGGGGGGGATTGTAGGCGGACGATGTTTTTGTTTTGGTTGCAACCCAGCATTGTGTTTGGGGGACTGGGTCTTCTCTTTTTCATCATCGGTCTCGTCATCATCGTCATCATCACCATTCTTAGATTTGCGAGGAAGAGCGTTCTTGGGGAACGCGATGACCCCTACCCGGGTTACGACCGAGTATCCTTATGATTACGAGGGACGAGTCATTGTTGAGCTTGCATACATATCATCGGCGTTTTGGGAAGGGTTGGATCATGGAAAATCTGGTTGTTTCGCGGGTGAGTCCTAGAGAGTTGTTGGCTTTAATATTGTTAAGGGGGATGCGGCGAAGAAGCGGAGGGGAGGGAATGCCATAATGATAGATGAGATGTAATATATACGTATCACCGGAATCTTGGCGGCGTTGTTGTTGTATTTGGAAATGTTCTCCGCGGGGTTGGTATGCTGTGGTCTGAGGCCGGTTTGTGGAGTTGGGTGGGAAGAGAGGGCGTGCTAGAAGTTTTGCAGAATAGTTCATGGTGTTTAAGGTCCGCTACGTAGGTGCACGCACCTGTGTCTACGGAAATAGAACAGGAGAGATGTGTGAGTAGGTGTGATCCTATGTAAAATTATTATGTATAGATGCTCTAGACAGCACAGGAGGGAAAAAATAAGAGGTACAGAGAAAGACATCATGAAGCTACTTTCCTAGCAAATCCCACGCCCTCACTCTCGCTTGCGAAACTGACTGAGCAAGGCGGGCGCCCGGGCTGGATTCGATTCATTTACTCGTTTGTATGTACGTATGACTAACTACACTATCCATGAACCGACTCACCTATCATCTACAAACTAACCTCCAAGCCACCCGTCCGTCCATCCGCTGTGAAATCGAATCGAGCTACATACGATTCCGCCGCTCGCATCCTTTCAATCCTTCCTCTATCGTGCAGATAGAAGCAGCGGACCTTGTTTCCGGTTACGTTTAGGTCTCAGCTTGGTTCGATGCGAGGTCTGTCTATCTGCAATTACATACAAGATAATTATATAGGTAACGGGTAACTGAATGGAAGGAATTCTCAGAAAAGGAAGGAGAGTCTGTGTCGAAACAGGATGCATGAGCGTGGACAACTCGATTGGCATGTAGGTAGGTAGGTAGGTGCGTATGTATGCTATTGGCAAGCATCCGCACTGTCGAGCAGCTGACGAGCAGCTAGCGAGCGGGTGAATTGATGGGTAGCAATTAAATCGCTTAGTTTAGTTGAATTCGGTATGGAAAAGTATGGTGCGCCGTGCGTGTGTAGATAGATGGAGGGGTGGCCGCTGGTCGGTTGATTGGTTGATCCCATAGTGTAGCTCAGATGTCTGGGTCGTCTTATTGCTGTTGTCGTCCGTTCGAAGCCGAAGTGAAGATTGTGTGAGGCTGGTTAGCACTGAGAGGGTTCCCGGGGCCTAGGGGGACGTGGGCAACTAGTGGAGGGAGGGGTAGACTGTAGGGTGCGGGTTGAGCATGGGAAGATTAAGGACTTGTTCTGTTGCATGTCGGATTTGCGTGCGAATGTTGTTGTTTCCTAACAGACCCGGCCTGGCTGTGTCAAATTCGGATAATTATTTGGGTATTCATCAGACTTCACCAGCACCAGCACCATCACCAGACCACATCAACTGAAATCTCCAACAATTTATTCGCACAAGCATCTTCGAGAGAGATCGCGGGCAGTAGCCCCAGTTCAGTTTCCCAGCGCGAAGCCAAGCCATTTGTTTGACCCAGCCGCATCGCCTGCCTACCTGCCTCGAATATACGTACATGCCGAATGCAAGCCACATGATCTGTACACCGAAGTGTACAGCAAGGCTAAGCAAATACATAAGAAAAAAGAAACAACAAAACAAGCTTTTAGGTAAGCCGGATCCCAATGCTGCCTGACTGACCGACCGTCCCAACGCCCAGATGTTTGATGCACATTACACGTGGAGATATGTGTGACATGACGACATCGCTCGTGAAGGGGGGAAAGTAAATGGCAAAGGAAAGTCAAAAAGAGGCGACGAAAGATGACTGAGGGAAGTGTGTGCATCGAGGGGAATGATAGGGAGCCGATGATAGGTAACAAAGAGAGGAAAGTCGATCTCAGCCTTGCCATCGATCGGTAGAAGTGAGACAGCCAAGCCGGGGAATCCTTCCGACCCTCGCCCGTTTCCCCAAACAAGAAGGTCATGTGAACACGATCCCATGCATGAAATCTGCGCCAACCGAGGGAAGAGAGTTTTGTGTGCCCAGAAAGTGGAAAGTGGAAACCGGTGAAAGAACGAAAGGACCAAACAAAAGTGGATGAAGACGTTTCCCTCGGTCTCGGTCGAGGTGTGTGTGCATGGTGGCAAAGGCGTTTCGCTCGCCGATCCAGCTGACACGGAGCAACCCCCCTCCCTCCCACGACGCGTATTCCTGGATCGATTCACTCCCAAGTCTGACAACGGAAATTGGATGTTCACCCCACTCGAGTCTAGCCTCATCAGACCACGCGATGCAAGTTCTTCTCAGCTCGGGGAACTTCTGATCGGTGTGAATGATAATTTCTTGAGCCTCACATGACCGGGTGAGGCTCCTAGGTTCGTGAACCCCAGCTTTGCACCGGATGTCGCCGCAGGGATGGCTAATCAGGCGTAGATAGCACACCATTTTCTGCGCCGCGCAAAGCGCCCAGGGCTCGCTGCAGCTCGTCTTCACCGACCATGACCGTACCTGCTCGAGCTGTGCTGAGGTAGCTCATCTCAACGGCGCTTTCGAGCTGGCCAGCTGTGCCTCCCACCAAGCGCCCGGCCACGCCGCACACGATACCGGTGCTCTCCATTGGAAGTTCCCGCAGATCGAGTGTGATTGGAATGAGATGGTCCTCCTTTGACCCCAGGAGGATGTCCTGGGTGAAGTTAGGAAGCAGCGTCCGGTCGAGGAGAAGTGAGGCTGGCTCAGTGTCGGTCAGCGTCAGCGACAAAAACTTCGGGTACGGAAGGGTGATGAGACACTTGACTAGACCGAGGTGAAGGGCGTCGTCTGCGGCACTCGTCATGCTGTTGCGGTTCCGTCCTTGGGTCATGCCATTTGAACGCGAGGCGTCTCTGCGACCAGCACATTGGATGAGGCGCAGCTCAGGGTCTACAGTGGGAATGATGTTACGGCGCTTGAGGGTCGCAAAGGTGCGTGTCTGAAGCTCGGATATTGTCGCAGGCGGCGGTGTACCTGGCGAGGGAGCCTCAAACGAAGAGGTGGAGGAGTGGTTTCGACCATGATGACTAGGGTTGACATATGACGATGTCTGATCTTCAAACTGGAAGCCACGATCTTCGAGAGCATGCACCACTTGTGCTCGACACCTTAGAGGCACAAGGATGTAGTCGGAGAAGTAGGTGGTGATGAAGAATATGGAACTGTGAGAAGTCAGTCTCCAGTTCTGCATTTCCAGTCAGCTGAATACTCACATGCCAGCCAAAGCAAGAGGACTGGTGAGTTCTAGCACGCGCTGTCCAGCGTCAAGTCCTTCGCCATCGACCTGCATGACCACGAAGTCTTCGTTCGTGATGTGAACCTGGCCTTTCGACGCAGCATCTAGAGCATCTCGGGCCGGGATAAACAGTTCACGAGCAAGACTTCGTGAGCATACGACTGAGCATTCTACTGGGGTGATGGAGATGTTCACAAAAGGGTGTTCGTACGGCCAGCCTTTCAGTGGACGCACGGCCCCGTTGTCGTTAGTAGGGCTTGGGCACCGAGATTCATTGGGGAGCAGCAGCTGGAGGATAGGCTGGAAGAACCTCGAGTATAGGTGCAATGGGATGTGTATCAGGGCGAGCTGGGTATCCTTGAAGGCGATCATGGTGTTAGTTGAGGGTTGGAAGGCAGCAAAATTTCTGTGGGGAGGCGAAATATAAAAACAGCCCTACAGAACGCCATGCAGGCGAGGCATGATCAAAGCTTGCGCGGGAAGAGAACACAGGCCGCTATGAGACAAGAACCTTATTGAAATATGGTGCATAAAGACGCATGACGGATGACGAGAGGGGACATACAAGGAATTGAATGTGTGCACTCAATAGTGTCATGGAAAATTCCATTACGTGCAACGTCAGGTTGATAAGAATAGAGTCTTCGAACAGCACAGGGTCTCGTGGGCGTGGACTGTGCCTGCAGGCTCGAATTTCCAAAGTCGGAGACTAGGCTGGGAGAGGTCCGGCAAGGCTTACGACCAGGCGAGAAGGACGTTTGGCAACGGCGGAATAAGCAAGCGTATCGATTCCCGATGATGCCGGAAGAAGAAAATATGCACCCGAGAAGAGCACTGATAGGGTGCCTGGTGAGTGAGACGGAACTTGGTGGAAGTGCGGGGGAGGGGCCTGTTTCATCGATTGATGTGCTCTTGTCCTACGGGCCAGTGAGAGGTGTTATTTTTGAAGTTCATTCCCAAGGTTTGTGGCTAGACGTGACACTGAATGGGGGATATGTGTGCAACGACAGAGGAGGTAAAGTGGGAGGGAGGTGCGGTTAGACTTTCTTAACTCCAGCAGCAAGCCGAGTCAGGAAGGGACCGAGGGACGGCCGTTCCAGCAGAGGTGCCACGACGATAGGTGGACCAAGGCCGGGCCGCAGAGCAAGATGATGGCGAAATGCTGGCGCTGGGGTGATGGGGTTGGGGATGGCTGAAGTCTGGGGTAGAGCTGCAGCGTGGGGAAGGATGCTCAGGTGTGCTAATTGGCTACACCGTCGAGGATCATACTGCCCGCCGCGGTCCCCGTTACTCGACTTCAGGGCGGACTTGCGAGGGCACGCGGCACCGTATGAAAGCGTGGGGAATCCGGCTGGAGGGAGGGAGAGACGGGCCAAGCGACGTGGGTGCTGCGCTTGCTGCGGCGTCGAGGTGTAGTCGCGGGCGTGGACGGGTGATGTTGGATCTCACGGTGCGGAGACCAGACCCAATAGCAGTGCTGTGCGGCCAGAGACAATAACCAGAGATGCGAGCGAGCCTGGGGAGTGTGGGAGAAAGTGAGTTTAAGTGCATCAGCATGTCAGAGCGGAGCTAGAGGTCTCGTGAATTTCGGCGCGAGTGGGTGACTCGAATTGGCCTCCCGACAAATTTCATCGACGGCGTGCCCGCCATCGCGGTCCACTTGGAATCCACATGGACGCGGAGAGCCCTGGGCGACGGCCAAAGGATGGTCTCCCGGCCCCAGCGCGCCAGGTGGAGACGGGAGGGGCTCTCTCCTGCAAGCAGAGGGCGAACGACGGCGTCGTTTCTTTGTCTTCGACGGCCATGCATGGCGACGACGTCTGGCTGCGCTCCCAGGATACAGACACGAAGCGATTCGCCTCGGGACGACAGGGGCCCGTGCGCTCATCGCCGAGTGAATTGCCAATCAATCTCGCTGGCGACAACAGCCTTTGGTACCTCGCCCGTCGACGATTTGCGGTAATTGAGTGTGTACCTGAATGTACCTGCGAACAGCAAGCAGGTTTTGGCATTTGGCATTGTTCCACAGCGCGGCCAGCACTGCCCAGCTGCGCCCACGGAGCGGCAGACTGCCAGATTCGATCTGACACCTCTTCGATAGCACTAATCTCTCCAATCCCACCAGAGATCGGATAGAGTGCGCGCTGGGAATGACGAAACCCGCCAGAGTTATGCCGGAGCCGACGCAGCCGCTGGCATCAAGAGCAGTTCCTCAAGCTCACTCCTCCCTGCACGCGGCGCGCCCATCAGGAGGCCTGTCGCAGGGCATATCAGTATTGCGTGCATGATGTGCAATCCATCGTCCCGGCGAGGCAATGCCGGGCGGCTTTGGCTGTCGCTGGCAGCGCGAATAGCCGCCGCCGGCGACTGTGGACCCTGCTCTGTCTCTCATCTTGCTGTGTAGTTCTGCTTGCACCGAATCCGCAGATGCTTCCACGGCCTCGGAGGAAACGAAGCAGGCGCACGGCTGTGGACATGGGAGATTCTGGGTGTCTGGCTTGCAAGGCACTGTTCACTGCCGTGTAACGACCTCAAATACCCAGCTCCATGATGTGCATCTCGCACCTCGCAGCACCATCTTCTACTGGACGACTGATATCGGTGTGCAACAGCTTCCCCAGATCAGGGCGGGTGCACGCATACACGCCATCCCTCGACGGCATATGTCTGGTCCAGCGCTTGAACTCTGCGATGACGCTGGCTCTGCATAGAACCCCTCCGACCCCTCTTGCGCCAAGACATATGGCCCCCCACGCCGGCCTGCAGAGCAATTAAATAAGCGTTGCGCGAGAGCCGAGAAACTGTTCGGAATGTTGAGCCGTGGGGGTTCCTCCCCTCTCTACTGGATGCCCCTCGCCAGCTCATCAACACCTCTCCATAAGAGCGCCATCTATTACTCTGGCTACTTCGGGAGAAGAACCACGATGCAAGACGCAAGCGTCGACGCACTTCGCACGCATTATTCACACAGCAGCGTACGTCAGTCTCCTCATACTAATGGCTGCTGCCGTCCTCCCAAGCACAAGCAGCGCAACAAGGTCAATTTAAGGCGCTGGGTGACGCACCAATTTTTCCAGAGTTCTACGACGGAGCGGCTGCGTTGTTTCACGGCATCGACTGACTATGGGTTTCTCCTTCTCCGAGGTTTGCATCTCGTGGTTTCCTTCTGTCATGTCTTACTCTTTTCTCTCCGGCTTCGCTGTCTCCTTCTCGTGAGATTCTCCATCTCGTCCCACGACCGCGGACGGACTTCCTCGGATGGCAGCATGCAGTGCTCTTCTGCAATGCTTCACAACACCGAGTCTCGTCTCTCTCACGAGCACATGCAGTTCGGAAGTCTAACGCCGTTATCCGTTTAGTATTTCTATTCTTGGATGAGCATCGTGCTCGGCTCGTTCCACTGTGGCCTGTGCGCGCCAAGCGCTGTCATGTGTCTCGCGAGCTTGCTTCGCCGCAACTTCACAGCCTCGGTGGTCGCCGTACCGTTTACCGTTCCAATGATCTTTCGCGATGCCTTCAACTCGGCCCAAAGTGCCCTGGATGAAACAGCGTCCGAGGAGTTGGTGAGCTCCGTAACACCCACAGCCTCGCACCAAAGGGCGAAGTTAGCAAATAGGCAGACACAGACATGGAGCAGAATCCTTCGAGACTTGTTAGAGGTCCAGTAATTAGACGTCTGAGGCCAGATGCCTCTTATTCTCAGTCTCACTTCTCTTCACTTTCACTCCTCTCCGATTTCTCTCCTAACGACTCGAGTGACTGCCCCTGCCCCGGTACCAAGAGTCGTGAAGTGCGACCTCACATTATCAATCAGCAACCAAAGGATTCGTTTACGTTATTCCTTCGTGCTCGTGTCGATCATTTCGATTCAAAAAGATCATTCACGACAGCCACGATCTTTCCATCAGTCCACCTGGAGAGAGGTCGGTCAGGGCACTCTCGGTTTCCTCTACATACCTGCCTGTAAGGGCCCTCAATCACTCCAAGGACGTGCGCAATACGAGCCAAAAACCCCGCAAACTCAGCCTCGGAGTATCACGAGTCCACACAGTACCAACCTCTCTCGTCTCGCTCCTTGCCCACCTTTTCCTGCTAGTAACCTGCTTTCTGCATCTTCGTCAACTGGTGGTTCTCCCGGACTCCCCGCCCCGCGACACCTATCCGTTGCTCCAGACCCTGCATTAGGCCAGGAACAACCGAGCACACCCTGCCAAGCCTGTCGCCTTTCAGCTTCAGCCCTACGGCAATAACACATTTCACCCTGAGTCTCCACCAAATACCAAAAAATGCCTGTCGTAACAATCAACGACTACCAGTCCGGGCAAGTTGTGCGGGACCGCCAATGCCCCAACCTCCGCACCTGCTGGCCCGGACTCTCTCAATCGTTCAATCCATGCATTCCAGACCGCCCGCTCATGCTCCGCCGCAGCGCCTTCCTTGCCATCCTTATCCTGCGCTTGCTGCACTCGACGCTCTTCACGCTCTCGTATCTAACATCGCTGTTTGCGCTTCCGGCCACCGCGCTCAATGTCCTGTTCTTCTTCTTCGTGGCCTGGAATCTCCATCTCATTGTCGAAATGCAGGGGGAGCGGAAAGTATTCCGAATCAAGTTCGGGAGGCGGAGCTTTGATGCGTTTCTGTGGGGACTGGTGGCTGTACATGTCTGGATGTTGGGATGGGATTTCTGGACGGGGTATTTGTTGGGCGCAGGCGGGAATGCGCTTTGGACGGTTATGTTGCTGGTTATCTTTGGGGTTGCGTGGGTTGCGACCTGGGATCCTGAGGTATGTTCGGTGTGATGATGAGATGGGGATTTGGAGCTAACTGAGAATAGGGTGGAGTGAGTCTGCCGTACTGAGTAGGCGACTTGTGCAGCATCCAGTGAAAAGGAAAAGTTTCCTGGTATGAGAGACAAAAAATATTTGAGCAGACTGGGCGAACCTGGAATTTCTAGCCAGGTGGGAGGAGCCTCGATGAACTGTCTGGCCGGTCATGAGAGCACGATTGCTTTGAGATACCACGATACCACGGGTGTTCATGTTTCCACAGTTGTTTTCAACGTTTTCAAATTTCAGGCTGTAGCTAGATGGAATGTAGCCACTGAAGTATCACATCCCGTCCAAATAAAAGCCGTAGCCTAGTCTGAAAGGCCCACCGAGTTCGCCATATAACGCCTTTTGAATAATTCGCTCTCTGTATTCTTCGTCCGAAGCGTTTACTGGCCTAGTACATGCTTATCCTCTGTTTTGCATCAGCACTTTGCGCTCGCTGAGAGTCATTGAAAGCACGGGGAAACTCACTCTGCTGCGTCATAAGCAGACCATAGCGCTTCTTGATCGTGACACGATGTCTAGCAAGAGAATCCAGTTAGCCCTCAATTCAATTCAATTCCATTTCCCAGCCAATGCACCACAATCCCATCCAGCTCCATCCAGCCCCGCAAATCTCCACGCATTATTTCTCTCCATCCCCGAACCCTAACCCTGATTCCTAGACCCTCCACCACCTAAGAATCGATAGGAACAAACGTACCTCGAGTACTTATCATCCGGACTAAAGCGCGCGGGATGCGCAGACTTGGACACGGTCCCGTTGATAACTTTCTGGAGCGTGTATTCGCGCTTGCCGGCTGCGTTGACCGTGTACATGAGATGCATTCTAGGGCGCGTTAGCTTAGTTCGTGAGTGAGTCGCAGCTGGATGGGATTGAGATGGGATGGTAAGAAGGGAGGGATGTACTTGGCGGATTGGTGAAGTAATGGAAGGGGTGGATCTGGAAGGGTGTGCGTCGTGGTCGCGGGTGCGTTGAAAGTGTGGAAGTGGAACTTTTTTCTGAATTTCGCGGAAGCTGCCGCTCAGCCAAAAATTATCCGGAAGTCTTGGCGAGTTTGCACCATTTGCATCTACCTGTCATCCCCGAGCTCCGAAAGCTCCACATCAGCAACATCGAAGTCACTACTCACTTAAATACACTTCCACATCCACACCACCCTCACACTCCCCGCGACGAACTCTGCGCAAATATGGAGCTCCTACAACTTTTGTTCCTGGCGTTAGGATTGTTTGGTATCACCGCACGTGCGCAATTCGGCTTCTTCGACCAGATGTTCGGCGGCGGCGGCGGGGGAGGCGGCCATCAGCATCAGCAGCAACAGCAGCAGAATGTGCGGAGCGATAGTAGTTGGTATCAAGCGCAGTATGACGGTGGTACGTCCCCCCAAAACCCACCCATCAACCCACCACCCGTATCCACCTCCACATCCATGCCCTCTCCTCTCCTCTCCTCTCCTCTCCTCTCCTCTCCTCTCCTCTCCTCTCCTCTCCTCTCCTCTCCTCTCCTCTCCTCTCCTCTCCACCACACTATCTGCTACGTTGCCTTTCCTCTACCTGTCATCTCGAGCATGTTTGTTCTCATTCACTGATGGATTGTTGTACATAGCCCCATGTTCAAATTACCTCTGCCCCGGAACCCTGTCCTGCGTCTCGTTCCCGCACCACTGTCCATGCGCGTGGGAGTCCGTGGAAGATAAAGTCGAGCTGGGGAGTGGGATCGCTGTGTGCGCGAGTAAGGGAGGGTATAAGGAGGGGGAGACGGCGCGGAAGATTGAGTTGGCTAGGAAAGGGCTGCTGTAAAGGAACCTAAGGGTGGCGTTTTTCTGGGCTGCGAGGACCGAGTATGAGAATTGGAGGGGCAGACGGGAACGGGTGCCTGGTTGGAGGGGAGGAGGCGTTTATGGATGGAACAGGGCATTACCGCATTGTGGGATTTACAGCTGTATGTATGATACGGGTCTTCGTCTTCAGGGCAAGGAGACCTCAAGAACGAAGAAATGATATCCCAAATCCTGCAAAGCAGGCACTCTACAGAGCAAGCAACTCCGCCCGCCTTACGGGTCCCTTTTCGTACCCCATATCACCCAACTCCAAATCAAATGGACCCTAGAAAAGCTCGCTCAACGCATATAAACCCCTGAATCACCAACCCCAAAATCACTCTTCATTACGACGCCCTCTTCACGTACTTAAACCGATACCCCTGTTTCTCGCCCTCCTCCTCCCTCGCAACCCCACACTCCTGTCTTCCCCACTCCCGCATCAACACCCGTCCTATAATCTCCCTTTCTTCTTTCAAATCCCGGAACTCTCCCATCGTCTCCACCCACTGCTCATCCCGTTTCCGGACCACGCTCCTAGCACGTTCTTTCACGAGATTCTTCAGCATGCCCGCGAGCCTCTCATCTATCTGTTTATTGACTTTCTCCGCGTTCTCTCTCAGCGCAGAATTTTCCTCGCGCACGGTGGAAGTCTCCAGCTGGAGTGTAGCGACCTGAGTTTTTAGTGACGAATTTATCTCACGCAGCTCGAAGAGCTCCGTGTGGATATTATTCTTCGCTTCGTTTTCCCTGCGCAGACTGGAGTTCCTGGATTTCAATGTTTTCATATCCTTAGCCTGTTTCCGGAGCAACGCGCGTAGATTCTCGATTTCAATGTCTTTCGTATTCGATTGTGCTGAGAGCGTTGAGATGCCTTCCTCAGCCGAGTCCTCGCTCTCTTGTTGCTTGGCAGCGGCCTTCTGCGCGACTTCTGTGCGCAGAGTCTCGAGCGCTGTGGTCGTGGTCTTGAGTTCCTTTGCAAGCCGCCGCTTCTCTGAGCGTTCCTGTTCGAGGAGTGTACCGGCTTTGCGGACGGCGTCTGAGGCGGTTTCGCGGATTTCTGAGAGCGCAGTTGTGTGCGATTCGAGGACGTCTTCGTGCTCGGATTTGAGCTCCTTGAATCTGTTTTCTGTTCCGATTCCCTGCTCCTTCATCTTGCTGAGCTTCTTCTCAACATCTGCGACCCTGCGATCTGCTTCGAGACGCGCATCGTGTAATCTCTCTGTGATGTCTTCAAACTCTCGCTCGAATCGTTCCGCGTTTGTGCGGGCTTTTGCGGCCTCTCGGTGCGAGTCAGAAAGCTGTTGGCGGAGGGTGGATATTGTGGTCTCGAGACCCTCAATGCGTCCTTGTGCGGTGTTTAGCTGCTGTTCTAGTCTTTCTTGGTCTTCAATTTGGTGGAGCAGCTGCTGGTCCTTTGCTGAAATATCCGACAAGGAGGAGTTGAGCTGGGATTGGAGAGAGTGGAGACGCGTCTCCAGTTCCGTGATTCGGGAGGAGAATGTTTGTGCAGAATCTGCGGTGGATCTATTGAGCGCGGCTGTTGCGGCAGCTTCCTGTCTTGCGGATTGGGCCTCCGCGTTGGCTTTTTCGAGGTCGGATTGTAAGGTATTGGCCCGATTTTGGAGGACGAAGAGTTTTTCATTCAGAGCGGCGCGATCGACAGTAAATTCCTGTTCGGGCCTTGGATGCTCTTTTGAATGATGGGCATTCTCGAGCTCGACTTGGAGAGAGTCGGCTCGGGCTTGAACGGATGCCAATTGTTGGTTCAAAGTTGCGCGTTCTTGGCGGAAAGCTTCATCATGCTTTCGCTGCTCTGCGGAGTGGGTGCGTTTGAGGTCCTCCAACTCTTGCTCCTTTGATAGGCTACCACCATCGAGTTCTAGCTGCAGCTGCGCAACGCGATGCTGGCTCTGCAGAACTTCTTGCTCAGCTGACCGTCTTCCCTCTTCGCTAGCTCTCAGCTGGCGCTCGAATTCCTCCTGTTGATTTTGCAGCTTTGCGAGGTTCTGTAGATGTAGTTCTTCCCCGAGTTCTTGCATCCTGGCATTTGATTCCCGCTCTTGTTCCCTTAGTTTAGTCTCTAATAATGTCTTGGACCCCTCTTCACTACGGCGCCTCTGCTCATTCTCTTCCCGAAGAACTGACAATTGTTCCTTCTGCCTGTAACCTTCAGTCCGGGCGGTGTCGAGTTCAGAGCGGGTGAAGGAGAGAATGGTTTCCAGTTCAGCGATGCGGGTTTTGGATGTTATTTCTCGCTGTTCGAGTCGGGCCTCCAGCGCAGAGATCAGATTCCGCAGGACATCCGAGCCTGTGGAGTCGAGCTGCGTTGTAGGTTCCTGCACCGTAGTCTCGTGTACGTGGTGTATGACTGTACCCTGGGTGGGTTTCCGCGGTGTATCCGTATAGTCCTCCACAGTGGGTTGCAGGGATCGCGCCTTCGAGGAGGCTTTAGGGACCTGCAAGGTATTCGGCCGAGGCGTCGAAGTCGCCAGCGGGAGTTCCGAATCCGGAAGCGCGCTCAAGTAACTCATGACCTTTTCTTCATTCTCCATGGAGAATTCTGATAGAGCATTGTCGTCCGGCTGGCTGTCTGTCGTTCCATTCGCGCGCACCGTTGGCGACCCAGAGTTGTATGTCTGGCTCTGCTTATCTGCGGAGTCCTCCTCCATGATAGGCTTGTCGCCCTCCTCTGTCGTGTCTTGCCCATCAGTGGCCCCACTTTTCGCATCGCTGCTCACTTCCTCCACCCTCACACCGACCTCCTTTCTCGATTTGATCTGCTGCGACAGTGGGAGGTCCGCCGTCATCCAGTATGTCATGTTCATAGTAAAGTCCTCGGGTCCTTCGATATCGCTGCTATCCACTTGATCAAGCCTCGGCGCATTGCTATCATCCAGTCCGGTAGAGTCGAATGTGGAGTTCATGCCCAATGCGTCCAGGTCCATTTCGTACTGCGAGCCATCTTCAGAGCGCGCACGGCGCGCGGGACTTCGTTGCGGAGAGCGGTAGCGTGTCGGGCTCGCGGTGTGGGAGGATCGTGTACGCGGCATGGCTCATAGTATTCCTGTGGCGGGGAATGTCGAATGGGTATGAAAGAGCGCGAGTGCTATGCTGGTTTAGGATAAGAATTGGTGTCGTGGGATGGATTGTTTGTTGTTGTGGGCGCGCCAAGACGAACGCGGTTACACTTTGTGGATGCGGGGACACGTGCACGAGCAAGGCAACTTTTGCCGAGCCAGGAACATGACTTTGCATCTCCGAGTTTCTTTCTCCAGTTACCTCCTACATGTCTTGCATTTGTTTGAACTGGCTAAGAGATACGGGAACAATCTTGGATGGTTCTCGTGGTTCACTAGATCTCTACGATTGTACATGGCGTCTGTACGATTCATCGGGATGAAATTAGCGCGTTAACCCCAACATATATCCATCACCTGACTTATCTCTATACCGCACGTTCGACCACATCAATTCGGGTCCCCTTAACGCGGCGTAACAATACCTGGAGCTACATACTCCCAGCATGCCGTGCCGAGGCCTTTCGCAATTGTTTCCCGAACCAGATCATGGGCAAAATGGTAAATGTACAAATCAGGGCCATCAATGAGTACTACAATCTGAGATAGCGAGATAGATTCATACAACGTGAAGATCCGACGTACTAGGTGTGGCCCATCACCAGTTGCAATACCGAGCGTTGGAACGTTCTTTGGTCGCTCAGATGCTGCCCTCGTGCTTTCAATGGGCGACATCGTAGATATTGCCTTAAGCCTTACCTCTGAAGAAGTGAATATTTGCTAAATCTGGAGTGGATTTACCCAGGATGACTCTGTGGATGTGCTACAGTCAAATATCTTCTATCTTCTTCGCTTAATAGCTTGTATCATTGGTATACGACCAGACCACCCCGCCAAATTGATGCGAACAAATCCAGTGCCAGAAGTGTGAATGGGTAAATGACGCCCAGAACCGAACCATGATCTCCTCCCTCTGTATCAGATGCATATTCTGACGAGCTGCTGCACACGAGCCTCTTGTTGCGAGCCTTGCACGTGATCATTGCATACAGTGGTCTAATATTGTCGATTGAACTGCTTTCTTTTGAGTGGTACTTGTTTGAAGACAGTCGAATTCTGTGTAGCAGAGATATTGAAGTTTTGCGCGTAGCACACCTGTCTTTTGATCTTGAATAGTAAGAAGCAATACTATATTCTAGCGAGCAACGCTATCCTATATACACATCCACCACTCCCCTAGTATTCCCTTGTTATACTTATTTCGGAGTCGCGACCTCGGGAAGATTCCAAAACGCCCAAACCTCTGGTCCCACCCAGGACGCCTCGCCGTTTTCCTCAGGCGCTGGTTTGTCGGCGGCGGCCTGAATGTGACCACCGTCGTGTGCCGCCCACTTGACAGGATAGCCAGCCTTGCAGCCAGTCGCCGCCGTCGTGATATGGGTCCTGCTACCTTTGGCCGGCTCCTTTGCGCCCGCCATCGAGGCACAGCCGTTGTTCTGGACGAACTTGTCACGCAATTGGCGACCGCTGGCAATGGGCAGCGTGCCGTCATTGATGCCGTGGATTCCAAAATAGGCCATGGGCTCGCTGCCGCCGCTGCAGCCTGATAGGGCACCGCCGGCGATAATGGCAACGCCACGGAAATCCTTGGGAAGGTTGCAGGCGACCGAGTACGACATGGCAGCGCCGTAAGAGAAGCCGATGGAAAAGCGCTGGCTCTTCTCGACGCAGAGACCAGCATCGAAGTAGTCGTTCATGGCTTTGATGAAGTTGATGTCTTGGCCGTTGGTGTTGGGCCACTGGCCATTGAGACCCAGAGGTGCGACGAAGATGGCCGTCTCGTTGGCAAGGATTTGTAAACCAAAGTATTTCCAATTCTTAGACCCAGTATCGCCGCCATTTGCAACTTGTTCCATCCTCCCTCCATTCCAATGAAGACCGTAGATCACTTTGTATCCCTTGTTGTTTTGGTAGTTATTCGGCACCCGGACGGTAAATTGGCGTTGAGTGCCACCGACCGAGATGGTTTTGATCCCAGACGTGACGGTTGGGGCTTTGCCGCATCCTGCGCTGAGCGCGGCGGTAGCGACATCCGTGAGAGCAGCAAGCCCAAGGAGAATAGGGCTAATGATGTGCATACTTGCAGGTCTTGGGAAATGAAGCAGAGAAACAGAAATACAGAGCGTGTGTAGGAAGGGTCTTCAAGAATGAGGATGCCATTGAAATATATGTACGCGCGCCAGCGTAGAACGGACAAATAGTATCCGCCCGCAACGGTTTGTGGACGAGGGTAGAGCCCCGACGATACAAGCGGATTATTTACGATAGTATATCACGGAATAGTTACAGCGAGGGGAGCGTGTTGGATCAGCATGGTGTCGTGGCGATAAGTGCGCCCTGTAGAAATAGATCGGATGAATGCCTTGGGTATTAGTTCGTGGAAATACTGTCCGCAAAAGTCCGTGGACGAAGGCTGATCTGTGACCGTGCAAGGAATAAAAGCCATCGCAAGTAGTTCGTGGATTTGAGGGCAGGGCTTGTGATGCTCAGGAACTGATGTTGTTTTTGACTTACGCCTAGCGCCAATCAAGACGAGGGAGGCGCTGAAGTTCCTCCGTCAAGTATAGCCGAGCAGAAGCCAGCCGGGTTTTCAGGTACTATATATTGAGGAAGTGGAACAGCAGGGCGGGAATTGGGTTGTGGGATAATCAAATTCTCCATACCTCTTGCGACCGGTCCGTTTGCATTTTCTTGCGTCTGCTTCGAGCAGGCTACAGACAGCCAGGTCGACTTCAGTCAAAGCTGGCAACTCGCTTGCGAAGAACGTTTCCTTTCGGCGGCACGACCGCTTGTGGAACATAGCGCATCTGCCAGCCTCGCGCCCTACGACGCCGGGTTCTCACATTAGCCTCACGCCCTTCCATGACAACTCACAACACCAGATCATAAAACTCGCCGCGGATCCCATATGTAAACCTCCCTCCTAGTTCAAAATCGTGATATCAGAAAACTGAGAGACAATGGACAATGTCGAAATCAAGCCAACTCTGCAACCTTCCCAGCCACCCACAAATCCTGGCCATTCAACCGCCCCCTCACCAAATGCGCCCGTCATCAAACCACTCGAAGTACTCGAAGAGAAGCCCCAAGCCCGCACAGCTTTGCGTATATACTCTATTCTAGCTGCGCTCTACGTACTGCCCACAGCGGAGCCCTTAGCAAAATCCTCCGCTAACAATAGCAAAGCTAGTCCTATTCGTCGCAGCACTCAATCAAACCATAGTCGCAACGTCTGTTCCTACAATCTGCGCTGCTCTGCATTCTGCTTCCGGTTACACATGGATCAGCGGCGCATATTTACTGGCCAACGCGGCAGCAAGCCCGATCTGGGCCAAGTTCAGCGACATTTGGGGCCGCAAGCTGGCCCTGGTGGGAGCAGTCTTGCTCTTCGGCGCTGCTAGTATCTTTGCCGCGCTGAGTACAAGTATGCAAATGCTGATTGCGGCGCGGCGTTGGC
>MCFA01000369.1:0-27181 GCA_002105025.1 Clohesyomyces aquaticus
ATTGTTATATACCTAGCTCCTAGCTAATAGTTAACGTAATCCACAAGCGAATGTTTAACACAAGCGAGTGTTTAGCTCTACTACTAAAATTAAACTTTAAATACTGTTAATTTAATAACGCTAAAAGATACTATATAAAATAAACTACTTTAGGGTTATTTAATATCCTTAGATTTATATTCGCATGTATAAGAGTTGTGCCTAGGCTTGTTGCAGCGCTTACAGCGCCGTACGCGCGCTGCGCTGCTATTAGCAGTCAACTCCTCCTAAGGCCTTTTGCTACCTCCTGCTATACTAGCAAGCTTCTAAGTGCTTAACTTAGAGCCCTAATAACCTGTTAGAGTTCCTCCTTTCTAAATTTGCTTCTTTTTACGCTGCTTGCGCTTTATAGCTGCCTTATAGGCCCTCTCTAAGGCAGCTGCTTAATCGCGCTGTAAAACAGCAACATAAGCTATCTTAATAGCGCCCTTGCTTAGCTGCTTTGCTAGATTAAGCATAGCAGAAAGAGACGAATTCTAATGCCTTTAAATCCAATTATATAGTAGAGTTAACTAAGCCTCAACCTCATGAGGATTGCTAGGTGTTTAAGCCTCCCAGGCAGTATCTAGTAGTGGAGTAGCTAGCTGATCAGGTAGCCGTACATCGAGCTTTGAGAGCACTACCTCTAGGTCAAATAGGACTAGCCCTGTAGCTCTAAAGCCTGCGTGGATATTATCTGTTGTAATTAAGCGCTTAAATGCTGCTTTAAAGGCTAGTAGAAATGTCATTTTGTTAATATAGTTAATCTAGTAGCAGATCAACTAGCTAATCTCAGTACTATACACGCGCTTTAATAGCAAAAAGCAGGCAACGTTAAGCAGCTGTAGAATATATAACGCGTGTGCTAGCATACAGAGCGCTATAATACGCTTCTGCTTGCAGAGCTCTAGGAATTTAACTAAGTAATAGCTCTTATAGCTATTAAGAATAAGCAGCTGCTATAAGCCTACTAAATAATCTTTTATGTGCAGATTAAAGTGCTCTAGCTATGTAATTCCATGTTCGTTAGTTGTCTAGCCATTATTGCTAACACTAATAGCCTAGTCCTTTAGTATATCCTTATCCTTATACTAGGCAGATAGGTAATTCTTGCCTTTAAAGATCACGTATAGAGGTATTGCCCACCTATCTGCGTTAATGCCTTTAATAACTGTCACCTATTCACGGTCGCCTAGCTATATAGCCTTTAGCCAATTACGTCTATCCGTGCCCGTAACAACTGTCTAGCTTAATATAACCCCTATCTAGAAGCCTGTCTTATTAAAATTATATATGTCCTGCGCTATAATGCTATACTTTAATTATGTAGCCTCTACAAGCTTAAACTACTTGCTTATAATCGCTAGATCTTCGCATTTCGCTTGTTAATAATTATATAGTTAGTTAAGGTAGGTTTTGACTGCTAGCGTACGCGTGACAAAGTTAGATAGCTAGTTAATGCCTGCTAGTTGAGCGCCGCGCTCAGTAAGAAGCTTGTTGGCTATCTCTCGTACAGCACCTAGAGTAGGCGCAAATCCTCGGGAATCTAGATCAAGTATATGCTCAATAATCACCTCCTCCTCTAGCTTCGTGAGCTTCTTGTTGTTAGCCATACAGTCGCGTCGCATAGTCGTCCCTGCGCGTCGTTAGCGGAGAGCCATTTGATTGACGTTGTAGAGTGCTGCAGCGCGCGCCTCAGTTAAAGACGCGTCTCTATCAAGAGCTTAAATAGCTAGGTTAATTCTAGCCTCTTTTAAAGATAATAGATTATATAGTTGTTAATGCATCACAGTTAGTAGTGAGTTGGCTGCGTTTTAGTAGTAGGGCTAAACACTCGCTTGTGTTAAACATTCGCTTGTGGACTACGTTATATGTTAATAGCAATTTTGTTAGCTATAGCAACATAATTAGCTACCTATATATATATATTGTTGCTATACATAGTGTTTTTAATTTCCTTAGCTATCCCACTACTTACTGCTAGTATGTATTGTCGCGCCCTCTAGTAAATTAATGTCCTAGCTAGCCTGCTAACTATCGTAGGCAAGCACACGCACCTAATAAACATATATATACATATGCACACATATACACACGCACCTATACTATGCCTCTTTGGCTGCCTCCTAGAGCCTCCTTAGAGGCTTTCTATGTTATCTGCCTTTAGGCTACACGTGCGCTCGCCTGTAGCTAGCGTGCGTCTTTCTCTTTCTAATCCCTAGGATTAAAGAAGTGCGAGTATTACACCTTACGTAACAAGAAGTGTAATCCTATATAATACATGTCTAATACTACTAGGGTTTAGGTTACTAACACCTACGTAGATCCCCTCCTACTATAAGGAGGAGTTCTTAGTCCTCTAGGGCTATCTTGAGATATAGGCAGCGGCCTAATACATAGGGAGTAGAGAGAATAAGGAGGTAGCCTTTAAGGCCGTTTTAGAGTCTGCTTATAGCCTAGCGCTAGTCGCTTAGGTAGTAAGGAGTTAGGAAGCTAGTCTTTCTATAGCTAGTATTTAGGTGGCCTTATTCTACTAAAGTACTAAGCTGCTCTGTTAGGTTTTAGCCCTAGAGGCTTTAGTGTCTAGCCTTTAGGCTAACATTATAGCGCTATTAGACAGCTAAGGACGAGGCAGAGTAGGTTTAGGTTAGGTTTAGCAAGGAGAGAGGAAAAAACAGTAGTAGGGGAGGAGGAGAGGACGAGAGAAGTGTCTAATAGCATGCTATTAGACTCTCTAAGCATTATGTCTATAGATTTATAGCAATTCTATATAATATAATTTAACTCTCTACTCTTATACTTTGTTGTCTGCTAGGTAATCTATGTTCTCTACACTAGCATTAAATGCTTTAATCTACTTAATTAATGCCCTAGGAGGTCCTAGCTAATTTAGATAGTTATTATAGAAGGCTTTTAGTTTATATAGGGAACCTATAAAGTTTAAGGCCTAGTACTAGGCTAGATTAGAGTTATGTCCTACCTATTTTACTTAGTACTTAAGCGTGTTCTAGTAGAGCTTACTAGCTAGTATTTCTTTAACTTTCTATTCTTTAACTCTATTAATTATAACTATAGGGGGTTTTAGAGCCTCTTGTCTTAGTAGGGGATCCTAGGAGTCTTTATATAGTAGGTTTAGCGTAAAAACGTTATGTATTTTTAAGCCTAGGGGTAGCTATAAGCAATATAAGTTTCCTACTTATTCTAATACTTTAAAGAGACCTTTCTATTAATTAGATAGCTTTTAGCTTAGTCTTAGAACTGCTAAGTTCTAAGTGTCTAAATAGACTATGTTACTAACTGTCTAATTAACTAGTTAGCAATAGCAGTTAACTACGCTTCGCATCTAATTCTAGGCCTTCTCTATATAGGCTTTAGCTATTCCCTAGGCAGCATGCATGTAGGTTGCTACTGCTAGACTATCCTTATAATTTAATTTATCTATAGCTATAACAGGTTTAGTTAAGTGTTTCTAGTCCTAACTTTAGCATAGTTTAGAGCTATATAGGACTTAATATAGCAACATTTTAATTGCTACGTGAGGCAAGGTTATCTAAGCCCTGTTAATTATAGGCAGTAAGGAACTCTAGTTGTCTTAGTAAAAGGATATAAAAGGCCTTAGCCTTTAATTAATATACTTGTTTATAATCTCTGTCTAGCTATCTGTTTCCTAATAGTAGGTAGTAGAGAGCTTAACCTTTACTTCTATAATCTAACAGAATTTAGACTAGAAACTAGATATAAACTAGGGTCTATAATTAGAAACAATAGTTTTAGGTGTGTAGCTAAAATAGTACACCTATTAAACAAACAAAGTAGCTATTCCCTAGGCGTTAATTGTTTTATAGCAAGGAATAGAAATTGCTTGTTTTAACAAGCAATTAATTATAACTATAATCTAGTTATATCTAGACTTGTCTAGAAGAAATTCCTTAAAGTTAATACATAGGTGCTATATTAGTTAATTAGGGATAGAGAGAGAGTAAATTAATCCTAGGGTTTAGGTCTGTTTTAGATGCGCTTTATAACAGGGGATGTAGTTCTATACGTATCGCTTACATGTAGCCTCTATGCCTTTCTAGTAGTACTTTTAGGCTAATAGCTAGTAAGTTTTAGTAGCGCTTAGGTATGTAGAGGACACTTAGTCAAGTACTTTTTAAATAAGTTAGGTGCATAGCAACAAGCCTGCTAGGACATATAAACAGTCTATATAGAGAAGCAGTCTATTCTCTATCTAATAATGCTAGAGTATAAGTGTTTGCTTCTATATAAAGGAGGCTTAATTCTCTTAGAGTAATACGTTAATTAACTCTAAAAAATCTAGAGACATAACCTAGTTCTGTCCTTTAATAACATTTATTATAACTACTTAAGTTATTATTTATTATTTAATCTATTTACTATCTATTTTAAGCTCTAGTAGCTTATGTAGACTTTTGCTATAGAATAAAACTTATGCGTAGAGAAAAACCTTCTATATGCTATATTTACGTTCCCCTTGCTTTTAGCCTATAAGGGTACTACGTTTTTTTTGTCTTAACCGCCCTTACTGTTACACTTGCCCTTAGTAAGGGGCTTAAGAGAGAGAGAGAGAAAGAGAGTAAGAAATAGAAAGAGAGAGAGAGAGGTATTTATATAAGAGGTAGTCTAGCAGTCTTTAGCAGCGTTATGCTAGCGTTATAGTAGCGTTAGGGCAGCGTTTCCTTAAGGGTCTGTCTAGCCTAATAGTCCCTAGATCTCTTAGTATGTTACGTAATTCTCTAGGGCTAGGTCCTAGGCTACTTTAAACTGTTTTAGGACTCTCTGCTTAAGTAACTATAAGGCTGTTGCCTTTGCTTATTCTAGGTAGCCTAGGGCATCCTTTAGCCTTTTATTACGTAGGCGTAGTAGCAGCGCGCTTCTATTATATCTTATATAGTAGAAAATTACATGTTTAACTATTTGTTTATGCTATCTATAGAGGCATTTTCTAGAGATCCCTAGTACCCTATAGTGCGCTAGCTAGCAGTTAAGTCTAATTGCCTCTATGTAGAGCAAGAAGAGCGCTGTTAATTCTGCTTTTAAGAGGTTATTATATAGCTGTTAGGGGCGTTTTGTCTATAGTTCTGTCTAGGTTATTTCTTTCCTTCCTCTACCTTTATGTTTCTAGGCCTGTTTCTATTTAAGGTCTTGTCCCTGTTAGATTGCTATATAAGTACCTGTCTATAGTTGTCTAGTCTATTAGCTATGCGTTAAGTTGCCCTTAGCGTGCTAGCGTACTGCTTAGTATGCTTGCTATTCACGTACTTAGGCAATAAGGTTGTCTGCTTTTGCTTTTATTGCTTTGCTCTACGTGGCTAGGCGTAGCGCTGTTATATTGCTTCTCTATTGTCTTAGTAACCTCTATATAGTTTATACTATTTGCTAGGCGTTCTAGTCTATAGCTCTATGTTGCTTAATTGCCTGTTAGAACGCTTATGTCTTAACCTAGAGAGAGAGCAGGGCTATGCCTGCTTCCTGCTTAATAGCCGCGCTTAGGGTACCTTTGTATGCTCTAGTGATCTGCCTAAGACATTTCTTCTACGTTTTTAGAAGTAGCTCTCTACTTCTCCTGCTATTAGAAAGAATTTCTTTATAAGGATAGCTGCTTTGCCTTTGCTATCCTCTACCCCCTGTTCTGTTATTGCGTTTTATAGTGCTAGTAGGTATAACGTTTTCCACCACCGAGCGAGACACACCACCAAGCGAGACACCCCTACCAAAATCTATGATCCGCGACAGCATAAATCATAATATATTAACAACTATAAATTATATAATAGCATAGTATATTATTTAGTATTAGAAGTATCAGAAGCAGCCTGTACATAGGTTCGTGCGTTATGCCCTGTGTTGCCATAGCGCCCACAGCGTCTTTGTTGCGGAGCTGCACCTGCAGTGCGACTACCCCTTAAGGACTCTCTACTAGTTTCCTGCCCACTAGCGCCCTAAGCAGTAGCTAACAGGGCTCCTTCTGCTATTGTTAACGTGCCCTAAGTCTGTATATACTTTTGTTTATAACGTTTACTCTTTGTTTAGGCCTTAATTGTCTTATAAAGCTAAGCAATCTCCCCTACTATTAAAGCGTGTTTATGCGCTGTTGCTAGCGCGCCTTTCTTAAGCTTCTAAAGCGACTTAATAATAGCAGTTAGTAACAAATTAACGTGCGATCTAATCTTACTATGAATTAGAGTAGATTAAGCCTTAAATTCGCGCACATTGCTTAGTGTTTGCGATTCCTATATAGTAGGTTGCTCAGGCGGTTAATCAGGCGTAGAGAGACGCATATCAAGTCGTGATATTATAACATCTAGATCGTGCGGGACGAGCCTAGCGCCTCTAAACGCTCCTTTAATAGTCTCTGTTGTAAACGTCTTTATATAGGCTGTTTTAAACGCTAGGAGGAAGTCTGTTTTAGTAATATAGGTGACAGAGCGGCGCGCCAAGGCTATGATCTTAGTGCTGTATGCGCGCTTCAACGGCGAGAAGCAGCTAACGTTAAGAGGCTATAGTAGATACGACAAGTGCGTAGGCATATATAAAGTAATAATCTTATGTTCTTAACAGATCTCTTTAAATTTAGCAGAGTAGTAGCTTTTGTAGCTGTTAAGAATAAGCAGCCTATAGCCCCCTATAGTACGTGACTTTGTTAACGCGTTAAAGTGCTCTAGCTACGTAATTCTAAGGTTATTATTTGTCTAGCTGTTATTACTAACAGCAATAACCTAGTTATAAGGCATAGACTCGTCCTAGTACTACGTAGAGATGTGAACCTTGCCTACGTAGATAATAAAGGGTAGGATCGCCCACCTACTAGCGCAGACGCTTCTAATAACGGTAACCTACTTGCGATTGCCTAGCTAAACTATCTTAGGTTTCTTACGTCTCTCTATAGCTGTAACTACAAGCTAAGACCCTATAACCTCTATTATAAAGCTAGATTTGTTAAAATTATGCGTGTCTTTGTCTAGAATGCTATACTTTGCTTTTATGTTAGCTACTAGCGTAAACTACGCGCTAATAACCTTAGGATCCTCTTGTTTCTTCCTTTAATTATTATATAATTAAGTTTAGCGCGTTTAAAGCTCCTTTGTACGATTAATAAAGCAGTCTAGCTAGTTAATGCTAACTAGCCTTAGCCCTTGTTAGGCGCGCAGGTTGTTGGCCATATCTCGTAGTAGGGCCTTTAAGGGTGGAAAGCCTCTAGAATCCAGGTCAAGTATGCGCTCTACTATTGATTTCTCCTCTAGTAGCGTTAGGTTCCTGCAGTTGGGTACGCAATCGCGTCGTGATGCTCGTCTGTGGCTTCGATGCCCTAGGGTTAATAGAGGCATGATATAGGCGCGTGTAGCAGCTCGTTGGGATAATAACGCGTTGCATTTCATGGCTTTAATAGCAATAGTAATCCTAGCTTTGTTTAAGGTTAATATAGTAGGTAGTAGTTGTTGCATTATAGTTATACTGTCGCGCATGTAGATTTTAGTGGGGGTGTCTCGCTCAGTGGTGTGTCTCGCTCGGTGGTGGAAAACGTTAGGTCTATATAGAGCCCCTTTTTATAGGCCCTGCTCTATTTTATTATGTCCTAGTGTCTATACGCAGTACAGTGCAGCGCCTCTTAGGTCGTTGCCCCTTTTCTAGTCACGTGACCTGGTCACGTGATGCTAGCGGGGAGGCCCGAGCTTGCGCAGGATCGTCGAGCTTAGCTCTCCCTGCCCCTAGCTAGAACAACAACACAAGCAATACAATTGCGTTTTCTGTCTCTTTTTCTGTTTTCTATTTTATCTCTTTACTATACCTATGTATAAACCTACTTTAGCTGCTTTATAAAGCAGTGCACTATAGAGCCTAACCTATACTAATTAGTAGTTATAGACACCTAGCAAGCTTTAGCAGCTAAGTGTTATATAACTATAAATTAGCAAGGAAGGAAGACAGGAAGCACGTATAGTATCCTGCTGCTTCTTGTTTCGTACCTACCCTAGGCCTAGTAGCTTCTGCTGCCTATGGTATTAGAGATAGGAGATTACTCTCTACTCTAAGTTAGTATAGTATCCTACTGTATAACAAGGAAAGGGAGATAGTGCGCATTACACTAAAGCTATATAAACAAGCTTTATAGACAACAAGTAGCTATAGTATAACCTACCTCATTGCTAGTTATACTAGCCTATTGCTACTAAACCCTATCCTCCTGCATGAACGCTAAACGCCGTTGCACGAACGCTAAACGCCGTCACATGAACTATTAAACCCTATACTCTAATTTATATAATTCGCCTACTATAAGCTCGCACGCTACTACAAGCAGTAGCTATAGTAGCAACTAAGATCCCCTATGCAAGACACTATATAACCAATTAGCGTCTAATAGCATAAACAACAATAACCTAGAAGGCCCACGCTCGTACGCTGCGCTTAGCCAGGCCACTGGCATAGGCGCGCCTACATTAGAAAACCATACACGTATAGAATACTAGAATAACAGGCTAATTCTACTTGTTATTTATAAGATAAACATAGAATTAGAAGAAGACAAGATTAAGCTATAATTATACATAGCATATTTCCTTGAAGACATCTATTTATCTAGTATTACTAGAGAGGATCTTCTTAATAAGTATATAAATGCCTTTAAAGGATAGCAATATATATACTTTAAGAAGATAAACTATGCGTTTATAAGAGCGCTATAGAATACGCTTAAAGAGCAAAACGTTACGCTTAGTATAAGTGTAACCTAGATCTAGAAGCTGTATAACATAACCTAGGGCATATTAAACTACGTGAGGCTAGCCTATACGCCGCCTCTGCTGCTAGCCCTAGAACTAGCACCTATAGCTCGCCTACCGCCACTAGTAATTACCTATTAGAGACCACACGTTCAAGAACTACCCCTTTGTCCAATAGCTCTACCTGCTATTCAAGCTGCCCTAGCTGTCCTAGCAACTAAGCTAGCTCTTCTGCCTATATAGAGGGCAGAACTAACTGTCCCTGCTTCGCATGATTATCCTAAAACCTAATAGATAAGACCTAAACTATCTCTATATGCAAAACAACGTACGCTAGCCTACTAAGGGCTATATAATTACTAATATAAGCAGCAACAGACGCTATATTGCCTTATACACACGCTACACTAGCTAACAGCTTACGCGCTACCTGTAACGAGGTAGCGACCTCGTTACATGCAGGGTCCTGCCAATTTCCCTTCGGGTCTGAACGCGTCCCGCATCAGGTCCGAACTCGTTCCGCATCAGGCTCGAACGCGTACCGTATCAGGTCCGACCCCTGCCCCCTGCTGTACCCCTATTCCCTCATGTATATAGTTCCCTTCCTCCCTATAGCTAGCTTGGTAGTTTTTCTATATCCTTTTGTACGAGGCCTATAGGTGTCAATGGAATTCCTAGGTTCCTGAGTCCCCACGCACTCCTATATGCCTCTGAGTAGATTCCTACCGCATTTAGACCTATTGTCGTGCCTACGCTGTTACATTATATAGAAAAACTTGCTTTTGCTAGTAACTGTAAAAAATCAATAATTAATAGCAAGACATGCAACAATTGGTGATTGATAGCGGAGCAAGGCAGGAGAACAGGATTTCATGAATGGCTTAATTTTTTATTCTCTACGAAATTCCCTTCTATATATATTGAAGGAACAGGTCGGGTATAGTAATATCCGTAGTCGGATACAGTACTATCCGTAGTCGGATACAGTACTATCCGTAGTCGGGTACAGTACTATCCGTAGTCGGATACAGTACTATCCGTAGTCGGGTACAGTACTATCCGTAGTCGGATACAGTACTATCCGCAGTCGGGTACAACAATATCCGTAGTCGGGTATAGTACTATCCGTAGTCGGGTACAGTACTATCCGCAGTCGGGTATAGTACTATCCGCAGTCGGGTACAACAATATCCGTAGTCAGGTATAGTACTATTTGAAACTTATTCTGTTTTAAGCTCGTAGACGCTCTGTTTTACGAGCTAGAGCTTCGTTTTAACCTAATTTCTGCATAGTTTTAAGTTGTCTATTTAATAGTGCTATCTATTTAATAGATAGTAATAGTAATAGCTTATATAGATTAATGTTATATGTTTTTAATAGTAACAGCCTTTTTAATAATATTACATTAATTATTTGTTTAACTACGTCTAAGCCCTAAGACGCGTCTAATTTAGTTTAGGTTATAGTACTCATACACTGTTTATATTAAATTATTTAGTCTATAGACAGGATCTTAAAGACCTCTTGTTAACTAAAGCCTTTAGTTTTAGAACTTCCTATTTTGCTAGATTAGGATTGCCTTTAGAAAAGTCGCGTGGAGTGCGCTAAGGTAGAGACTTAGAGACTACTAAGAACCCATTAGAATCAGAGGCAAGCGCCAATGTCTGACTACCTACCCCCCTCCCCCCCTCTAATCCTGCTAGGATTAACACCCGCTCTGGCTAAGGACAATTCCTAGCTAGAGGCAAACAACTACCCACCCCAACTACGGCTAAACCCGCTTCTACGGAACCTGAAGCCACCCACCCACCTAATTCGGAGGCAAACTCTAGCAGGAAGGCCCTTAAGGACTAGATTGCTTAATTATAGGCGCAACTCGCTCAGCTAATCTGCGCTAACAGTTCCAACCTGCCTGTTTCGACCACTAAATCACCCCTAATAATACCTTAATTCTGTAAAAAATCAATAATTGATAGCAAGACATGCAACAATTGATGATTGATAGCGGAGCAAGGCAGGAGAACAGGATTTCATGAATAGCTTAATTTTTTATTCTCTACGAAATTCCCTTCTATATATATTGAAGGAACAGGTCGGGTATAGTAATATCCGTAGTCGGATACAGTACTATCCGTAGTCGGATACAGTACTATCCGTAGTCGGGTACAGTACTATCCGTAGTCGGATACAGTACTATCCGCAGTCGGGTACAACAATATCCGTAGTCGGGTATAGTACTATCCGTAGTCGGGTACAGTACTATCCGTAGTCGGGTACAGTACTATCCGCAGTCGGGTACAACAATATCCGTAGTCAGGTATAGTACTATCCGTAGTCGGGTACAGTACTATCCGCAGTCGGGTACAACAATATCCGTAGTCGGGTACAGTACTATCCGTAGTCGGGTACAGTACTATCCGCAGTCAGGTACAACAATATCCGTAGTCAGGTTTAGTACTATTTGAAACTTATTCTGTTTTAAGCTCGTAGACGCTCTGTTTTATAAGCTAGAGCTTCGTTTTAACCTAATTTCTGCATAGTTTTAAGTTGTCTATTTAATAGTGCTATCTATTTAATAGATAGTAATAGTAATAGCTTATATAGATTAATGTTATATGTTTTTAATACAACCCCCTAATCTATATAAGGTATATATTACTGTAGTTATAGATTGTTAAATATATTATTAAATATGTTTAAATTTAATAGTTTTGTTAGAACATCTGCTATTTGATTCTTAGTACTAATATAATCTAATTTAATAGTTTTATCTAGTACTTTTTCTCTAACAAAGTAATATTATATATTAATATGTTTTATTTTTAAATAATGTTCTAGATTATTTGCTAAATCTATAGCAGGTTTACTATCTATAAATAAATAGTGTTCTTTTTCATTTGTTTAAATATTTAATTCTTTAAATACATTAATTAAGTAAATATACTCTTTTATTGCTTCTTTTAAAGCCATGTATTCTGCTTCACAGCTAGATAAAGCAATAGATTTTTATAATTTAGAAGACTAGCTAATTGGTGTTTTTCTATATAGAAATATATAGCCAGTAGTGCTTTTTCTTGTAACTATACCACCCCCCTAATCTGCATCTGCAAATCCTAGTAGATTAGGATATTCATTATAGAAATAAAGACCTATATTTCATGTAAATATTAAGTATTTAAATATTCTGTTTATAGCAGTATAGTGAGATTTATTAGGGTTACTCATAAACCTAGCGCAGTTATATACTGCAAAAGCTATATCTAGTCTTGTATGTGTAGCTAAATATATTAAGCTTCCTATTTCTTGCTAATATAGATTTATTTCTTCTAAAGAAGCTTGATTTAAATTTTTGCTTAATCTAATACCTAGTTCGCTAGGTGTAGATACAGGATTTAAGTTTTCTTTATTAAATCTCTTTAGTATTGCTTTAATATATTTAGTTTGTTTTAAACTTATAGAGCGCTTTTCTCTATTTCTATTAATTTCTATTCCTAGAAAATATTTAATATCTCCTAGATCTTTTAGTTCTAGATCTTTTTATAAATTTCCTTTAACTAGATTTATGTAGTCTATATTAGCTCTAACGTATTCCACTATCGAAACAGCCAAACTATTAAAACGGCTAAAATCTCTTAGCATCACGAACACTACGTATAAGACGCGATGTCTAAACAACGCAAGACTTTACTAATTTAGCAAGAAGGTAGAATTATACTTACGCTCTAGGCCTACTAACTGCGCTAATTTAAACACGTACGACAAGCTGCTATAGCTTTTAACGTCCCTTATTAGCAGGTCCTTGCTTGGCTTAACAGAATCACGTTTTAACCTACTACATAACTAAATTGCTAGAAACTTTCTGCCACTAAAGAGCAGACAATCGTATAATACATCCTTGACCTTAATTCGCGAGGATTTGCGCCCTAGCTGTGTGAGGTGGCAGATATCGCAGATAAACTACTAGCTATACGTGGTGGGACACTAATAGGCAAGAACTGGCCGCAGCGGTTTGTGTCGCGTACGGAGGAGCTTAAGATAGCTTTTAATCAAGCAAAGGACCGTTAGAGAATACTCTAGGAAGACCTAGAGATTATTAACGCGTGGTTTAAGCTCGTACGAGACACAAAGGCGCAGTACAGCGTTCACAACAACAACACCTATAACTTCAACAAGACAGGCTTCTAGATAGGCATAATTGGCTCTATAAAGGTTGTCACAGGCTCAGAGAGACGTACGAGGCCTACTCTTACGCAGCTAGGCGACCAAGAATGGGTTACAGTAATCTAGAGTATCTGCGCTGCTAGATACGCGACCCCGCCTTTTATTATCTACAAAGGACGTGTCTATATCTCTGCTTAGTACGAGGAAGCAGATATACTGTATAACTAGAAGCTCTTAGTCTCTAAGAATAGCTAGACAAACAACGCGCTTAGTCTTAAGTAGTTAAAGCACTTTAACGCGCATACAAAGGCGCGTTAGGTAGGGTCGTACAGGCTGCTTATCCTTAATAGCCATAAGAGCTATCTTAACTAAGGATTTAAGGACTACTGCCTTAAGAACAAGATCCTAACTCTCTACATGCCGCCCTATTTATTACATATACTCTAGCCGCTTAACGTGGTCTGCTTCTTGCTGCTAAAGCTAAAATACTCGCAGCGCGTACGAGACTTGGCACGCTAACGCGTCTACTATATTAACAAAGAAGGCTTTCTCCTAGCATTTAAAGACGCGTTTCTAGACGTCTTTACGTACGATAACTGCAAAAAGGCCTTCTAGGCATCTGGGCTAGTTCCTATCAACGCGTAGGTAGTCCTTGATCGCCTTGACGTACAGCTGTGTACCCCACTACTACTACCCCTCCTAGAAACACTATAGCAATTAAAAACTCTAAGCAATTCGTACGAATTTAGATCGCAGTTAAAGCTAGTAAGCAATTCCTTTATATAATTACTAGCAACTGCCTAAGAAGGCTTTTTAAAGCTTGTTAAAGGAGCTAAGGAAATGCTACACGAAAACGTGCTTATGAAGGCCCACGTATAAGATGTAAAAATCAATAATTGATAGCAAGACATGCAACAATTGATGATTGATAGCGGAGCAAGACAGGAGAACAGGATTTCATGAATGGCTTAATTTTTTATTCTCTACGAAATTCCCTACTATATATATTGAAGGAACAGGTCGGGTATAGTAATATCCGTAGTCGGATACAGTGCTATCCGTAGTCGGATACAGTACTATCCGTAGTCGGGTACAGTACTATCCGTAGTCGGATACAGTACTATCCGCAGTCGGGTACAACAATATCCGTAGTCGGGTATAGTACTATCCGTAGTCGGGTATAGTACTATCCGTAGTCGGGTACAGTACTATCCGCAGTCGGGTACAACAATATCCGTAGTCGGGTATAGTACTATCCGTAGTCGGGTACAGTACTATCCGCAGTCGGGTACAACAATATCCGTAGTCGGGTATAGTACTATTTGAAACTTATTCTGTTTTAAGCTCGTAGACGCTCTGTTTTACGAGCTAGAGCTTCGTTTTAACCTAATTTCTACATAGTTTTAAGTTGTCTATTTAATAGTGCTATCTATTTAATAGATAGTAATAGTAATAGCTTATATAGATTAATGTTATACGTTTTTAATAGACTTGTCCTAGTACCACGTAGAGATGTAAACCTTGCCTGCGTAGATAATAAAGGGTGGGATCGCCCACCTACTAGCGCAGACGCTCCCAATAACGGTAACCCACTCGCGATTGCCTAGCTAAACTATCTTAGGTTTCTTACGTCTCTCTGTAGCTATAACTATAAGCTAAGACTCTATAACCTCTATTATAAAGCTAGATTCGTTAAAATTATACATGTCTTTGTCTAGAATGCTGTACTTTACTTTTATGTTAGCTACTAGCATAAACTACACGCTAATAACCTTAGGATTCTTTTATTTCTTCCTTTAATTATTATATAATTAAGTCTAGCGCGTTTAAAGCTCCTCTATACGATTAATAAAGCAGTCTGGCTAGTTAATGCTAACTAGCCTTAGCCCTTGTTAGGCGCGCAGGTTGTTGGCTATATCTTGTAGTAGGGCCTTTGAGGGTGGAAAGCCTCTAGAATCTAGGTCAAGTATGCGCTCTACTATTAATTTCTCCTCTAGTAGCGTTAGGTTCCTGCAGTTAGGTACGTAATCGCGTCGTGATGCTCGTCTGTGGCTTCGATGCCCTAGGGTTAATAGAGGCATGATATAGGCGCGTGCAGCAGCTCGTTGGGATAATGACGCGTCGCATTTCGTGGCTTTGATAGCAATAGTAATCCTAGCTTTGTTTAAGGTTGATATAGTAGGTAGTGGTTGTTACATTGTGGTTATACTGTCGCGCACGTAGATTTTGGTGGGGGTGTCTCGCTCAGTGGTGTGTCTCGCTTGGTGGTGGAAAACGTTAAGAGCTTATTTGCTAATAATACTAACTTTACTTAAAGAAAGCTAAGGCTTTTTATGTTAATGTTAACATTTAGTTTTATAAATAGAGCAATCTTTATTATAAAGCTCTTATTAATAACATTATAGAGGTTTAAAGTAAGCTTACTATTATAGACTAGCTACAAGCCTTAAACATAAGGATTATACTAGCAAAGGCAACCTGCTAGCTTTAGAAACGCTTTAAGGACAACAATCTACTATCCCTTAACAAGCTAGAGGAGTTGTTTTTAAAACTCCTTTATGTGACGGCGCTGTACGCCTGCCAACAGGCGTCGCTAGCTGCTAGTCACATGGTTGCGCGCTAGGGCCACAGGCCTAGCGCCTTGGCGAACCCACAAACTTATAAGCGGAGCCAGCTCCGTACCTCCTTCTCCTCTCTATCTTAGTGTAGCTTGAAATACAGCCAACCTACCCTATCACTTGTGCCTCTTGCAGTGCCTACGACAGTAGAGACAGAGCTTGTCATCACATTACACTAAGATCACTCTCATTCGGCCAGAGGACGGCGGCATAATATCTAGGTCAAACCAAGCGATCAGCTCCTAGAGCTCGATTCGCCGACTGACCGTCATCAAGGAGATCTGCTAGTACGACTAGGCCGAGCCTCAGTTCGTCGACGATAGCCATCTGCCTTAAAGCCCTGGTCAGGCCAGGCAACTAGAAGCGACACTAAGCAGCGATTGGATCGCTGCAACCTCTGAAGAGCCCTGAGCGAGGAGCTCAAATTGACTATAGGGGGGGGCCTATAGTACCATCACCGTAATAAGCGAAGAGAGCCGCGGGCTCTACGAAACCACCCTCGATCCCCTGCTACACGATCGGAAGTCCTGAGGCAGCAGGCACTCTACAGGCCTAGAGACGGCAGGCCCACTAACATTGGCTGCATAGCTAGCAGCACCAACAGCCGAAAGCGATACATACACATCCAAGCAGCAAAAGGGCAGATATAGTGGGCTTGGCTGGTAGTTCTCTTAGTCACGTTGACTCAGGAGCTGGGTTGCAGTCTCTAGGTAGCTATAGGCAGACGAGACTGGCCTGGGGGAGAATACCTGCAGGTGGCACAATCTGCATGAGCTCTAGCTAGTTTGCTAGGTGTACATCGGCAACGACAATCGCTGCACCGACAGCAGCTCGACCAGCGCTGCATCTACAGCAGCTTGACCATGGCTGCTTCACCAGCAGCTCGACTACTGCTGCTCTGCATGCAGCATCGACAATTGCTGCCCTTCCAAGCAGCCCAGACAATCGCTGCATCGCTAGCAGCTCAGACAACTCGCTGCTTCGCTAGCAGCCAACTTACAGGCAGGCTCCAATAGCTGCCTTGACAATCGCTGCTTCACCAACAGCTCGACTACTGCTGCTCTGCCTGCAGCATCGACAATTGCTGCCCTTCCAAGCAGCCCAGACAATCGCTGCTCCGGCTGCAGCCCAGACAATCGCTGCATCGCTAGCAGCCCAGACAACTCGCTGCTTCGCTAGCAGCCAACTTACAGGCAGGCTCCAATAGCTGCCTTGACAATTGCTGCTTCGCCAGCAGCTTACCTTAGCTGCTCCGCTAGCAGCTCAGACAACTCGCTGCTCCGCCAGCAGCTTGACCACTGCTGCTCTGCCTGCAGCATCGACTACCCGCTGCTCAGCTAGCAGCCCTAACAATCGCTGCAGCCCCAGCAGCTTGACAATTGCTGCCTCGCTCGCAGCATTAACACTTGCTGCTTCGCCTGCAGCTCCGACAATTGCTGCATCGCCAGCAGCATCGACAATCGCTGCTTCACCAGCAGCTCGACTACTGCTGCTCTGCCTGCAGCATCGACAATTGCTGCCCTTCCAAGCAGCCCAGACAATCGCTGCTCCGGCTGCAGCCCAGACAATCGCTGCGTCGCCTGCAGCTCAGACAACTCGCTGCTTCGCTAGCAGCTCAGACAACTCGCTGCTTCGCTAGCAGCCAACTTACAGGCAGGCTCCAATAGCTGCCTCGACAATCGCTGCTTCGCCAGCAGCTTACCTTAGCTGCTCCGCTAGCAGCTCAGACAACTCGCTGCTCCGCCAGCAGCTTGACCACTGCTGCTCTGCCTGCGGCATCGACAACTGCTGCCCTGCCAAGCAGCTCGACAATCGCTGCATCGCCAGCAGTGTCGACAATCGCTGCACCGATAGCAGCTTGACCATGGCTGCTTCACCAGCAGCTCGACTACTGCTGCCCTGCCTGCAGCATCGACAATTGCTGCCTTGCCAGCAGTACCGACAGCCGCTGCCTCGCTAGCAGCACCGACAGCTGGCTGCATCATCAGCAGCTCGGACAATCGCTGCTCCGACAGCAGTAACGACAATCGCTGCTCAAGCCAGCAGCTCGACCATAGCTGGCTGCATCATCAGCAGCACCGACAATTGCTGCCTCGCTAGCAGCATCAGCCAATTGCTGCACCGCCTGCAGCTCCACCTCCGCTGCTAAGCTAGCAGTTTGAACCACCACTGCTGAGCTAGCAGCTCGACAACTGCTGCACCACCTGCAGCTTAACAATCGCTGATCGGCCAGCAGCTTGAACGACCGCTGCCTTGCTCGCAGCACCGACAATGGCTGCTCCGCTCACAGCTCAACAACCGCTGCTCAGCCAGCAGCTCGAACAATCGTTGCTGAGTCAGCAGCTTGACGACCAACAGCTGCATCGCCAGCAGTATCGACGACTGCTGCATCACCAGCAACATCGACAACTGCTGCACCGCCTGCAGCTTGACCATCGCTGCTGAGCTAGCAGCTCGACAACCTGCTGCTTCGCCCGCAGCCCGACAACAGCTGCATCGCCCGCAGCATCGACAATAGCTGCATCCCCAGCAACATCGACAACTGCTGCACCGCCTGCAGCTTGACCACCGCTGCTGAGCCAGCAGCTCGACAACCTGCTGCTTCGCCCGCAGCCCGACAACTGCTGCACTACCTGCAGCCTAACTACCGCTGATCGGCCAGCAGCCTGAACGACCGCTGCCTTGCTCGCAGCATCGACAATGGCTGCTCCGCCCACAGCCCAACACATGGCTGCTCAACTAGCAGCTCGAACCAGACTGCTGCTCTGCTTGCAGAATCGACCATGGCTGCTCCGCCCGCAGCTCAACAGCCGCTGCTCAGCCCGCAGCTCGAACCACTGCTGCTCAACTAGCAGCTCGAACCACTGCTGCTGAGCTAGCAGCTTCACAACCTGCTGCTTCGCCTGCAGCTTGACAACCGCTGCTAAGCTAGCAGCATCGACGACTGCTGCACCGCCTGCAGCTTGACCACCGCTGCTGAGCTAGCAGCTCGACAATCGGCTGCTCCGCCCGCAGCTCAACAGCCGCTGCTCAGCCTGCAGCTCGAACCACTGCAGCTCAACTAGCAGCTCGAACCACTGCTGCTGAGCTAGCAGCTTCACAACCTGCTGCTTCGCCTGCAACTTGACAACCGTTGCTCTGCGTGCAGCACCGACCATCGCTGCACCGCCTGCAGCGACAACAATTGCTGCCTCGCTAGCAGCATCGATACCTGCTGCTCTGCCTGCAGCATTAACAATGGCTGCCTCGCTCGCAGCATCAACTCCAGCTGCTCCACCTGCAGCTCGACAACAGCTGCTCCACCTGCAGCTTGGCAACTGCTGCTCGGCCTACAGCATCAACAATTGCTAGCTCGGCCAGCAGACTCGAAAACAGCTGCTCTACCTGCAGCTCGACAACAGCTGCTCCACCTGCAGCTCGACAACAGCTGCTCCACCTGCAGCTCGACAACAGCTGCTCCACCCGCAGCTCGACAACAGCTGCTCCACCCGCAGCTCGACAACAGCTGCTCCACCCGCAGCTCGACAACAGCTGCTCCACCTGCAGCTTGGCAACTGCTGCTCGGCCTACAGCATCAACAATTGCTAGCTCGGCCAGCAGACCCGAAAACCGCTGCTTAGCTAGCAGCTTGACAACTGCTGCTCTACCTCAGCTCGACAACAGCTGCTCCACCTACAGCTTGGCAACTGCTGCTCGGCCTACAGCATCAACAATTGCTAGCTCGGCCAGCAGGCTCGAAAACCGCTGCTTAGCTAGCAGCTTGACAACTGCTGCTTAACCCGCAGCTCGAGAATTGCTGCCTCGCTAGCAGCATCGATACCTGCTGCTCTGCCTGCAGCATTAACAATGGCTACCTCGCTCGCAGCATCAACTCTAGCTGCTCCACCTGCAGCTCGACAACTGCTGCTTCGCTCGTAGCTCAGCAGCTGCTGCTTAGCCTACAGCATTAACAATCGCTAGCTCGCTAGCAGCATCAACAACTGCTGCTTCGCTTGGCAGCCCAGCAGTCGCTGCTTAGCTAGCAGCTCCAACAACTGCTGCTTAGCTAGCAGCTTGACGTATTGCTGCCTAAGCTAGCAGCTCAGACAATCGCTGCATCGTCAGCAGCACTGACTATAGCTGCCTCGCTAGCAGCACCGACAGCTGGCTACATTGCCAGAAGCCCAACAATCACTGCTTCACCAGCGGCTTAACCACTGCTGCCTTGCTAACGGCTTGTCAACCGCTGCTTCGCCAGCAGCTCGGACAATTGCTGCTCTCCCAGCAGCTCAGACAATAGCTGCTTCACCTGCAGCTCCGACAATTACTGCTCTGCTAGCAGCTCAAACAATCGCTGCACCACCTGCAGCTTCACTACTGCTGCTCAGCTAGCAGCTTGGACAATCGCTGCTCACGCCAGCAGCTTGAACAATTGCTGGTCTAATCGCAAGCGGCTCTGACAATAGCTGCATCGCTAGCAGCATTAGACAATAAGCTGCTCGGCTAGCAGCTACAGACAATCGCTGCTCCGCCAGCAGCTCCAACCATCGCTGCTTAGCTAGCAGCTCAAAGAACCGCTGCTCAGCTAGCAGCTCGACTTGCTCCGCCTGCAGCATCAACCATTGCTGCCCTGCCCAGCAGCTCAGCTAACAGCTGCGTCGCCAGTAGCATTAACTATCGCTGCCTCTCTAGCAGCTCGAACGATTGCTGCCCTGCCTGCGGCTCTAACAATTGCTACCCCTCTAGCAGCTACAACTATTGCTGCTCTGCCCGCAGCCCTATCATTGCTGTCTCGCTAGCAGCTCTGACAAATTGCTGCAACAGTAGTAGCATTAACGGTCGCTGCTTGCTAGCAGCATTGACAATTGCTGTATTGCCTGCAGCATCAATAGCTCGCTGCCCTGCTAGCAGCTCGGGCAATCGCTGCTCTGCTGGCAGCTCGGACAATCGCTGCTCTGCTGGCAGCTCGGACAATCGCTGCTCTGCTGGCAGCTCGGACAATCGCTGCTCTGCTGGCAGCTCGAACAATCGCTGCTCTGCTGGCAGCTCGGACAATCGCTGCTCTGCTGGCAGCTCGGACAATCGCTGCTCTGCTGGCAGCTCGGACAATCGCTGCTCTGCTAGCAGCTCGGACAATCGCTGCTCTGCTAGCAGCTCGGACAATCGCTGCTCTGCTAGCAGCTCGGACAATCGCTGCTCTGCTAGCAGCTCGGACAATCGCTGCTCTGCTAGCAGCTCGGACAATCGCTGCTCTGCTAGCAGCTCGGACAATCGCTGCTCCGCTAGCAGCTTCAAGTATCAACCGCTGGCCTTACCCGCGAGGGACCTGAGGCCTACTATATACCATATCTCTACGGATAACTAGGTCCTAGAGTAGAAGGAAGGAGCTCTGTTTTCACAAGCCAAGAGCTTACTAGAATAGAGAGGTCTTACTAGCGCAAGTAGAAAGCAATTTAGGCTCGGGGACGAGCCTGCCTTGGAGGGGGGTAATGTGACGGCGCTGTACGCCTGCCAACAGGCGTCGCTAGCTGCTAGTCACATGGTTGCGCGCTAGGGCCACAGGCCTAGCGCCTTGGCGAACCCACAAACTTATAAGCGGAGCCAGCTCCGTACCTCCTTCTCCTCTCTATCTTAGTGTAGCTTGAAATACAGCCAACCTACCCTATCACTTGTGCCTCTTGCAGTGCCTACGACAGTGGAGACAGAGCTTGTCATCACACTTTAGATAAATTAGACCTAGACTGCTATAGGCATTAAAGGAGCTAGAGTTTTTATAACTTTTAGGGAGGAACGCTTAAGCAGCTAATCTAATATTTTGTGTAGCTTAAGTCCCTTTAGGAACATAAAAAACAGAGCAGTGTGCCCCTATACTACTCCTAAGAAAGCTAAGTATTGTTAGGACCTAGCTACTTGTTTAAAATTAGAATTAGCTTTAACTAGGAAATCTGTTTCTAGAAAGGCAAGCATCTTGCTTACGCTAACTAAAGCCTTAGCTATACGCTAATAATTTATGCGTCTAGAATAGAAAGAATTATATAAAAAGCTAGTTAAGAAAGGTTAAATTATAGAGGATTTCTGTTAATTAGAATCTGTTAGTTAACTATATAGTAGCAGAGCTTGCTAGGCAGACGAAGGTTAGTCGCGTATAGTATACATAGCGTACTAAAAGGAAAGAGCAATAGGTAGTATAAATAGTTCTAGTTTCTTAGGTTATTGTTCTAGCTAAGGGTTAGAAAAATAGAACGCGACGACTCTAATCGAGCTTGGGCCTCCTAGCTTGCATCACGTGATTAGATCACGTGACTAGAAAAGGGACAGCGACCTAGAAGGCGCTGCACTATATTATATATAGACAATTTCTCTATTTATAGACCTAGAAGCACTAGAGGCTTAGAAGTAGTTATAGTTATTATTAACACTATAATATTCCTTAGCAATTGTCTATCTATTAAAAACATATAACATTAATCTATAACGTATTACACCACCGAACTAGCCAAACCACCGAACCGGCCAAAAAATTTACATATAAAAACGTCTGTGCAGAACCGTGCATCTCTATAATTATATATTAGAATTAGCTAAAAATTTTAATATAGAGCTGCACCTAGGTTCTTATTGTTAATCTAGAATACTAGAGCTCTAGCTTATGTAATTATATAGCTATTAAGGAAATTTTAGTTTTAGCCCCCACGTTTCTACTATCTCTAGTATTACATAAGCTAGAGCTTAGATATTCTAGCATTATAATATTATAGTATATAGTAGTCTACTATTAAATTTTTAGCTAATTCTAATATGTAGTTATAGAGATATATAGTTCTACATAGACGTTTTTTGTATGTGTTTTCTGCCAAGATTTTTTGGCCGGTTCGGTGGTTTGGCCGGTTCGGTGGTGTAATACGTTATAAGCTATTACTATTACTATCTATTAAATAGATAGCACTATTAAATAGACAACTTAAAACTATGCAGAAATTAGGTTAAAACGAAGCTCTAGCTCGTAAAACAGAGCGTCTACGAGCTTAAAACAGAATAAGTTTCAAATAGAACTATACTTGACTACGGATATTGTTGTACCCGACTGCGGATAGTACTGTACCCGACTACGGATAGTACTGTACCCGACTACGGATATTGTTGTACCCGACTGCGGATAGTACTGTACCCAACTACGGATAGTACTATACCCGACTACGGATATTGTTGTACCCGACTGCGGATAGTACTGTATCCGACTACGGATAGTACTATACCCGACTATGGATAGTACTGTATCCGACTACGGATAGTACTGTATCCGACTACGGATATTACTATACCCAACCTGTTCCTTCAATATATATAGAAGGGAATTTCGTAGAGAATAAAAATTAAGCCATTCATGAAATCCTGTTCTCCTGCCTTGCTCCGCTATTAATCACTAATTGTTGCATGTCTTGCTATTAATTATTGATTATTTACACTATCTAGAGGGCTAAACCTCTCTAAAGCTATGTTTAATCTGCTTAACACGTTTTAGAAGCATCTATTAAGCAACCTAACTATCCTTAATAGTAGAGCATTAACTTACTTAGTTAACAACAAGTATCTATTAATACTAGGCTTATTTAAAGCTAGTCTAAAAAGAGTTTCTATAACTATTAAAGCAGGCACTTAAAGCTTTACTATTAAAGGAAAAGGAACTAGGCTTATAAAGGAAGTCTTTAGTAGAAAACATAAAGACTTACGTCTTATAACTAAAAGTAAAGGTTATTAAAGGTTATTATTTAATATAGTCTCTTAGAGGCTCTTTATAAACGCTAGCATCTAGTTTTTAGGATTTAATAACACTTTTTATATAGGCAACCTTAGGTTAAAGTATACTTAGCGAGCGAACTTGTACGTTATAATCTATAGGCCTAAAATTATAAGCTAATAAATATTATTATTATTATTTAATCTATTTACTGTCTATTTTAAGCTCTAGTAGCTTATATAGACTTTTGCTATAGGATAAAACTTATGCGTAGAGAAAACCTTCTATATGCTATATTTACGTTCCCCCTACTTTTTGCCTATAAGGGTACTACGTTTTCCTTTTGTCTTAACTGCCTATGTTATTATACTTGCCCTTAGTAAGGGGCTTAAGAGAGAGAGAGAAAGAGAGAGTAAGAAAATAGAAAGAGAGAGAGAGGTATTTATATAAGGGGTAGTCTAGCAGTCTTTAGTAGCGTTATGCTAGCGTTATAGTAGCGTTAGGGCAGCGTTTCCTTAAGGGTCTGTCTAGTCTAATAGTCCCTAGATCTCTTAGTATGTTATATAATTCTTTAGGGCTAAGTCCTAGGCTACTTTAAACTGTTTTAGGACTCTCTGCTTAAGTAACTATAAGGCTGTTGCCTTTGCTTGTTCTAGGTAGCCTAGGGCATTCTTTAGCCTTTCGTTACGTAGGCGTAGTAGCAGCATGCTCTTGTTATATCTTATATAGTAGAAAATTACGTGTTTAACTATTTGTTTATGCTATCTATAGGGGCATTCTCTAGAGATCCCTAGTACCCTATAGTGCGCTAGCTAGCAGTTAAGTCTAATTGCCTCTATGTAGAGCAGGAAGAGCGCTGTTAATTCTGCTTTTAAGAGGTTGTTATATAGCTGTTAGGGGCGTTTTGTCTATAGTTCTGTCTAGGTTGTTTCCTTCCTTCCCCTGCCTTTATGTTTCTAAGCCTGTTTCTATTTAAGGTCTTGTCCCTGTTAGATCGCTATGCAGGTGCCTGTCTATAGTTGTCTAGTCTGTTAGCCGCGCGTTAAGTTGCCCTTAGCGCGCTAGCGTTCTGCTTAGTATACTTGCTATTCGCGTACCTAGGCGATAAGGTTGTCTGCTTTTGCTTTTGTTGCTTCGCTCTGCGTGGCTAGGCGTGGCGCTGTTATATTGCTTCCCTATTGTCTTAGTAACCTCTATATAGTTTATATAGTTTGCTAGACGTTCTAGTCTATAGCTCTATGTTGCTTAATTGCCTGTTAGAACGCTTATGTCTTAGCCTAGAGGAAGAGTAGGGCTATGCCTGCTTCCTGCTTAATAGCCACGCTTAGGGTACCTTTATATGCTCTAGTAATCTGCCTAAGACATTTCTTTTGCGTTTTTAGAAGTAGCTCTATTATGCTTATAGCTGTTAATCCTCTGTTAAGTCGCTGTCTCTATACCTACGCTCTATATATTATTGCTAGTTATACTACTGCTATATAGATAAGTTTTAACTATTACATTAACAGGCCTTATGTTAATGCTATAATACGCGCTATTACGTTAAATAAGCTCTCGCCGTTCTATGCTGCCTTTTAGGTATGCTCTTTCTATTATAATTTTAGGTCTACCTATATGCCTAAGATCTAGATAGACTTTATGTAGAGCTCCGCCTCGTCTCTAGCGATACGAACAGTACTTGCTAGGTCCTCGCGTTAGCCTCGCCTCCTAGTAAAGTGCATGAGCTAGTACTTGTCTAGGGCGAACTTAGCTCTATAGCGCTTTGCCTATGCTACGCACTTGTTATAGGCTATAGTAAGTCTCTAGCAGTTGTCTGCTGCTATGTTTCCCTAGGCTACTAGCGTAGTGTTGTTAACAAATCTAAATCTAAATACGTTATTACTTCCTAGTTATTTAAATTCCTCTAGTAGCTCTATAATAAAGAAGAGGAACAGTATTAGAGACAGGGGGACCCCTATAGGATCCCTACGTTTACTTATATCCTTTAGCTTATATACCTAGCAAACGTAATTTATGTAGTTTGTTTGCTAAGGAAGTCCTCTATAAACTATATAGTCTATAGTAGTATGCCCTTGTTCTAGAGTACATGTAGTAGTCTAGTATATGCTACGTTGTTAAAGGCTCCTACAAGGTCAAGGCCTAGCATTAAACTACGCATCCTTTCTAGGCTTTCCACGCCGTCTAAACGACGTTAGTAAGCAGCTTAACCGCCGTTATTATGGACCTCTTCTTTTAGCCACCTATTTAGTTCTAGGGTAGTAGTTAGTGTTCTTCTGCTGCCTCTGCTAGGCGCTCTGCTATAATAGTTTTAACTAGCTTAGCAATTATGTTCTCTAGCGCTATAGGGCGATAGGCGTTGACTAGGGTGTAGTCTTTCTTTCCTAGTTTACGTAGTGCTACTGTGATAGTGTCTTTAAGTCCTCTAGCAGAGGGGCGCCGTTAAATAGCTTGCTAATCGCCTTCGCTAGGTCGTCGCTAATAGTATCGCTAAGCGTTTTAAGGACTTTGTTTAGTATTTTCGTCTAGTCCTAGGGCTTTCTTGCTTAGGAGCTTACGTATTACGTCTTGTACTTGTTGCTTTGTAACTCTATAGTCTATATAGGCCATGTTTAGTTAAGGGTTCTATGTCTCGCTGTTCCTATTGCTTCCCTGTTCGCGGTAGTGCGTCGTTTCGCTTGCGCTCCTCTATGGTTCTCCTTTAAGGTCGCTACTAGAGAATCATGTATATTATAAGTCATATAGTAGGGTGCAGCATAGCTTGCCCGCCCAAGCTCCCTACTATGCGTTGAAACGCATAAGTTCCCTAATTTGCTCCTTAAGCCTATCGCAGCAGCGCTGCCACCTGCACTCTAGATAGACTAACACGCGCATCCGTCCTTTTGAGCTATATAGACAGTGTTGTTAGCGAGGGTTTAATCCTCCTTCTATTATATAGCCCACTACATGTAGATCCTAAGCAGCAGCCTCCTGCGCCCTAGAGAACAGCTGTCTACCTGCAAGGCTGTATGAGTCCACCAAGGGTCTACCCTGCGCATGCGCAAATAGCTAGAGCAAGTACCTTAGAGCTATCTATTACTGCTCTTATATGCCACGCCCTGCAATCCCTTTACGCCTAGCAGATTGTTTCGCGTTACCTATAACCCTCTTAGAGATAATAGGCTAACTATGTCTTATAGGAGTAGGAGCTAAGAGAGCTTAACGCCGCGTAGCTCTTAGTCCTTAGCCTCTACTAACTAAGCTTATGTTCTACTGTCTTGTTAAGTCCTACTTAAGTTTGCCTAAGACTAATACCTGCGAGTTTGCCTAAGTCATAGTGCCTAGGTTAACATAAGGTTAACTAAGGTACGTATAACTATCGCCTGTTAGAGGCTGTAGGCACTACGCTTTTAAGATCCTCTAATTAATTGCTAGCAAAGCGAATAGTTGTCTGTTTAGTTGTTAAGTCTGTTAAGAATCTGTTGTTAAGTCTCTTGTAGTTTGCCTAGAATTTTAGATCGTTCCTGCCTTAGTGCGACGCCTTAGCACGCACTCTTAGAGCAGCGCAAGCACAGAGGTGTCCTTTATACTACTAAACTAGAGTAGCTAGCAAGGCAGCTCCTTAGATAGTGTGTTAGGTAGTTTTTACCTAGTTCTCTGTTTTCTGTTGCCTTTAGTGTTTCTTAGCGCTGTAAAAACTCTAATAACTTCTAACTACGTTAAGGGTTAAGCCTTTTAGAGAGCCCTTAAGCGACGACTAACGTCGTGCATTGAAAATCAACGTGATTCATACTCAGCTCGCTCTAGCGAACAAGATAGTATGGAAGGAACCCCCATATGCAGTATAGATCGAATCACGGTTTTGTGTTCCCCCTTTAAGCTAATAAATAAACTTCTAGACAGCTAAGTTTAGGCGTGTTTAGGTTATACAAGAGGTCTAAGGCATA
>MCFA01000037.1:0-266472 GCA_002105025.1 Clohesyomyces aquaticus
CCATATACCATGGCAGTGTTGGAGCAGCGACGACACGCCACCCCAGGGAGTGATATGTTCCAAGAGCGAATACAGAAACATCTAATCACGTCGCTCTAGTAATAGCCTCAGATAACATCACATATTTGAAAGGCTGGCAAGTTATCGCACCGTAAATTCATGCAATTGCTAATGCTGTTCATCATTGACAGCCGTTCTAATATATAGTCCCCAAACACAACCCCATCACACGCACGATGTCTCTCAATTGCCTCTTCTTGCGTTACAAAATAGAGTGCCCACTGCTTTCTCAGACCATTGCGTGACTCATGATGCAGATTTGACGGCTTTGGAACTCGTGAGTAGTCCCGATGGCCGAGAATGACAGACAACTCTCAAAGATTCCATTCCCGTTGCTCAGCTAATCCAGGCACCCGTGAGCAAAGCAAAGACACTGACCTACAACGAGCTTCCCTCACTCTCGAAAAAGAGGTTCTAGAAAAGACTAGCTTGTTCCTCGACGAGCTTCTATCACGTCTATATCCAGATCACAACAGGCAGTGCCGTCATTCACAGCAAAACAAAACGAATCGGCCACATCACATGACTTCCAGCTTCATCAAAGCCCCGGACACGGAGCTAGTATACTCTCGATGCTTCCCCGGAGCCGAGATATCTCCACACATAGGGTATATAAACACGCTGCCGCCGGCCTGCTAGAGCCTTTTCCTCCCTCCTACTACACTGCACTAGCGGCAACTTCTTCTCCTAAAAAAGCAGAAGAGAGACACGATGTTGCCACCGTCTCTGCTTCTCTAAAAATGCTAGAAAGTAGGGTAATAGTGCGGACCTTTCTGCCTCCTGAAAAAGCCGGGTGGAAAGACGATGGCATGGTCGTCTGTGCGGTAAAAGAAATGCTGAGATTTAGTCTTATGGCACGGGCTCTTAATCCCTCTAGAAAGGCTGAAAGGAAATATGATGGCGCGGCTGTCTCTGCGACTATGAAAACGCCATCATCCGGCTCCATGGTGCGGCCTCTTCTGCCCTCTGGAAAGAAAATCTCTAAACACAATGGTTCGGCTGTCTCTGCGTCCAAAAAGAAGATGCGGAAGAAGAGAATTGTGCAGCGGCCTCTGTTTCTTTAAAAAGCGCACATTCGGACGACATGGTGCGGCTTTCTCTGCCCTCTAAAGCAACAACCCTCACCCATAATGCTGCGGTTATCTCCGCGGCTTTGAAATTACCCGAGCTGAGGTTCATGGTGCGGTCTCTTCTGCCCCCTGAAAAGACAACCACCAAAGGCAATGGTGCTGTTGTGTCTGCGGCTCTAAAAAATGGATTCGAACCAAGCATGCTCTGGTCGCCCCTCCCTTCTGAAAACCGCTCAGCGAATTCGTTATGCTGTGGAGTGTTCCGCTGTTCTGAGTAACTGGGCAATAAAAGACCACCCGAAACCCTGGATGTTGTTGTGGTGTTGGGTTAATAAATAGGTGAACTGAGAGAACCATGGTGCTGGCTGTTGGGGAAATAAAATGGGTTGGACGAAAAACTCATGGTGTTGGCTGTTGGGAGAATAAAATGGAACAGATTGGGACCCATGGTGCTGGCTGTTCAAGTAATAGAAGACTACGGATGAGCCTTGGTGCTCCTCTGATACTGCTGGGGAATAAGAAGCACAAGGAAAATAATCAATGCTGTCCTCTGGGGAGATAAATTCCATCAAATAGAAGCACATGTTGCTCGCTGCTTGGGGAATAAAAACTCCAGACAGCAAGCAAATGTGGCCTGCTGTTGGGGGAATAAAAATGATGATCCGGACTTCGTATGTTTCCTTGCTGCTGCGGAAATAAGAAGCGACTACGAAGGACTCCATGTTCCCTCGCTTCTGGAGGAATAATAGCTTCCAATCAACAATCAAAGCTGCTTTGCGGCTTGGGGAATAAAATTCCACGGTGACAAAACTTATGTTGCCTGCTGTCGTGGATTAGAAATCCTCGACCATCCGTCGATGTGGACTTCTCTGCTGTTCTGGGAAGCGATTTCTGGCAATAGAAAGCCTGTGAAGTTCCAAAATGGTTCGCCGCGGGAATAAAACGCCAGTGACGCCAAACTATGTTGGACTATATGGACGAGACGCGTCCATAATGTGGCTGTTCGAAACTCCTAGGTATTCAGAACATGTGGGTGTCTGTGGCCGAGGAAATAATAGAGGAGACGATGGAGGGTACGTTTTCTAAAATTGAACGGTGCTCGAAGATATCGTGGGCTCTAAAAGCGCCAACTTCGAAAAGAATGCGGGTGTTTCGGTTTGGAGCATAAAAGCACATGGATGGCGAAATGTGTCGAACTAGATGGTTTCTAAAAATGACGTGGAAGAAAGCGAATGTGACGGGCTCGAAAATTGTCACAGTTGCACCACATGTGCGCGGGTTTGTGTATGGGGACTATATCGTGGGCACCGTCGATGATGATCAGGGTTATAAATTCCAAGGATTTCGTCTTAAGTATACTGTATCTCGAGTGATCTGACAGCCTTGTGCGCGATGTCCTGTGATCTGGGGGCTTCTTGCTAAAGCGAAGCGATGAGTTACCTATCTGCTCCTGGAGAATACTGCACCTCGAAGGTGGCGTACATTTGCCAACACAACACTCCCATGTTATATGACAGAGATCTCCAAATGAGAGCTCGACGCATAGTTGTGACCGCCCGTGGACCTTGGCATCTCCGCCGGTTGGGTCACGTGATTTGTAATGCTGTTTGGATGCGCGCCTTTTCAGGGAATCTCGGGTAACGAGGGCTTCAAGATAGAAGGAAAAGCAGATGATGGAGATTTGAGATGGTTGCTGAGACTGAAGGGTCTTCACGTGAGCAGCATGTAGCCTTGTGACGAAGATTAGCGTACAATAATACGGGTGAATGGAGAATAAAAAGATGGATTGGACATATCGACCGATCCCAATGTAAAGACTCAGCCTGATTTAATCCAGGCGCGGTGGCCAATGGGCCTTGACGAGGATGGCGTATGGTATGGTTTTGTTGAGCCTACGGCCTTGTAAGCGATGTTAACTTTTCCCATATCAATGGTATATTTGACGAAAAGGGACCGAGTAAGCTCGTGGCAGATATGGCGGGCTGTAAATGGCCGGGGAAGCCAGCGTCGATGGCACGACGAGGAGAAAAGCTTTGTAATGCCATTGCTATCTATTTCCCACACTTCTGGAACCTCACAGAGCTTTCTGTGCTAGGAGCGAAGTGTGCCCAAGTGATTCGGCGAGGCAAGTAGATTGACCGGTTACACCTCAGACTACTCCGTATAATGTCTCTCAAGCCTTCGGAAATTGCGGCGGCGGAGGCTTCACATTCCCACTGAGATGAGCCTGCTTTGTGATCTTGTGGCCTTCTGCTTAGCCTGGAAGATGTGTAGAACAGAGAGAAATCGGGTCACGATAACCGAAATGGTGGCGCGGATATGCGTGACGAGAGGACATACTCAGACATCAGGCTTTCGCCTACCGGCTCGTTGGTAAGGCTCCCGTGTTCTTTGTAATTTCGAGAGCGTCGTTGAGGTCTTAGTGCAGAAGACTTGGGGTAGTACAGGTGCAAATCCTTGGTGTGGCCGAATGATACTCTGCCCATTCGGCCCCTTTGCTTTTCGGTCTCGTCGTCAGGCTGGCGGTTTCTATCACATGTATCAGGCCATCCACCCAGCTGGAAGATCGGCAAAGGCCTTGCTACTGTCGACCCGCGGTGTAAGTCAGGCCTGACTAAAAATGAGATCCGTGATCGGCGTAGAGATTGAGGCGCAGCTGAACGACACCTCCGGACGCTGAGACATCAGCAAGTCTCTCGTCCTAGCAGGTTTCGCAGGGCTCTAGGGCAGGGCTCTAGGTCGATTGTCTTTAGTTCTTCTTAAGTGCGCGGGTTTAATTGTAGATATCAAAATGTTGATGCCGAGTTTGACCTATGAGGTGCTTTGGATTGGGTCTCCGAGTTGGAAGCTGCGAGCCTCGCGGTCTGGGCCGGGTTTCGCGCGAAAACCCCAGATATCTACAAGTAGATCAGATTCCCCACACTCACCGGTGAGCCCGTGTCCTGTGCAATTTCGGGGAAATGGATGGTTTGGGTAGCCTAATAGGTCGTCGTAGTCGAAAGCACCGACCTGTATGCTTTTGTCGTCGAGGCTATGGCCGCCTGGTCTGATTGCGTGGGAGCCAATCCATATTGGCCCCTACATCCAGTCATCAGATAAGATTGACATCTGGGAGCCCAAGTGCGGTGCGATAAGGGCGAGCACAGCGCCCGCCACCAAGCTGCAACTCGGTTGAGGTTCGACACGAGTCTGGATCAATTGGGCGAGAGAAGGTCGATTTCGGGAGGAATGGGTGTCCAAATTCCGCAGCAATCGGACTCGTGTTTGTCGATCAAGTGTCGTGAGTCGATGGTCGTTGATATATGTAAGACATTCCGAACGGCTGGGAGCTAGCTGGCCAGTTCGAAACCTCCGAGAAAACCACATGCGAGGTTGCGATTGCAAAGCCGGACGTTGAAGGGCAACGTTAAGCGGGGGCTTTTACCGGGCGCATTGGCTTTTAATGGTGTAAGCAGGATGCAGAGATGAGATGGCGAAGGTGAGGATCTTAAGCTGGTCCCCGCTTGACTGATGCCTCGATGGGGCTGCTGCATCGCCCAAGCGTTGGCAGCGGGTCCGGGGTTTGTCTGCCGAATCGCACCCTCAGCCCTACATGACCTTACCTCATTCATCAAACCCTCCGCGGCACACCTCGCACTTCCAAACCACCATCGCCATCTGCATCCTCCAGTGGGTCGATTGCGTCTCGGTAGCTCGTCTATATGCTCCGGCCGCCGCCGCAGCAGCTAATCTCCGCCCGCAGGTTGCTGCAGACGATTGCAGCGGAGCCGCAACATGGCATAGCCACCCTCCGTCCTGAACCCTAGAACGATGCTTCTAGCACGCCTTACCATCGTTGCCACCAATTCGGGTTGTTTAAGCTCGCATGTCGGCACTCAATTCGGAAATTTGCTACTGAGCTTGACTTTGAGCCTCCCCCGTTAGAATGGTAGCTAATTAGCAAGCCAATATTCAAGCTTCGGCATGGCACAGAGCGGGCCGCATTCGGCCTCGTGCAGTCCAAACTTAGAAGAGACTGCATGGTGGGATAGCTAGACGGCCGTCGACGCGAACACTTGACCTGACCAGGGACGATCAATGTCTACACTCGCGAACAGAAGTATACTCGCGAGGTCATCATGTTGCGAGAGGTCATGGCACCGGAGTAAAACATGAACACAGGCTCCGGTTTCATTCTCTCAAGATGTGAAATTGGTTTGTATAAAGATCTAGGGCCTGATATGCTACCATCGCCATCAACAGCACCTCACCATCAACAACCTCAGTCGACCTTTTCTCAGCCATTCCCATTGAAACCTCCCTATTTTCAACAAAGCCGAATCTAAAACCATGCCAGGAAATATCAACCAGCGCTTAAAGCCGAGGGCTTCCGAGGGAAACCTTAGACACAAAGATCCACGAGGAGAGCCTGATCCTCCAGAAGCACCACCGTGTGTACCTCTCTTTAGTCTTCCTAAGAATGAGAATTGACTGAGTGAAAACTAGGGTTATCATCTTCTTCAAGGACGGTGAAGCGGAACACCACCCCGAAAACGATCCGAAACCAGACAACCCTCCACCGGCGCCGCCGTAAGTATACGGTCTCCGCAGACATAGGCATATATTTACTAAATCCTGCCATAGGATTATCATTCTCAATAAAGACCTGGATTCCAACCGTAGAACACGGTCGCATGATAGCAAGGTACCAGACCCCAGCCCCGACCCGGAGCCAGAGCCAAATCCTGCGCCTCCGTAAGTCAACATCTACCTCCTGATCCTCCGTCCAATATTATATGTTGCTTGCTCTTCCAGGCAGATGATTCTGAGTCAAGACGCTAACTGTGATCTCTAGTGTTATTATTTTCCCGAAACGCCCAGCTTCTTCGTCTCCGCCTTATTCCAAGACAGATTCGAAGACCCAGAAATCATCCTCCAGGCGCCCAGTTACTCGTTCAATTTCCAAACCTGCCAAAGAGGTGACAAAGGAATCTCTCAGTTCCGCTAGTACCCACGCGAAATCTACTCGACGCAACAAGAAGGGACATGGTGGAACCACACGTGGAGCCAACCTCGAGGATTTCTAAATATGAAAGATCATTCGGTTGATTTCTCGAGCTCGCATCATTCCATTCTCGTCCTTTGAATCAGCATGTCGGTCGTTTGTTTTCTGTTGCATTGCTTGCCTGGGTCTGGAACATGGAGTGGTGGTAACTTACACGTATGGATGGTAAAGGTGGAACTTTCACTTCACTTTCGTTTTCTTGCTTGATGGGTCTCCTTATTGTTTCTTTTCTGTCATTTCCGCAGTTTTTGCTTCGTTTTTGCCTCTCCCATCTGTCAATCTCTTCTCCCATTCTGCATAGCGTAGTTAGCATAGCTTCCCATCTTTCGTTTCAATTGTACGAGCACTCACTTGGTGCACACCTCCCTTATCTTCGAATCTCCCCAAAGTCAAATTATTTCCCAGAACCCCGAGCTATACTCAACTTACAAGGTATTGTAGAGACATGTCCTCCTAAGGAAACTGATTGGAATCCCAATGGAATGTATGTCCCTTCGATCGACTTTCGCGACCTTTCAACCATTCCGGCCTTGCCGAACATAATCCACCCAGGCGTTCAGGTACTCACAAGTACGTGTCTTGTCTTTTCTCCCTTCGATGGTTCTCTCTCTGTGAAGTGTGCGTGCATCGAAGCACGTTGTGCGGTCTTCCCTATGTCGTCCATGTCAGTAACCTGTCCTTTAGACAATGCCTTCCGCAATCTAGCGGGAGAGTTGAAGACCTTATAGCGTACTCTATGCTACAGATCTTCAACAAGAGTATCTCGCCAAGCGTAGAGTTATGCTGTAAATAGAACTTCGCAGGGGAGCACCGGAAATTAGAGTGCTACTTACCTCGTTCAGGTTAGTGTGGATGGCCTTAAACTATCCGCATTTCGGAAATTTCGCGAGTCACCTCAACATCGCTCCCTTCTCTTGTTCTGGATGTTCTCGTGTCTACGATTCCAGGTGCTCCGGATCATTGCAAGTTTCCTTGATGTGTGCTATCAGAGTGTAGATGTAAGATGTCTCCTCCTTATCACCCGAAGCTCGCTAATCTCAATCCCTCCTTGTCGCTTGCGTTCCGCGGCTCCGCCCCCAATGGCCGAAACCTCCAAGCGACGGATAGAGGCTGAAACAGTACCTGCGGTAATGATTGGCCGGAATCATTGCCAAGATGTCTCCAGGATCCGAATCCCCGCGGTTCAGCCTCGTCCTGCAATTCAAATGAGATTCACGAAATATGGACCACGCGAGATCTTGGCATTGTGAAATAAGGCGGCTGGCATTATGACACCTCATTCGCATTCCCCTCTTCTCTCTCCTCACCTCCATTCACTCATCTTCTCCGGACGCATCGCAGTCCTGGATTACCATGGTTTTTTGGCCCGTCGTCAAATACCGCGATGTTAATTTTAATTCGACTGGTCGCACTCGCACTGTTATCCTACAGCAGAGTGCTCGCAATTCCAACGATCGAGGCTAAGGGCTCCAAATTCTTTACCAGCGATGGGGACCAATTCTACATCAAGGGTACCTACTCGTCTTCTCCCGAAACTTCGGCGCGTTTCTGACTCAGTCCATGCAGGTGTCGCATATCAACCGAAAAGCGTCGGCACCAACAATCTCGTGAAAGGTGACCAATGCAAAGCCGATGCGCAACTGATTAAAGCGCTGGGAGCAAATGTCGTGAGAGTGTACACGGTCGATCCGACTTTAAACCACGATGATTGTATGAACGCCTTCGCCGATGCGGGAATATACGTTTTGGTCGACATGACAACACCAAACTTCGCCATAAATCGGGTACGGACTCCGGAGCCGCAGAACGCGGCGGAACGCTCACTAACACGCAATCATAGGCAAATCCGGCTTGGACACTGGAGCTGCGGAATGCGTTTGCTCAGGTCGTGGACGGGTTTCAGAAATACGATAATCTGCTTGCTTTCATTGCCGGCAACGAAGTTATAAACGATGGTCAGTCACTGTCGCGCCCAACCGCTGCCTGGGCTTGAAAATGGCTTCGATACTAAACTGGCCAGCATCTTCGAGCGCCGCCGCGCTATATGTCAAAGCTTCCATCGCCGACATGAAGGCGTACAGAGACCTAATGCAATACCGCAAAATTCCCATCGGCTATTCTGCAGGTACGTTCGCAATCGTGTTCATTATCAACATACCTATCTCATTCATTAACAAATTACCAGCCGACGTCACGAGTCTGCGTCAAAATACACAGAACTACTTCGACTGCGGCTCCTCGGCCGTTGCCGCCGAATTCTTCAGCTATAATTACTACGGCTGGTGCAACGACTCCAGTTTCACGAAATCCGGCTACGACCAACTCTACAACGAGGCCAACGGCTTCGATGTCCCGATCTTCCTCTCCGAAACCGGCTGCATCAACGATAGCCGGGATTTTTCAGACCAAGTCGCGATGTTGGGTCGCCAGATGAATGACCGCTTTTCCGGCAACATAATTTACGAGTGGAGTGAAGAGAGCAACGGGTACGGTCTCGTCTCCTACAAAGGGGACACCGTTTCGAAAATGGGCGACTACACACAGCTTAGTTCGCAATGGGCGACACTCACACCCGCCGGCGTCAAGGAATCAGCATACAACCCCTCGCTCACGCGCCGCGCATGTCCATCCTCAAAGGCCAGTGTATGGGAAGTCAAAGGCGATGCACTCCCAACGCTCGGGCTGTCTGGCTTCACAGCCCCGGTGTCATCGCGACCGGCATCGCGGACAGGAACAGGAGTTCTCACAGGAACAGGAGGGCCGGGGGCGGCCAGCGTCACCAAGGGGCCCAAATCCACATCCTCTTCAAACGCAGACTCCACACAACCGACCCCCTCCCCATCACCCCCATCGGCGCAATCGTAGGCGGCGTCCTCGGCGGCCTCGCCCTCATCGCCCTCCTCATCGGCATTCTCTTCTGCCTCCGACGGCGAAAACGCGCCGCAGCGTCCAAACAACTCGCCTCCCCCACCGACTCATCCGGACACCCCAGAGAGTCCGATCTCATGGTCGTCGGGGCCGCCGAACGCCAAGCCGAACTCGAACAAGAGGAAAAAGACCGTCTAAACGGTTTCTACGGGCCCAGACCGCATGAATTACCGCCGAATGAACAGGTCCCCGAATTGGATCCGAGGAGAGGTCAGATTGCGCCGATGCCGGCGCCGGAGATGGCGGCGGTGGGGGATGGGGGCGCGAGGGTGGGGGTGTTGGGGAGTGGTGTGGATGTGGATAGGCCGTTGGGAGGTGTTAGTGAGAGGCAAGGGGAGGAGATTGGCATGGGGACGGAAAGAGCAGTGGATCCTTCGCCGTTTGTGCAGGCGCAGAGGAGATTGGAGTTGGATTGGTTAGAGAGCGAGGAGGCGAGAATAAGGGCGCAGAGAGAGGTGTTGATGAGGCAGAACGGGGGTGGGGTGGGGAATACATAATGCTGAGATAGGAATTATACCCAATTCAGAGCATGTGAATACTTTAAGATGCCATGTTTTGCAACATTCTTGGCTGTTTTCAGACGAGATCTATAATCTAAAACACGGGGGAATATGGCAATGGCTTAACACATTAGAAATCAGAATTGTTGACCATATTTGGCCAGATGTCAGCGATGTGCTGCCCAGCGATGAAATAGAGTAAGCACCCGTCGCCTTGACGGCCCATCTAAATGTCCAGTCCGAAGCCCTCACCTACACTACGTTCCTCTTACTCTTCCGCATAGTGACTGTTTGCCAGATATCGGTCCACAGGCCCAAGGGGGCGTCGATGCTAGCCTCATACGCATCTATCTGCGGCCTCTCCCAAACCAGATCCGCCTCCTCTGCCTTGATGAACTTACTTCGTTTGATGACCTTGAACCCGACCCACAGGATAATACACACAAAGCACATCGCATAATAAGTAAAAAAAGTGCCGACATCAAAAGCATAGAAAGTCGTATATCCATAGATCGCGAGCGTAGTTGAGAATAGTATGATTCCGAGAATCGCGACGTATGGTTGTCCCCAGCCTTTATATGGTAGATCGTTCCGGTCATAGCCTTGCGCTTTGAGAGCGCGGTAGAAGAATAGGTAGATTGTGCACATGAAAATATAGTCCATGAGTTGCGCGGCTTGTGTTATGTTGGCGAGCCATTTTACGCCCTCGGAAGCGGAACGGCCGACGCTAAGGAAGGCGAGGAGGGGGAAGACCATTGTGACGCAGAAACAGTAGATGGGGACGCCGTTGCGCGTGGTCTTGTTGAGGAAGCGGGGTGCGTGGCCGTCGAGGGAGAGCGAGTAGAGAGAGCGGGTAGCACAGTAGACGTAGGAGTTTCCTGTTATGCATCAATATGTGCTTCATTCGGCAGGAGGAGGGACATAATTACCGGCCGAGAAGATTGAAGTCACCATGAGCGCGTTGGTCAGGTCCGGGAGCACGCTGATGCCCATGTTCTTCATGGCAATGACATACGGCGAGCTGGCTCCGGTTCCGGTGCCTTCTGTGTTCAGCAAATCGTTCAACGTCTTGTCGTTGTATGGCAGGATGATTCCAACACAGAGCGCGCCGAGGATGAAGAAGATACCAAACCGGAAGTACATCGTTTTGAAGGCCGTTTTGATCGTTTTGCGCGGATAGATCGACTCTCCTGCGACCATGGCGACGTATTCAGGGCCCACGCAGGTGAACGAGGCTTGGAAATAGGCGCCGAGGAATCCTTCGAAGCGGCCGAGAGAACCAGTGTGAATGTATTCCGCGAAGGAGCCGGGATTCTTCCAGTACCGAAAGCCGTATGCGTCATGTTTGGGGTTTCCTCCGACCTGGTGAGCGGTTAGTTTTCGTGGGAGAATGAATGAAGTCACGAGGCTTTACCATTGTCACGAACGTGAAGCAAAAGAGCATGAAGATGAGTATGACTTTGCCGGAAGCCAGCCAGAATTCGCTCTCTCCGTAGGCACGGACCGCAAAGAGGTTGATGATGGCATAGAGGACGATGCAGGCGGCAACGACGGCGGCAACGGGTATGTCGTCTCGCCAGTAGGTCAGGACCAAGTTCAGAGCCGAGATCTCGAAAGGGATGAGGACAGCTTCGTAGAGCTATATGTTGGTTGGCAAGATGTTCCAAGGGTGGAAGGTGCTCGATAGGGATCTTACGAAGAAATTCCATCCCGCCATGAAACCATAGGCCTCATCAACCCATTTAGAGCCCATTCGAACCCACCCGCCGACGACGGGCATGAAAATGCTCATCTCAGCCATGCAGCTGTTCGCAGTCGCGAGAATGGCACAATAGATAGCGAATCCAAGGAACAAGCTGCCCGGACCGCCTTCGACGAGGCCCCAGCCAATGCTCACGAAGAGAGCGGTGCCAATTGAGCCACCAATGGCGATCCATTGGATTTGCCGGTTGGATAGCTTGCGGTGCAAACCATCGATAATTTCGCCGCTTCCGAGTCGAGCTTCATCCGGCTCATCGCCAAGGCTGGGCTTCTTCTCCGACGGAAACACGGCGGTCGAGTCGTCCTTCTTCATGGTTCGGTTTCTGGAGCTGCCGATGAGTTCGTAGTGCTGGTCTTCAAATCTCAACGGCCGTGAACGACGCGGGACCGCAGCAGCGGGACGCCAGCTATTAATGTCAGTTCCTGGGTTCGGGAAGAGCGACGGCCTAGCAGGGCGAAACTACTCAAAGAACGACATGGTTGAATCAGTTCTGCGGAACATTAGGCGCCCCGGCGTTGGAACCGATCTGGAAGAGGCAAGGTTAATCGCGGGAGTCGTGTGACGGCGTCGTTCCGGCGGTCAGGGCGTGAGTGAATTGGCCGATGGTGGTGTGGGGGTGCAGGAGGCGCTCGCACGAGCAAGGGTCTCGACGACAGTCACCTCCCTATCTGGGACTAGTCGCCCATATCGGAATCGCTGCCGGGAGGAGCTGATGGATTGAAGACGGCACGACGAGATAGGTAAACTTTTGCGGACAGTGCAGCTAGAGAGCCTGGAGCTGATGATTATCGACCGGGAGCATGCCCAGCTTCAAAAAATGAGCGAACAGCAGCATCGGGCCTCCGCTGCCGGGAGGCTTCGCAGGGCTTGCATACAGGCCGAGAAGCTTGTGTGACAACCGCTGCCCCACGGTGACGTCGAGATCTACCCCGCTACTGGGCCAGTCTCCAACCACATCCGGCTCTTACATTACAGCGCCTTGCAAAAAGCAGGGTACAGATGTTCGGCTAAACGCTCGGCCACAGTCCCCCACTAAAATTAGTATAACTAAGGATGAAATTACTTTCTCTATCTATATAAAGCTCTATTATTATAGCAAATAGTTATATATAAGTTAATTTTAGAGTCGTAATCACGATGACCTATAAAAGGGCCTAAACAGCCACCTCTGCCACTAATTCTTAGTTATCTTGTCCTAAGCGCTAGCCTAAACCCCCTCTTGCTACTAACAAGAGGAGACCCCTGTACTAAATAAGCAGAAGCTAGGGAAGAAGAAGTAATTGTCTAAGAGACTAGTAAAGGGCTAAGAAGCTCTGCAGGCTACATAAGGGTTACTCTAGGAGGTAGAGGATAATGTCCATACATCTAATGTTTAACTAGATGCTAATAACGAAGATGCCCTAGGTAAGGCCTCGCAGGGGGGGGGGACTAGAGGGGCATAATCTAATAAGGAGGAAGAGGAGGAGACTAAGGACAAGGAACTCTATAAGCCTATTTGCTTTGCTAGGCGTTAGTCTGCCTAAATTAGAAAGGATACACTACCCTAGGGCACCTTAAATCGTTACATATCTTCCTTAGTTAAATATAAGGATTTTAACAAATAGATTAATTATATTTTTAACAGGCTCTACCCCTGTAAGGCCCTACTATAAGCAGCTACTACAACGGTGTACGCATAGGGTATAAAGAAGGAGGACTATTTTATGAACCTAATTAAGACATCTATAGACTAGGATTACTCTATTTCCCTACTAGAGAGTCTTAGAGCGTTGCATAAAGGGAGAGACCTTAGTTTTAATATACACCTTACGTTACTTAATGATAGAGAACCTCTATTAACGCTAGCCTAGGGTAAAACACCACAGAGTCGTTAATTAGCATTAGCTACCTAGTAGCAGCTTAGCTAGCTTAATGAGATAGCAGCTATTAAAGCGGCAGCTAGGAAATACGTGCCTAGCTTCCTTGACTTCTACTACTATAAGAACACCTACTATAGGAACAATACCCTAACGTGCTACGTCTATAAAACTACTCTAGATAAACTAGATTAAGTAGAAAATTACTATCTATTAGACGGCTCTATATTAAGAGCTTAGTATAGGGATATAACTAAGGGCAACGCATCTATTAAGAAGCCCTCTAATTAAGTATAGGACATAATTAAGCAGGGCAGGGCCTAAAAGAGTAAGGGGAAAGGCTTAGCCTTATTCTCTAAGGATACTAGATCTAGTAAATCTAGTAAAGCCTCTGCTATAATTGCTAATTTAGTTAATCTTATTATAATATAAGAACTCTTAAACTTCTTGTAGTCCTAGGAGCTGCCCTCTACGTCTACGCTAGCTAAAGGGGCAGCTGCCCCCCCTTCTTTAAGCCCCGTTAATTATACTAATAGATCTATAACTTAGCCCTAGTTTGTTGTTTATGCCTTTATAAATTAGTTTATAAAGCAGTACTACGTAGGTAATAAGGAATACTAGGAGTATATAACTATAGTTAGCTAGAGGCTTATAGACAACAACTAGGACATTAAGCAGCTTAAGGACCTAAAGCAGTTAACTAATAGAATATAGATGTTAGCAGACTATAGAGGGATAGGGGCTAAGCTAGGGACGCTCTATTATATTAGGAAGCTTATACCTAAGTTTAAAAAGGGGGTTAAGAACAGTACTATTAATATTAACAAGTATAGGGACCCTAACGAATGTAGAGTAGGTATATCTTAATGTATCTATATCTAGACCTAGGTCCTAGCTACTGCGCTACTAGTTAACCACTACGTGTCTAAATTACCTAGAAATTTTAGAGCTGTCTTAATAGGCCTGTTAGAAAGAGCTCCTCTATTTTTAGGTAATTTAGACATGCAGTGGTTAACTAGTGGCGTAGTAGCTAGTAGGTAGTCCTAGAGGTTAGTAAGTAAACATTTTTATTAGTTAATTAGAACTTCCTATATGCCTAGATTTAGACGATTTTAGAGGGGCGTAATGTTAGGTTTAGCCCTTTATAAAAGTACGCTAACTCTACTTAATTAATTTATAACTATAACGTAATAATATTATACATATAACACGTAGAGCTGTTTTATATAGTAATAGAGTCCTTAAAAAAATTAATCTAGCGTTATTTAGACTATTTATTGTTAAGATGTCGCACCTATCTATATATAACCTATAGTTATAGCCCAACCTTGCACTACTAAACCTACTGTTAACTAGAGTATAGTTTATAGTTAAAATTAATACCTAGCCTTCTAGAAATAACCTGATATATCCCTCCTACACCTTATGTAGATAGCGTACTCTAGGAAGTCCTTAAAGGTGTTAAACAGTAACTATATCTCGTTGTTTTGTTATAGCTAGCTCTTTAAGTCATAAAAAGTTAACTTAATTAGGTTAAAATCTAGAGAATATAGAGGGAGGAACTTAAGTAGTACGCCTGCTGCTTCATAGAGGGCTCGTACGCAGAGGGATTAATAGATTAACGCGTTATCTATACAATAACTAACTATGGCCCTAGGTATAGTGTACATATAGGGAGCACTTAATCCTTAAGAAATGCTTTAAAAATTACGCTATTAATGCTCCCCTAGAACACTACATAGGCAATATAGCCCTTAATAGTAGCAGCGGGGAGAATAGATCGTCAAACTGTCCTCTCCACGCTAGAGACTACCCTATATCTTTGACTAATTGGTGCCTAGCTAGCTTGTTAGTCTCTAGTCCTCTTGTTGGCCCCTAATTTATCTATGCATATATTTGCTCTGCCTTCTAGTAGTGCTGCTAGACCCTCTACATAGCTCTTAATAGAGCGCTCCTCTCCTAGGCCTTCTTTATTACTGTCTTATAAGACTACCTCTTATCCTTAAGGACTCTATAGATAGTTAATTTGCTAACATCTAGATTAAACTTGTTATGTAAGAAATTAAGTATCTTGTTAAGGTACGTAGTAGGTCTCTTAGAAAGGTATTTAAAGAGAGCCTAGTCTAGTTAGTATAGTAACTATAACACTATGCTAAGGATTATAAGAATCCTTACTTCTTATAAGCATTCCTTAATAATAAGGGTCTCCTACGCTTAATAGTCCTTAGTGTACGAGCCTGGCTAAATAGCTTAAGGTTCAGACGAACCTAGTAAATAGCTTGCCATGGAGATGTTCAATTCTTAGTGGATCTGCAGTACAGTATGGCCCAGGGCGAGGCGGACTTCGATTTTACAATAGCTTCATCATTAAGAGCTCTCATGGTTATATGGGGTTGATAGACAGTAAAACATTTTAGATAGTACTAATTTTGGTGGTCGAGCGTGCGGCCAAGTCTTTAGCCGAACATCTGTACCCTGCTTTTTGCAAGGCGCTGTAACTGGGAGATGGCGCAATTGCACATGCTGCAACGTAAGAAAATCATGGTCAAGGGTTCTTTCAGCCTCAAGGTTGGCGTGATGGGTACGGATACGTGTTTTGTAGCACATTGATGTTCCCAGTGGTGTGAAACTCCGCGTCCCGGTATCCGAGTTTCCTCCGCCATGTACAGTACACACATTTTGATGTGACTTTCCAAGAATATGGGTACAGCTTCACTCGGTCCTTTCTCCGCTATTGTAATAGTAGGCGCACCCGGAAGCCAGATAAAGGTGTCGGACTGACGATATTATCAGGAAATCAGCCATGCTCGCATTTTCAAGGAGAAGCGGACACTGGCAAAGCCGCGATACCCCTTGTTTGGTGGATCGCAACATCGCAAATGCCAAGACTTTCATTGCCGATACCACGTGGCTTCCAATCGAAAGCTTCCAACGCCAATTTTCGCTTTCAAGGCAATTTCTGGATAAGCATACCGGACGACGCGCGTCTCCACTCATTGTTACGGAGTTCATCATCTAAAATTTCTCCAGGCCGGCATCGACATAGTCTACCCGCTACGAGCCCACCTATTCCTCCCTTGCAGGGCTATTGTCCTGACATCTTCGGCTTTCCATCCTCCTCCTCAAGTCTCCTTCTATTGCCTTTCTCTCTACTGCAACCGTCCCTGCCCCTTGCGGAATGTCCCCCGCAGAAGAGGGACCTGTAATTCCGCTCCCAAACCCCCAGAAACAAGAGGGCAAAACCGAGCTAACTACGGCAATAGTGTAGCTAGCCTACGTCCTAACTTCTCGACTACTTTCAAAAATGTCTGCTCTCCGCTTACGGCGCTGCTCTCCTGCTTCTACACTACGAGCCTTCGCAGAAGAGGGATAGATATCCTCCTGTGAGAGAGGGGGACGGCGGAGACGAAAGGTAAAGGTCAGAAGGGTCATATTATGCACTTAAAATAAGCAGAATGCATCAAGAGACCTATACCGGTAGCCATCATCGCTAGCATTATGGGTACAACTGCGTTTGTAAAGTTCGACGATTGAAGTCTCTACGACAGGGAACTACTTATCGCAATGTTCATTTCAGAACTTCTCCTTGTAATAATGGTCACAAAAGGTACGAGCAGTTAGGTGCAAAAGCGCCCGCAGCACCGATTTCGAAGTTTAGTGCTCGCCTTGTTGTCGGCCGACGCTTCAAGATCTTGATAATAGGCTCCTGGGTCCATATACTGTCCACGCTGCGGTCTAATTAGGTAGCTCTCTATACAATATAACACAGAAGACTCCGGTTCTCGCTTCTCCCCACGATCAAACCATGCCCACCATCCATGTCTTCCCCGAGCTTCAAGGCAGGCGCGGTTTCTCCCCGAGAACTGGACTATTTCCACTAGCCGAAACCCTCATACGACGGACCCAGACCTCTCAGCAGGTTTGAAGCAATTGGCTCACTAAACGGCCCGAGAATTTCCCCGTAGAGGCCTGCCAGGACCTTATTGACAGCAAAGTGAATGCTATTTTCTGCTCTCTCTCTCCAGCTTGAGCCACCGCGACCGGTGGAAACTATTCTGATGCATCATAAGCCTCTCGGCACGTTTGGAAACAACGAGTCGATCAAATAATTCAATATCTTCCTACGTAGATGTCTGCTGGGACCTTGTGCCTGGCAGAGTGAATGCTCTCTCATTCTCTCTCTCCCGGCCTCTTACCGCCCATTATTTGGATCACTATAACCGGTTAAAGTAATTCCGATGCTTTATGAGGCCTTTGACACCGTTTCAGAGCAACGAGCCAATGGAACAGCTCAAGATTATCATAGACAGAGGTCTGTCAAGTGCGTATGGACGGCGGAGTGAATGATCTATCCCTTATCTTTTTACGCTCTCTCGCCTCTCAGAGCAAGAACTTTGAGCCGATTGTGTATACCTCGTTGTCCGATTCCATGCCTTGAATGCCGTTACTTTCCTCCTCCATCCCTTCCGTGTTATATTTCAAAGTTAGAACCGTGTCAACGCATCATTGATGCAACGTGGAGGCACTCAAATGATAACATCTAAGCCCTCATCATACATTTCCATCTCCGATGGTACAGTACCTCCAAAGGCCCTTACGTGGGTGGGTTCCACGCCGTTTGCGCGGCCATATTCAAGGTGGATAGCGATTCGAGAAAGCCGAGCGGTAGAGAGCAAATGAGGGTCAAGGCGAGGCGAGGCGAAGAGGTCGTCGCGGTCTTTGGAAAGGGAGTAATCGGGGCGGGATAAATTCAAACGAGGATCTGAGAACAGTGAGCATATATCAAGCAACAAAGGCAAAGGATTCGGAACACCTAGCTTTACTAGGGTGAATTTTTGTCCTCGCAATTTCTCAAGAGACTCGGGGCTCGAGTTCGTGGCCTTGTTTGTACGATGGGCGTCGGATGACGTTTTAATCGTCAAAGAATTCAACGACGGCGGCTGTAGTCGTATTAGATATTTTGGGGGTTATCGAACAGCCGTTTTGCCGTTTTGAAGGGCGGAATCAATCAATCCAGCCTCGTGGCGTGTCTTGAAGAGGTGGGCTCCAGTCTCCAAAACAAACCAACTGCGTATCCCGCCGTAATGGCGTGCCCCGCACTGCTCAAGCTCAACCGAATGTGGTTAACTCAGAGCGGTCAGTGAACTGCCTGCTCGCTAGCGTGTTTACCCACGTAGGTAGGTATATTTGAAAATTTTGTGGGATTTTGAACTTCTTCAGCAACCAACCTCACTTTGGCTCTGCTCACGCGTCCAACCGCCCGCACATCCACATCCACAGCCGCCGCCGCCAACATCAACATCAACATCAACAGCAACAGCAACAGCAACAGCAACAGCAACAGCAACAGCAACAGCAACAGCAACAGCAACAGCAACAGCAACAGCAACAGCAACAGCAACAGCAGCATGCCTTCCGCTGCCCGCAACCCCGCCCGCCGCCGCCGCCGCCCCGTAAGTCTACCTCAGAACAGCAAGCTCGTGTGCGAGTCATCGAAACCTAGCAAGCTTGTGTGCGAGTTACCTGAACGTAGCTAATATCTATTTTTTATTCTAGACCCCCACCCAAGAGCTCCGCCATTGGCGGCAACGCCTGACCTTCTGCGAGCGAGGAGTAAGACTACCTATTTTTTCCTATCCTAATGCCTCTCCATCCAATCTCAGCCCGCCGTCGCCTATACCTCTCCATCCTATCTCAACCCATCGTCACCGATACCTCTCCATCTCATCTCAGCCCTCCGTCACCTATCCAAATGAATCATGCTGATATATACTAGCTCGCCAATTCCCGCCGTGCGCTCTGGGGCCGGGAGGCCCGTTATGCCGCCGCCGTCGCCGCCCACAACTGCGGCCATATTCCCGATGCCGCGCTCCAGAGGGAGTTGGTCGCCCTCTGGAGCGATCGCCCTGGCCTCCGCAGCCAGTTGGAGTGGTGGGAGGAGGAGGAGAGGAAGGCCTGGGGGCATGTGGTCCGGCTGGCCTGGCCGGCTTGAAGTATGTTAGTACTGATCCCTATCTTCCTGTCCAGATTAGCAGATGATATGGCTGTTTCACAGAGCTACGCTAACGCAGTTAGGAAGAGCCTTTCGTCTCGGGGCTCCGGCCCAGCAATAAGAGAGGAGGGAAGGGGAGAGAGGGGAGAGGGAGATGGGGAGTAACTGGGGGGGGGGGGGGGGGGGGTTTAATGGAGGAGGAGAGGGGGGTGAGGGATGGGTTTAGCTTTGCCCTTAGGGCATAAAATGAATTTTCTTTCTTTGTTGACATTCTCTCTTTCTAATATGTGCTATGCCAGTGCTGTGCCGTATTGAATGTCAGAAAGCGTGATCTTGTTGGGGAATAATGAGTAGTGTATGGCGGTTTTATCAAGTCAAAAGTGAGGTTTCAAGACGTCCATTGACAACAAGGACGATCATAAGAATAACGCCTTTGCCGCAAGTAGTTTATAGATGACTCCTGTCTGCTGTATTGAATATCAGGAAGTGCGATCCTTCTGGGGGACAGTGAGAACTGTATAGGGACTTTGTTAAGTTACTACTAAGGCTTTAAGACGTCCAGCAACAACGAGGACAATTATAGGAAACAAAGCGTGCGCCGCAGGTGAATTATAGGTTTCTCTGCTATTCCAATGCCTGAGATATGCTGCATTCAATAACAGACATTGCAATCCTATGGGGGGGGGGGGGTTTGAAAAAGGTATATGCCAGCTCTATGAAGTCAATATTGTGAATAGATGTTGCAGATCATTTCCAGTGCTCTCGGCGCACCATAAATCTTTTAAGCACTTGCGGTTCTGGACTCAAAGAATCCGGCACCGGAATTTGTAGGCGTCCCTGGTATTCGTGTGACCTATGGACCGCGGCGCCTGGTTTCGATATCTTGAATTCACGGATTTACTGAAGATGCTTTCGAGGAACACGCTCGCGAGCTTGGCCTGAACGGGTGGAGGTGGAGAGCGAGAACAGCAGCGCGGCAAGCGTCGAGCAAGAATTCTTGAAGGCGGAGGTGTAGGAGGGGAATAGAAGCACCGTAAGCGTCAAGCAGGGACTCTTGAGAGCAGGCGAAATGTCAGGACGTATGCTAGAGCTAAAATTAACGCAGTTAGCTTGCTTCTGCTCTCCCGCTTCTGATGTTCTGGAGCGGGTATAGATGTTTCGGGGACATGGCGACAGTGAGGGGATCGACGATTGAACGAGAATGATAGTACGTATTCTTTCGACGTCTCTCGGTACGATACTGGATGTTTTCTATCCTCTTTAAGCAATACAATCACATTTGGCTTGCTCAAATAGCTCAGACAAGCGCTTAGTGCTATGTTGTTGATGTATGCAGGTCAGCTACACTGACCGAAAATGCGACGTAAAACTTAATCACGCACCATAGACCAATGCCTACACCTACGCCGTCACATGCGCTGTATGCATTGAACAGACTACGCATGTAGATCTTAAGATGTGGACATGAGAGAACAGTCCCCGTTGGAAGCATGTAAGTTAAATTTATAGCAGCGAATGACCGCCACATACTGGTGTCATCGTCGACGGTAAACTCACGCAATTTGAGGCAGATTCCAAGGATGCAGCAGCCCCAACTTCCATTGGTAAAAGAAATTACATATTTCCATGCATACTTGAGCCAAAAACCTAGACGATGTATAGGTACCATCAAGTGTAGCCGGCGATACCGTGGTGCACCATGATTCCTTACTGTGTGAGATATGTACCTCAGTGATATGACTGCCGCTGAATTTGGTTTGACTCAACGCGAATGCCCATAATCTGAAAGACTTACGAGCGCTAGGGCGAGGCCGATTCCTAAAGCGTCTGTTCCAATTCTTGTCCTTGTAAAAACCCAGAAGGTTCGAAAACTCTCGATCTCAAAGCTCGTCCCTTCATCTTATAGCTTTTCTGCTCAATATCGTGAAGGACAATCCCACTAGACCACATCAAGAAGCGTGACGATGCCGAGGGTTGTGTTCTATAGCACTAAGCATGTCAAAATAACTACGAGGAAGAACTATTGATTAAAAACAGTGCTGTGAGGCTTAAGCGTTTACAGTGTATCCCCACCAATGATATTAGTATATATTGTAGCTGTTCTGTTTCATTATGTGAAGAGTAATCACGCTAGACGGCATTCCGAAGTGTAAGGACGCTCATGATTATGTCTTATAGCTGTTAGAGCGCTCGGGCACAACAAGGGAAAGTTTTGTACTTAAAATCTTAAGTCTTTCTAAATCTTGAGAAACAGACCTATTGCAAACAATTATTGCAAATAATCAATCTCACTTGCAACGTCTGCTAGATTTATGTAGCGCAAGGAGTGATCTAACTAGACAGTAATAAGGAGCTCAACAGCGTCCAAAAGGCTTGAAATGGGGATTTCAAGACATTGGAGGATAACAAGCATAATCTCGAAAACTCGAACTCTAAAGCTCCTCTCTAGTCGTGGTGGTCAAGCCAATCCAGACCATGCTGTATTCCTATAAGATGGATCTTTTAAAGAGATGGTATAACGAAATGCATGCTATGGTGGATCCTGCAGCCCCCTATTTATAAAATCTACTCTGTTATCAGCATACTGTTCAATTGCGTTGAACGTATTCTCTTGGAAAAGATTGGAAAGCGGCAGAATGGTAAAGCTTCTCGACGTAGATGTTCCAAGAGCGGACTTACACTGATAGCGTGTGAGGAAGCACTGGAGTGGGACTATGCCATACCGCGCACTGTGGGAGCGCTTGTGAGATTTACTCTATAACATCTGCTTCTATTATGACATAAGAACATCATGCCTTGCGGTCAGAATAGAGAAGTTGTTACGCAGAAACGAAATAGTTTATGCGGCCTCCAGTTCGCAGCCTTAAATTACGCCTAAGAGAGAAGATAACGAGAGCATTCTAGGCAAGAAAGAAAAGAGAGTATAAGGATCATTTCCAAAGCTGTTCTAGCAGGACCGCAATGCTGTAAAACGATTATAACAGGTCCCGAGACGCCAGCTCCTTAGTTCTTTGATCTAGAGGATTTGACATTTGCGTTTCATAGTGACGGAAATATCACTGGCACAGGACATAGCAGAGAGAGGAGATAGCCATAGCATCTTGGGAGAAAGCTAAAGAGAGCATGAATCTCACTCTTAAATCTTTCCTCGCAGCAAATCAACGCTCTAAAATAGTCACAGGATCTCTTTACCCCTATATAGTTGCTTGATATCAGTCAATAGAATAACACTTCGCGTTATTCAGGATATCAGATATGATAGGCATAATGTCATAGAGAAGAGAGGACACTGGAATGTTCTTATAGGAAGGACGCGAAACGAGCATAAATATAATTCAGAAACTTCTCCTCGTAGTAAAACAATGCACTAAAGCTTATTGCTACTTTGCTACTGCTTTTTACTGAAAGCCAATAAGATGGAGAGACACAGTGTTCAAGAGCGCCAATGCTACAGACCCCGGCCATGGCAAAGAAGGAGATGTTACAGTCAAGGGAACAGGGGTACACATACATCATTCAAAAAGTCTGCCGTGTAGCAAGCTAACGCACTAACAATGTCACAGAATCTCTCGATTTCGCTACCGCTTTCTACTGCGGTCCAATGGGATGAAATTCTATAGAAATTAAGAGAGTAAATGTCACAGACTTAGCGTATAGCAGAGAAGAAGATGTCACAGGAAGGAGATAAGGGGAGTACATATTCTAACGGTATGAAAGATTTACTAAACCCATTTAGCTGGTTGCTGCCTCGCATGATCACGCCAACGGGATTAAACTTTGGTATTCTCTAGGGCATCTCGTTCATAAAATGGCAAGCAATATACCCAAGAGGGAAGATGTTATAGAATGTAAGTAGATAGATTTTATCTATATTCTCCTTGTTGTATATTGTTGGAGCAAAAAGGTCAACCTTAATGCCCCTGCGCAGTATCTGGCTTATATATGCACCGTAACATATATGAACATGCTAAAGTCTTCACGGGATGTTTGAGTTGCCTTACCGCACCTCAATGATGCCTCAAGAAGATCGCACCTCGCGGCGTTTCATGGAGCCTCTCAAGTATGTGATGTTGAACTATATGCAAGAGGGGAAGGCAACACAGGAACGGAACAGACACGGCTCTTTCCAAATATCCTCCTTGTTGTACAACAATGCTCTAAATATCTCCACGAAATCTGCCAAGCTCTATACTGCTCCTTACTGACGCCTCAATAGAATCGCAATTTTTGGCAGACGACACGGCGTATCGACAATAAGCAAGAGAAAGATATGCAAGTGGAAGGGGGCAACATAGGATTGAATCAGACATGGTTCTTTCTAAATATCCTCCTCGATGTACGCCAACGCCGTAAACCTCTCGACGGGATCTGTCATCCTTCCTACTACTTCATAACGATCCTAGAGCGGGATAACACTTCTGGATACCTAACAGGGCGTGCGAGACATAAGAAGTGAATGTCATGCAAGCGAGAGATGGGGCGGCACTGGGACAAAGCAACGGTGTCTTGTTCCAAGCCTCCTCCTTGTTATACACCAGCGCCCCAAGTCTCCCCTTGGCATCTACTCGCCTTCCTACCAGCTCTCACAGATTTCCCAACAGGATCGCACTTCACAGAATTCAATACAGCAGATCACGGACATGGAACATAGTACAGAGGAGAGTGAGTTATTAAACATGTGAAAAAAAAAAAAAAAAACTACCTAATTCTACAAAAAAAAAAAAAAAACCAGGAAGCTTTACGGGCGCCCAAATGCGGGACTTACCCCCACCCCCAAACTCCACCACGACTCTCTCCACCCCCTTCTCACTCCTCTCCCCCACCCGAAACTCTCATCAGTGGCCCGAAGGCCCAAGAAAAAGGAACTGCCTTACTGTGTTAGTTTAGCTCTGAGAAAACAGCCATGGACAGATGTCAAAGACGTAGTTCTGGACAGATGAAAGGATGGGAAGGAAGGAATGGACTAACATACTCAAACGTCGAAAAGGCTGCCGCCAAGGCCACGAATGGCCTTGCGGGCGCGCCGGACCTCCGTCCACCAACGTCCCATCTCATCCCATCCCTCCCGGAGGGCGATCAACTCCCTCCGGAGGTCCTCCTCCGACACCAGGGGGCCACCGCGCCGGGAGATCTGGCTTGCTGCCAGAGCAGCGTCGTAGCGGGCCCGCAGGCCACGGTAGTGGCGGCAGGCAGTGGACAGCTAGCGGAGGTTAGCTACATTCATGTATATAAGTGACACAGAGTCTCGTGGGGCTGAGATAGGATAGAGAGCTCTTAGGATAGGAAGTATAAGGCTAAGATAGGATGTAGAGCCTCAGGATAGGAAGTGTAAGGCGCAGAGACACTGGAGAGCTTTTAGGATAGGAAGTAGAGATAGACTTACGCGGGCTTCGGCGTCGGACAACGCCAGACGCCAGGAGACGAGGCGGGCGGCGAGGTTCTATAGGAGCAATATAGATTAGCTAGGTTCAGGCAACTCGCATGACAGCTTGCTAATTCAAGGTAGGCTTACGGGACGGGGGCGGGCGGGGGCAGGCAGCGGCGCAGGGACACACCCACAGGCGTGCCTGCGGCAGCAGCCGCAAACCGAGCAAAGGTGGTCGGCGGGAGCGGCGGGCGCGACGATGTCGGCGGGGCGGTGGGCGAATCGGCAGCAAACCATCTTGTTGCTGCTGTTGTTGTTGTTGTTGTTGCTGCTGCTGTTGTTGCTGCTGCTGTTGTTGCTGCTGCTGTTGTTGCGATTGTTGCGGTTGCGGTTGTGAATTGTGGGCGTGGGCACGCAGGAGCAACAACCTGTGCGAAAGGTGTTGGTGTTGCTGAAGAGGTTCAAAGTCTCACAAAAATTTTATATATAGGTAAACACGCTAGCGGCCACGCGGTACACTGACCGCTCCCAATCCAAACGGACGGCTTACCTAACTCAAATCAAACAAACACAGGCAGACAGATAGCAGCGAGGGGTAAGTCGTCATGGGATACGCCTCCAGCATGTTTTGAAGACCGGAGCCATATCTGTAATTCACTCGCGGCCCGTGCGTCAGTTCCAAAATCTTCCACGTTGTTGCAGGACGCCTTGATACCTTAGTATTACCATGTTTGAGCTGTTTAGTTAGCATAAGATGATGTCTATTCAGATGGATTCTTACGTCATATAATGGAGCAGGATTCAAATAACAGATCCCCCTACAAATTCCGTCGTTGGATACCTTGGTCCCCAACCGTCATCCCACGCATGCACTTTCGATGAAGGAGAACCTGTGCCTAGTATGTCTCCTCTACGTCGTTTGATTATGATGTATACCTCTGTCTAATACACACAGATCAATCTCCTTGAAAGGAATCAAGAACTGGATGCAAAATCAACGAATTCCGTGAAGATATTTACACCGTTCGCCTTCCACAGCGACAGGTTTTGGAACAAAATTCAGGCTAATAAACAAATTAACAAGCATCTGTGAAGCTTTCTCCACCATGTCTGCCCGACGATATAAAGTCTTGCATGTCGCGCAAGGGGTCGTCCATTTAGAAAGAGCTAAAAGCAGCAGGAAAGTTGACAGGCGCAGTAAAGATAGTAGAGCATGTTGGGTTTCTACAAGAGGGACCTTTGAAGGAGATATTATAACAAAACGCATCCTGCAGCGGCTCAGTAGCGATATCTCTGGTTAACGATCAGACATCTTAGAACACAGTGCCGAAAATTGGTAGCACCCTTGAGAGGGTCAGAAAAACAGCGCCTCAGACGGGCGTATTGTGTCATTGCATAACGAGCTCTGTTATTTGCTCATTCCATCTGCGATAATGTGTAGCGTGCGTAGTGGCCCTTTTGCACACCATGAGGAGTTGTAAGGATGCTACTTAGGTCGGATTCTTGCGGGGAATCCAAGAGCTTTGAGTTACTATGTGAAGCTGCATACATATTAAAGTGGCGCCTGAAACACCTACTCTATACTATCTGCTCTGTTCAGAGTCACTGAGGTACTGCGTTTGAAATAATTCCTTTGGAAAAGACCGGGTCAAGCTACTTGACCTGGAGATATGATCGTGCAGCAGTTCCACCTGAGGAAGCATTAAAATAAACACTATGACGCACCGAGCATAATAGCAGCACCCACGAGACCTGGCGGACACTATGACGTGTGCTCTATCAAATAGAGCTGCTTACTCGAGTGAGAGGCGATCGATTCGAAAAGGAGTAAGAACTAGCTGACAGGTAAAGCGTTACTATAGAGATGTCTGAACGTATTCGGTGTCCACGAGGAAGAATAATTGGAATGGATGATGGATCTTTTGGAAAACGTGCCTCGCTGCAGCGCTGGTGGTGTGTCCCAGGTTATAGGACTTGGTCTTGACGGAGATAATTTCTTCAACGCATCGATTCTCAACTACGTAACACTGGGGTAACACGTAGCTCACACACCTCACCTCCCTCAAAAATCCCAACTCCCCACTCCCCCCTCCCTCATCTTCCCATACCACTCCTTCACATAATCCAACCCTACATGCGGTCCATACGGATCCCTTTCCCACTGGGGCCTCGGTGCCTTCAATCCCGTCTCCTTCTCCGCACTTTCCAACACCGTCTTCATACTGCCTCCTCGATCGTAACTACTCTCCTCAGTCCATCCCGTCTTCTTGCGCTCCTCCCTCATCTTGAGCCTCAGCTCCGCGGTCGCGCCTTCGTTGACCGAGAAATCTGCAGGGCGTACCACGACGCCGTAGTTGGAGGCTGCGCCGGACACGGTCACGAGCTTGCGGTGCACTTCGGCGGCGACGATGGAGGCCGGCCGGGTGAGGGGGTCACCGAGTCCGCCGCCGCCCCAGGTTATCCATTCGAGGACATCGCCTGTGGTGGGGTTAGTTGGATCTTCTGAGCTCATGCTTGGTGGGGAGGGGTTAGAAGGAGGAGCGAAGGAAGAAAATAAGGGTGGTGGTGAGGCTCGACCTACCAGGCAAAACATGCACATGATCCTGTTTGCTCTGCAGTAGTTCCGTATTCTGCTCCTGCGTCTCCGTCTCATAACTATTCTTCCTATACAACAGCTTCCGACTCCGACTCCCGGGGCTCCCACCATTAACGCCCCACGGCTTGATCAACCAGCGTTCATCATGAATACTAACCTCACCCTCACTCAGGAACCGATACAGCGTCCTCTGCGCATTTCCTCCGCGGAAGTATCCCGGTCCGCCCGAGTCCGGAAGCGCTTCGTTCGCCTCGAGGATAAGCGGAAAATACAGCTCGATATTCTCAGTCGGGATGGACTTGATCGCCGGGAACAGACAATGGCAGTCAGGCCCGTCGCCGATGGGCCGGGCGGGCACGCCGCCAAAGCCAATTTGGTAGAGAAGGAACCATTCGCCGTTGGGCTTGAAGCCGGAGTAGAATAGATGCGGAGAGTCCGAGAAGCCGGCTGCGCAGCGATACGCGGGATTGCGCTGGCCGAAGAGAGCTTGCATGACGTCCATGACGCGGCCGAGGAGATGGGTGCGGCAGCTTAGCGCTGCGGGTCTTACGGGCCGGAGAATTGTGCCTTGGGGGATTTTAATGTCGATGAGGTCGTGGAAGCCGTCGTTGACGACGCAGTGCGGATCGTAGACGGCGAGGAGGTAGTAGCCGATGAACATTTTGAACATGGTTATGGAGAGGTAGAAGTTCATGGACGTGTTGGATTGGGGAGATGTGCCGTCCCAGTCGAAGACGAGTTTGTCTCCGACTTTTTGCATCGAGCAGGATATCGCGTAGGGGCCGACGCCATGGCCGTCGTCGTCAATGAAATCAGTAAAGCTGGATTTCTCAGTTCCGATCTTCTCGTCGATGATTTTCTTGATGGCAACACGATTCTGGGCGAGCAGGTTGTCGGTCGCTGCTTCATACAGTTCGAGACCATATCGGTCGCACAATTCAACGACTCGAGACGAAGCTGTCTTGCAGGCGGCCACAAGAGCGACCAAGTCGCTCTGGAACCATTCCGGCTGGCGAGAGTTACGATAGAACAGACTGGCCAAAGCTTCGTTGTAGACACCCTTGTCGTACAGCTTGCAGATCGGGATCTGAAGGCCGTCTTCGAAGATTGTCGTAGCGTTGATACTCATTGAACCAGGCACCTTTCCTTGAACATCTGTCAGATGTCCAAAGTTGGCGGCCCAGCCAATGAGCTGGTGCTCGTAGTGGATTGGCAGGAGGACAATCACATCGTTGAGATGGGATACTGCACCGTCAATCTGGTAAACATCGTTGGTCACAAAGATATCACCTTCCTCGATTGTCCCTTTCCATCCGCGCAGGAATTGGGTGATGAAGCTACCAAACTGGCCGACAAGCATTTGCCCGCGGGTGTTGGTGATGACGTTGAACTCGTCTTGTTGTTCTCGAATGGCGGGAGACATAGCGCATCTCAGCATGAGGGTATCCATCTCTCGGCGGATAGAGCCGAGAGCGGATGAGATCAATGTCGAGATGAGCGGCTGCTCCTTGATGAGCTGTTCGGCGGACTCCTTGGTATGAACCTTCTTGTTCTCGGTCTTCTTCTCTGCGGGCCAGATGAGGATGTTACCCATGGAGTCGATCTCGCCCACGTAACCTGGGAGAATGAGTGTATTCGAGTCCATCTCTGTTATAACGGCGGGGCCAGAAATCTTAATACCGGCCTTCATGATCTTGGCGCGGTCCCAGAACGTGGCCTCGACCTTCTTGCCCTCGTAGCTAATCTGCTGCTTCATCACAATGGCGTCCTCGGGAGGAGTTGAGTCCTTCGCCTCTTCAATGGCGTGGATCGAAACCTCTTCCGAGGCGTCGATGACCTTGGCGCGCATGCGCATGGTCTCGAGCTCAGCCGTGTCGTGAGAAAAGCCGAACTGGTGCTCATGCATCTTGCCAAACTTAGCACGAAGGTTCTCTAGCAGACCTTGTGTGTCTTTCAGATCTTCTTCCGAGAAGTCGACAGTCTATGTTTGTTAGTTTGAGCATCAATTTTGAAGAGGGATTATCTTACCAAGGTCATCGCCTGGCCTTTATATCTCATATCAGACTGATACAAGATCTTCAGCTCCGCGTTGTCGTTAGCCAGCGCATCATTCATGGTCTTCATGCAGCCATCCTTAAGCTTCCCTAGTGATACAGCGAGATCCTCGGTCGTGATTTCCGAAAAGAGCTTGATATACGTGCAAGACTGCTCATGCGACATCTTTGTGGTAGCGTCGCCTTGAGCACACAGGATACCTGGACTTGGAGGCACGATAACTGGCCAAGCCCCGAGAAGCTTGCCAATGGCGTTTGCGTGAAGAGGGCCAGCACCGCCGAAGGCGACGAGCGCAAAGTCACGGGGGTCGAAACCTTGCTCGACCGAGACGAGACGTAGGGCTCCATGCATGGTTTCGTTGACCAGGTCAATGATACCTTCAGCAGCGGCGCTCACCTCCATGCCCATCTGGTTAGCGATGGATTCCACGGCCTTGCCAGCAGCGGCGACGTCGAGCTGGAACGCACCCCCGAGAAGCTTCGAGGGGAGATATCCGAGAACGAGATTGGCGTCGGTAACGGTAGCTTGTGTTCCTCCCTTGCCGTATGCTGCGGGACCAGGGGTCGCTCCGCTGGACTCTGGACCAACGCGCAGCTGCTTGGTGAAGTCGTTGTACATGGCGATGGAGCCACCGCCCGCACCAACGGTTCGCACATCCACCGACGGCGCTTTCACGGTCAGGGACCCAACGTTGGTCTCTCGCCGGATGATGACATCGGAGCCGGAAAGCAGTGCGCAATCGGTACTTGTCCCGCCCATGTCGAGGGTAATGAGGTTCTTGAACGTCGTGTTCTTGGCCACCAAATGCGACACGCCCTTGACACCACCGGCGGGGCCACTCATCAGGATGTTCACCGGCAGATCGCCAGCAATGTCTACTGAAGTGAGGTCGCCGTCTGACTTGAGGATGCGAATGATGTCTGTGTCCGCCGCCAGTTTCTTCTGTAGGTTCTGCATGTATCTCTTGACAACCGGCTTTACGATCGCATTCGCAGTTGTCGTGACCGTTCGCTCGTACTCCTGGATCTCCGGCAGCACATCCGTCGACGTGACGACCTCGACATCCGGACCGAACTCATCCAGCAGGATCTCTCTGATCTTGTTCTCATGGATGTTGTTGCTGAAAGAATTGAGCAGGGAAACGGCAATGGCCTCCGGGCCCTGCCTCTTCAAGTCTTGCAAGCTCTCGCGGAAGGCCTTCTCGTCCAGCTCCCTAAATACCTCGCCGCCGATTGTGATACGCTCAGCCGCCTCGACGGTCCTCTCCAGTGGCACCACAGGCTCGGGCTGCACGTAATTGATCCATGCACCCAGTCCGCCGGGAATCTGACTCCGCCGGAAAGTTAAGATGTCCTTGTGGCCCTTTGTGACGATTAGGCCGGCTTTGGCGCCCTTGCCTTCGAGGATGGCATTCGTGCCCGTCGTGGTGCCGTGGTGGATGTATTCGAACTTGCCCTCCCAGCCGTATTCGTCTTTGAGGATCTTGCGCGCCTTCTGCACGCCTTCGTGCACGCCGATAGACTGATCGGATGTATTTGTGGGAACTTTGGCGCGGACGGAGCGCCCGTTGGGGGTGATTACGCAGATGTCTGTGAAGGTGCTAAGGTTGGGTCAGCGAAGCTCTGATGTGTATAGTGTGTATGGTGTCGTTTCTCGCTCGTCTGTCCGTTGCATCGCATCGCGCATCGCATCGGACAGCCCCCCTGATAGCAGTCGCAAAAAGATAGCAAACGTACCCTCCCACATCAACACCCAACCGATACCCAGGAGCCATATTGTTTCAAAGTCGTCCAGGTAAGCTGCCTCGGACGTCGAGTGCAATAGTCAATAGCCCCAAAGGCCGAGATACAGTAGTTCGCTTATAAAGGTATGTAATTGCACACGTCCTTGCATTGCATGACCCCAGGTTTAAGCTCGAGCTGATGCGGTCGACGCAGCTCGTCCAAGCTCCCTCCATCATCGGAAACACATGCACCATGCCGATTCCAGGCCGACTGGTTCAGGGTCCGAAGCATCGGAAGCCTGCTTGCGAAGGCGGGGTTCACAGTGGGTGAGCTCTGGGTGATAACGTCGATCTATCGGAACAACAGCGCGTGAGGGGTCGATAAGAGCTGCCCGATTCTTTCTGTATGTGGCCGGCCAAGGTTCGCAGATACGATGGGGGCTTCCTTGGGAGGTACTGATTCTGAAGCGAGGGGATGTGTGCATGCGATGGCAGGCGATGATGCTGAAGAGTTGGGAGAGCTGTCGTTGGATACGGGAGTCTTTTGACAGGCCTAGATGAGTGCTGCCCCAGCAGTACTTGTCATACCCCAGACACACAGGCCTTCGGAACGCCACCCGAATGCTGCACGGCCGTCATTGGCTCCCATCTGCCCAGCAGCCCCGTCCCCCTCGAACGAACATCGCCAAAGGTAGACAGGCGTGACAAGCCAAAATGTACGAATTCCAAGACCCGTATCGGCGGGCCATCTGATGCCGGCCGGAAAGTGCTCCTCTCGTGGAATTTGTCTCAGCAAAGTGTGTCGTCTTCCGAGCACACAAATCCCCATCGAAATGAGCATTACAAAGCTCCAACAAGAGATGATAGGCAGAACTATCGGCGAAACCCTTTAGATTATCGCTACGGAACGAACCACGTGCGAACTTATCGCGTACTCCACCATCAGCAACTCTCCTCTCCCGCAGCTCTCCCGAAACCCTTCCGAGCTCAGAACAGAATACCCAGCATCACCAATCCAGTAACGGCGCTCGCGTCGGCAGGCAGCTACCTAGCCATGCGTGTTCGAATTATCTGCGCAGCTGAACGCCCCCCCAATCATCCCATTCGCATACGCCGTCTTAATAGCCATCACAACTCCATATGTCCCTCCCACACACGTAAACATCCCAATCGCAATCAGCAGCCAGTGTCCATACCACTGGAACATCTGCCAGGCGTTCCTCTTACGGTATGCCCAGTGATCATGCAGCCACAGCCAGCCGGGCAGGCAGATGGCCAGAGGCGCGAAGCAGATGGATCCGGTGAGCGCAATCAAGTAAGAGAAGATGGGGATCGCTTCGGCGAGGATGAAGGCCAAGGCTCCAAGTATGATGGTGCAGCTGAACCAGGTGCCCCAGTGCACGAGCGTGTTTTGCTGCAGGTGTCGCGAATTGCGCAGGATGCGCACGAAGATGTATTTGGCGGCGACGTGCAGATATAGGCATCCGGAGACGGCAAGCCCGATGAGACCTGGTATCGCGACCGTCAGTTTCTGAACATTTGGTAATGGGATCGGGATGGGAACCTACCGATTCCATAGGCGACTTTCTTAACCGTAGGGCCCGCGGATCCGAGAGAAGGATTGGTAACCCATTTCCCACACCATTTGTAGACGACGAGGGAGAAGGTGAGGTATGAAGCTTGCACAATAGCCATGCATACATACACAGCTTTGTTGTAGTCTTTTGGGTTCTGTTATTGTCAGCTGATGAGCTTCCGACAAAGACTACCGTTAAACTTACTCGCATTTCCGAGATAACAGGAAGAAAAGCGCTCGTTCCCGCCGATGAAACAAAGATAGTGCAACTCGCCGTCATACCCACGATAAATGTTGGGTACGCAATGACATGGTATCCGAGATCGAACGGGCCCTCTTGAGGAGCAGCAGCGGGACGATCCCGCGTCGTAACACCTACTACGACGATGAATACGGCGATGTAGACGGAAATGAAGCCCGCCCAAGTCCTACAGTACTTCATCAGCGGCACGCCTTGGAAAACTCCACGAAAGAACATAATACTCACAGCCACCCGATCTTCTGGAACTTGCGCACCGAAGCACACGCAACGATGACACACGCAGACAGGAACGCCCACCACACAGTACACACCGCATGATCCGACAGAGCGTTCAGTGCCGTTGCGAGTCCGACGATGCCGGAACCCGTGCAGAGCACATAGGCGGCGATGAACAGCGCGCCGCAGATCTCGCGGAGAACTGGGCCGCCGACGACGTTGGCCATGTCGGCGATGGAGTGGCAGTGGGCGTGCGAGTTGCGAAAGTTGCCTTGTACGATTGCGAAGTCTATATCTCGGTGTTAGTACAAGAAATGCTCGAGTGATGGGTATGCATTGGTGGTTATTCTCACAAGTGTTGAGCAGGCCCCAGCCGATGACTGAGAGCGATCCTCCCACGGCCCCGAGACCGTACATTGCGGTTGGGATACTGAGGACACCGGTTGCGAAGATGACTACAGTGGAGTCAGTTTCCGGGTATTGATGATACGGGACATGGGGATGCGGGCATACCCTTCAGGAAGATGACAGATGCCCTGACCCAGCCAACGAGACGGAAATCGACTCCATCCGTCGTCTTCTTGAAGACTTCAAAGTCATCGTTGGAAGCCTTGGGATCAAACACCGCGTCTTCAACCTCGCCGGCACTGTAGCTGGCTCGGGGAGCTGCTTGGATTTCCTTCTTCTCGTCGATCATATCGTCGAACGAATGTAGATAGTAGGTATGTATGTAGCCTGTCCAACGAATCTGAACTGAAGTCGACTCAAGTCAAGTCAGGTGAAAGTAGCGTAGACTTTATGTCTGAAGTAGGAATGAGATGCAAGTATGTAAGACCGCCGTACTACACGAGAACACAGTCCCGAGAATGCGTATCAGTAGCACGGAACCGCACCCACGGAGACATCATGTCTTCTTGAACCCATGACTTCCCTGTCGCTCACTATCGCTCATTGGTGCCCTTATCGCTTCCCATGCACTACATGACGTTGATCCCAGCACCCCAGCTAGCTATCCTCGTCAGCCGTCTAGATAAGGGAATTCTCCGCATTGGCGAGCTTTCTCCTCGCCTTAGACTTAAATTCCCAAGTGGCATTTTGGCCGAGTGAGCCCGTCGGGTCACCAGAGATACCTACAACAAATACACCAGATGCATAACATATCTACTGGGGGTGGAATTATGGGCTTCTGGTGCGGACAGGCGCGAACGCCTCTCGCGTGTGCGACAAAGGTCTGGGATCACGGATTCGACCTGGGATCTGGGGATTTTGACTGGTGGAGGGTAGATGGGGAGATAGGCTAAGAGCTGATATTCCGATGTGAATGCTTGCCTTGTCGGATGAGTCTAGCCGATAGACATCCCAATCCGTCGATGCTTTCCCAACCACCAACAACGAGACATGGCGCTCCTCGACTCATCGATCACCCGTTGACCCATTATCAAATAATGAGGAGAGATACATGACTCTCGTCTCCTCTCCTTGCCGTCAGCAATCCCGTGACAACGTTGCGATGCTGCCTCCTCCAAGTCCCCTACTTCCCCCCAGCCCTCGACCCCGGCTTATACGGAAATTTCTCACGATAATGCTTCGCAATATCCCTCCTCGTCGCAACCCAAACACCCTCCTTCTCACTAACATACTTCATAAACCCCCTCAACGCCTCCGCGCGTCCCGCCTTCCCCACAATCCTGGCATGCATCGGGATATTCATCATCTTCCCTCCCTCGCGATACAACATATCAAATGTGCTCTTCAAATAATTCTCATACGTCTGTCCCGCCGCTGTCATAAATCCGGGGGCCATGTGGAACTTGCCGTCGTTGCAGTCGTAGTTGTAAGGGATCATTAACATGCCTTCGCGTTCGTGGGTGGGGAGGTGAGATTCAGAGGGCAGGTCGACCCAGTAGGGCACGTCGTCGTTGTAGCATTCGGAGCTGTAGAGGAGCTTTAGGTTCATAGAGGCTAGGACGCTGGGGACGAGGGCGTGCGTGTTGGGAGTGCCGCGGCCGAAGTAGTAGCCTACGGGCATTTCGCCGGTGGCGGCGTGGAGCGTTTCCCAGGTTTCTTTGATATAGGCTTTGTCGGCTTCGAGGTCGTAGTCCCAGAATTCAATCCAGCGGGCGCCTGTGTGACGGCATGTCAGTCATCGAGTCAAGTCCAAAATCCCCATCCATCTAGGTCAGTAGGTAGATAGAGAGTGCAAAATGCTCATTACTCACCATGCGCCCCAATCTCATGCCCCTCCCTCACACATGCCTTCGCAAACTCAGGATTCCTCTCCATCGCCTTCGAAATCGCCCACAGCGTCATATTCCAGCCGAACTCCTTCATCAACCTGAAAATCCGCCAACAGCCCACGCGACTCCCGTACTCGAAGTCTTGCTCGGAATTGAGGTAGCGGCCGCCGGGTTTGCTGCCTGCGGTAGAGCCTTTTTCCCAGAGGTAGGGCTCGCTGATGTTGTCGCCGTCCGCCCAGCTGCGTTCGCCGCCTTCTTCGTAGTTGAGGATGAAGGAGATGGCGATGCGTGCGCCGTTGGGCCATTGGCAGTCGTGGCCAGCTTCGCCGAAACCTGGGGGTGTGTGAGTGGGAGATCTTGGGAGGAATGGACTGAAGGGAGTATTTGCAGTACTGTACATACCTTCAAGGTCCCGCGGCAATTGAATGGCTTCTTCTGTGTGAGGCATGATGAGAATATTCTGTTCTTGGGTCCGCGACTGCAGTAAAAAAGAAATAGCAAACTGAGTGCTGGGAAAACGCAAAGCATCTTATTCCGCGCAATTGTTGCAGCAGAGCTCCCCGGAGCAGCCATGCCGACGCGGGTGGACGTGTCAAGCTTTAGGATGTCGATCTGTGGTGGCCCCGCAGTGGGGTCGAGTTCCAACCGGCGGGCAGTGCAGGTGCGACGATAGCTCAACTGTCTGCCCTGCTTGTCCTATCGGCCTGGCTGGGGGCGCTTATCGTTCGGAATTTCGGAGCTGCCCTCGGAACGATGGCTGGTGCGGAGTTGTGCATCCTTCAAGATCAGGCAACGAGATGCAGGCATGCAACGTGCTGTTCGTCGTTCGGTCTTCTGCTCCATATTCCTCCGAGAATATGTGTTCTGTCCTGTTACTCGGGAATTAGGCAACGGTTGGCTTTAGAGGTGTTGAATGACCAGTCGCATCTCGCGGATTGAATTCAACATTCCGACCTTCTCTTCTTTTCACAACGACCGCGAATACGACCACAACATCAACCAAACATGTCCGTCTTCTCCATTACCCCCAAACCCGGGAATCCCGTCACGGAGACGGTCTTTGACGATGTGTGTGCGAGCTTGCACGTCAAGGTCAAAGATTCCGAAAAGGATGATTATCGCAAACTGCTCGCCGTGTTCCATGAATCGGCGGAAGAGCTGATGGCGATGCCGGACTTTGAGCCTGAGGCTGATCTGACCCGTTTTCCGAGGGAGAATGTGCATTTCCCCGACAAGAAGGACAACGAGTATGGGGCTTGGGCGTGGAGGGTGCGGATCCAGGACCAGACGCTGAAGGAGGGAGAGGGCTTGTTGGCGGGAAAGACGGTCGCATTGAAGGATAATATCGCGGTCAAGGACGTGCCGATGCTCCTGGGTACGGAATTTGTAAAGGGCTATGTTCCGGTGAGTATATTTCGGTGTTGCGGGCTCTGCCAGCCATACTAATGCAATGTATGTAGAAAGTCGACGCCACAGTCGTAACTCGTGTCCTCGAAGCCGGCGCAACTGTCGAGGGCAAAGCCGTCTGCGAGAATCTCTGCCACAGCGCAACTTCGCATTCCGCCGCCACCGGCGCCGTCGAGAACCCACGCGCCAAGGGCTATTCCTCTGGTGGAAGTTCTTCCGGCTGTGGTGTTCTTGTAGCTTTGGGTGAAATTGACCTCGCCATTGGCGCTGATCAGGGAGGAAGTGTACGTATACCGGCGTGTAACTGTGGTATTGTAGGGTTCAAGCCCACGTTTGGGTTGATTCCGTATACGGCGTGCGGATCCAATGAGCCCACGAATGACCATTTGGGTCCAATGACTAGGACGGTGCTGGACAATGCCTTGCTGCTGCAGGCCATAGCTGGGTCTGATAATATTGACGATCGAGGCTTTGCTGCGCCGCCGCCGAGCGGTATTCCACGGTATTATGAGATCTTGAAGGGAATGAAGACTCCCAAAGACCTGACTGGTGTTCGTATCGGTATCATATCGGAGTCATTGCTGGGTGATGTGGTCGATCGCCGGGTGAGGAAAACGTTTCTGAGGGCGGCGGAGGGGTTTAAAGACCTGGGAGCAATCGTAGAAGATGTTAGCATCCCGATTCACAAGAAAGGGCCTGCAATCTGGACAGGGGTTTCGAAGGTTGGAGGATATCTGAACAAGACGTCCGGTGCGTATGGAAGGCGGGGCCACCAGATGTGGGATCTGAATGCACTTATGCATCCGCTGCAAGAGGAGAATTGGAACGACGCCTACGTCTCGTAAGTAAGATGTCCTCAAAACAAAAAGCTGGGATTTAACAAACTGCCTTTAGGTTGAAGAACATCTACTTCAATGGCGCCTATGCAGCAACCGCCTTCCCTTTCCTCCTTGCGAAGGCCACAAATCTGTCCCGCCAGCTCCGCGCAGCGTATGATGCCGCCCTCAAAAAATACGATATCCTTATCACGCCGACCCTGCCGTATATTGCTACTTCTCATGCTCCTGATGATGCAACGCCGTTAGATCAAATTGCAAAGCAAGTAGGGCTCACAAGCAACACGTGCCAATTCAACCAAACCGGCCATCCCGCCCTGACCATGCCGTGCGGTCTACTAGAGATTGTCGAAGGTCCGCTCGCTAGCTCTGGATCGAAGCTGCCCGTCGGTTTGCAGCTTATAGGTAGATGGTGGGCAGAAGAAACCGTCCTTCACGCAGCTTACGCATGGGAACTGGGGCACAATTGGGAGTCCATGTAGCCTATCCCTCAATCATAATGATGTTCCCCGCGGCCTCAGCGACCTGCTACGTGTCAGCGCTTGTCTAAACCCAGCTAGTGAGCCATGTGCCGTGATAGCCCGATTTGGAGCGGTAATTAGGTGAACTGTTTATATTTCGAAAAGTTTTTGGGATTTTCGAACCTCTTCGGCCCACCACACTTTTCTGCCCTCTCGATCTCACTACCTGCTAAACCACCACACCTTTATCGCCATCATGTCATCCGCCCGCGCTCCCTGCTGCTCCGCAGGCGCCGCCGCCGCCCTCGCCGCGCGCCTCGCGCACCTCCCCCGTCCCGCTGGGGCATGCTGCTTCTGCGGCCTCTGCCCGCGCTGCTGCCGCTGCGGCGTGAGCCCGCCCGCCGAGTTCCGCCCCGACGTAAGTCTCATCCTTTGGCGAGCAGCCTTACAAGTATTTTGACCTAGCTGACCCGTTTCGTGCTTTCAGCCCCGCCACCAGTCCGTCGCCGACTGGGTCCACTACGTGGACAGACTCGACGGCAACGTAAGTCATCCTCATAACCCTCATCCCCATATCAGCTTGACTAGATGTTGAGCACCATATATTGTATTACCTCCCCACGTAAACTCAGGCTAATATATCACTAGATCGCCCTACTCCGCACTGCCCTCCGCCGCATGAAGGAGTAGAAGGAGCTGGATTTCAGCTCCCGCCACTGCCTCCGTCTCCTCGATGCCATCACCGCCGCCGTCAAGGACATTGACGGCATAAAGGCCGCCAAGTTGCGGGCGGAGGAGGAGTTGAGGAAGGAGGAGGAGAGGCTGGCGGCTCTCGAGCTTCTATATTGAGTATGTTACCCGTACTAATCCTTCTTCCTGTCTGGGACACCGTCTTCGAATGGATAGATGTTCACAACGGTTTACAGAGCTATTCTAACGTATATAATAGGTTATTTTTTGTTCGTCTGTGCTGCCGGCTCCGCAGCTTCTTGAAATTCTTTCCACGATGAAAAGCTGGGTAACGACGGATCTCGCCAAAGCAACGGAGCTGCTGCTACAAGCTTTGCGGCTGGCCTACGCCATCTTCCAGTGCCTCCTCCAGAGTTTCCGCTGCCCTCTGGGCATAAAAGGGTTTTTTTGTGTAGAAGTAGATTTCTATTTTTTGTTAATGGTTATGAAGAACCCGCCCCCCTCTACCAAGTCCCATACTTGTGATGAATCCTCTATTGTTCCTCTATTCTTGCGAGGTCGGTCTATTGTATTACACAGGGGAGTGATCTCATTGAACGGCGAAGAGAAGTAGAACAACGCCGCAGCCTGTGACAGATGTGGACATGTGGCTGAGAAGGATGACGAGCAGGGACGGGAGGGATGGTAGTAACATCATGATGAGTGCGCGCCAAGGATGGGTGCTTTGAGTGAGGAAACTCAGATGAGAAGCGGAGGCGAAGATTTAGTGTGGGAGGTTAAGTGAAAATGCAGGAGTCTTTAAGGATCATATTTCAGTGAGAATATCTCCGCGATAGTTGACAGCACATGCACACTTGAGTTAGTGTGCGGTTCGTCTTCTGTGATATTGTGTGCAGTGCTACTCTCACTGTTGATTCGTGGCGATGCCGGTGTCTTACACTAGCAGGCCACTTCCGACTTTTGAAAATTTATCAAAGGCGTACCACTATTCACACCAGCGAATTGCCCACGCCACGCTGGCTGGGTGGCTCTCCGGAAACGCGAGAAAGAACCCATATGGCCTGGGGTTAACGACTATGGGGTAGGCAAATACTTCGACTGGTCTAAATGCAGACTCAGACTCAGTTCAATAGAAAGCACATTTTACTGCCTCGGCTGCATCTCTCCCACGATCAGACATGCAAAATCTGTTTCAAGATTCTTGCTATTGCTCAGGAAATCTCTAACTGCGTCGGGCACATGATGGACTACACATCCAGTAACGGAAAAAGTGACAACCTCCAAATATATTGCCATGCACTGCGGTTTGATTTCCACTTAAGGAGTGGAAAATCAGCAAAATACGCACTTAATGAGTAGAAAACCTACTCATTGAGCGGGTGTCGCATATGTGATTTGGTCGAGTGTCAGATTTTGTGTGTTTCGTAGCAGCCGACGGGTATTTGCAGTATGGAGGACCCGTCACGTTTGAGGATCCAAGGACACGAGGACTATTAGTATATGCCTGGATAGTTGCTTTGAGATGGGGGCGCCGAAATCTGCACTGTCGTTCAAGTCACATATTTCCTGCCTTGGGCATTTACTTGCCTGACAATTTCGGGAGTTCCAGCGCGTTACACTTGCTTAAACTCGGAAAAGTCAGATACGAGGGTTGAGTACAGACATAAGATATTTTCAAGAGTGCGCCAATAATCTTCATCAAAATACTGGGCGAATCAAATTAGCAAAACCGCCATGGTCAAAGCACTGATGTAGACTCACACGTGTACCTTTTCTCTCATCACATCACACAGCAACGGCTGCAACCGTGACGAGAAACCACACGACCTTTCAGTACCCCATTCGCCACCATCGTTCCAACAACATTAAATTCAGCTCAAGAAGCTATAAACGCTCGCTCTGCCTTTTACAAACGCTTTCCCTAACATCCTTCAAATCCTCCTCAACATTCCTCTGACCCAAGTCAACATCCCGAACCTTCATTCAAAACTCTCTATCACAACCATGAAACTTCCCCTCAGTGCCACTTTCTCTATCCTCCTTCACCTATCAACCGCATCTGCATCTAAACCCGTGCCCGCGCCCCGGGATACCGGCTCCCCAGACACTGGTTCCGACACCCTCTCCTCCAGCCCCCACAAAGCGCGCTGCGAATACGGGAAAACGTACTGTGGCCGCGAACTTCACGAACAAGGCAGTGCGTCGCCCCTCAGACATGCCCCCCAACCTATCCATCTAACTCTACTAACCCTGTCTCCTCTCTCCTCTCCGCAGTCCTACTGGAGCAATTCCTAGCCGGCCGCTACTGCTCGCAAATGAAAAACTGTCCGACTATTGAGATCATCGGCTGGGACGGCAAACCGGTTCGGGATAAGAATGGGGAGATATATAGGCCGAGTTGCGATAAGTATGTGAAATGTGAGTGTAAGGATGGCTGTCAAAGGAGCCAGTGGTTGTGTCAGCATCCGGATGCGTTGAGGATTGATTTCGTGGGGAATTGTGAGAAGGGGTGTGCTGGGGGGGTTTGTGATGGATGATTCCGATTGGGATTTGGGTTGGGTTCTGGTTTGGGGTTGGGACTAGGACAAGTCATGATTCATACATACATGGCTAGGAGGAGGTTGGGGTAAGGATTTCCGGTCGGAGCAACCGCAATCAAACTCATCCTCGATTCCATAGCACGCTGTATACAATAACCACTTCAAACCTTCACAGCCTCAACAACAACAAACGTCGGCCTCTCTAACCACTAGTCCCAAAACCTAGTCTCCCTCCTCCAATCCTACAGCACAACCGCCTCCTTCTAGCTTAACATCAAACCTGCCTTCTCGGAACACCTCTCGTAGATCTCTTTCTTCAACTGATATACATCAAAGCCGATCGGGGACTCCGTATGCGCCACCCCCGGCCTCGCCCTAATCCCCAACACCTTCCCCCTTATCTTATACTCCCCATCTTCGGTTCCCACATCTCCGAATCATTCAAATTCGTCGTGATACCCACAAACCTCTCATCCCTGTTCAGATTCGACGAGACCACGTTGAACACGTCGATGAGTATATCTTCTGTGGCAGCGTAGTTAAGGAATCAGCCCGCAAAGATGAGATCGAACGGCTCGGGAGCCGGGTAGAGAGGCTTGCTACAGTCGGCGATGGAGAAGTGGAGGGTTGGGTAGGTGGAGGATGGGTAGGCGGATTGGGCGCCGGAGATCATGGCGGAAGAGATGTCGTAGCGGTGGAAGGAGGAGGCGGGCGAGGGCCTGCGGGGGATATATGAAGCAGCCCGTGCCTCAGTCGAGATCTGAGGGGCTTTATTAGATTGGAGTTGTGGTGTTCGTAGGGCTCTGCCCGCAAGGTAGAGGGATGATGTCACGTGACTACGCCTTCTCACTCCAAAGTACAGGCTCCCGCCCTTGCGAACTCCAGGTATTCGAATGCGACAATCCATTTGAGAAGGAAAAGGACTTTAGCGGGAATGAGAAGCACATACCAAGACATCGCAACCCCTTCACATTCCCCACAGCCTTAATCACAGACGGTACCTCTAGCTACACCGCGGGCAGATCATGTATCAAATTATCCCTTCGCGCCCATCTTATCGTACCGCGTGCTTGTGGGAGCTTCCGAGGTGGATTCCGAGGTCATATTGGCTAGCTGAGACGTGTCTGAGGCGTGCTGCGGTTTGTGGTAGTACCAATAGAAGCCCTTGGATACTGATTGGTCTGCAAGGCGGGCTAAGGAGTGATGGGAGATAGTGTTCCACAACGTGGGTACAAGGTAAATATCGGTGAGAGGGGTCTTCAAAAGTGGGGTGAAACTTGCTTTTCCTAATCAGTCGGACTGCACCTAGCTGGTGTTAGGTTGTCTTGGATATGCTACGCAAGTTTGAGGCTGCTGGGCGTTTCACAAAGTGGGCAGTTGAATATTGGTAGTACGGAAAAGCATCTCGGTGAACGGAACATTGCAGTCATAGAAGCTGTTTCATTGAACCACTATTTCGGACGAAGCCTAGGCTTGTATTCTCGCCGCCAAGCTTGCGCGCGGCCAATCATAATATTGTATCATATAGGCATTTAAGCCTTCTCCTTGATCTCAACAGTGTCCTTCTCATCGTCCATACCCTCCTCGATATCCTTCATCACAACTCCGACACCAGGGGGACCAACGACTTCAAAATGTCGGCCGCGCTTCTCTGGACCAAACGTGGTGGTAACAATAATGCCAGTAGCGATGATGGCAGTTGCAATACCCATGACGGGACCATACGCAGGCGCGAGCTTTCCTTGGCTCGTCCTGACATTATTGGCCTCCGCAATGGCGTTGACGATCTGGGCGGATGGAGACGAAATCATGTTTCCGAGCTGGTATGTAAGACCAGGGAAACTGGAGCGGAAGGCAGGCGGGGACAGCTCGTTGAGATGGATCGGGATGACTCCCCATGCACCCTGGACGAAGAACTGGATGAAGAAGCCGGAGGCTGAGAGGCTGCGCTCGCCCTCGGGAAGAATCCAGGCTGGGATCATCAGGGCGGACATGAAGGCTGCAACGATGATGCTGCGGCGACGACCGAAGAACTGAGAGAGATAACCAATGATCGTTCCACCGACGCAAGCACCCGTCTTCATGAGGATGGAAGCACGAGTGGCCGGGGAGTTGGTGAGATGCTTTTGCGTGAGCATGAAGGTGGTGTAGCTATCCTGACTTGTGTGCGAGTAGAAATTGAACTGCGAGGTATTAGCGATTGACTCCGACAGAATATGTGGTTTGACTGTGACTGTGACTACCTACCCATGTCATCAGGATGATGCAGTATATGCATAACTTCCATTCCTCGCGCAGCATCTTCCTCGTCTCTTGCCAGAATAAGCCTGGAGCCTTAGCTTTGTGACCAGCCTTCTTCGCTTCCAGGAACTGCCGTGACTCCGGGAAACACATGCGAATGAGGCCAACAGCGATCGATATACCGGCACCAATCCAGAAGACAGTTTTCCATGAATCAGTCGATCCACCAACGCCAAGATTAGCACAAGCCGCAATAACGTAGCCAAAGGAATAGCCTTGCTGCAGGATACCACTCATGAGACCTCTGGCGTTGACACTGCAGAAGGTTAGAGATCGGAAGAAAATGTGAAATTTGTAAATCATTGGCACTTACGGGCAATTCTCCAAGGCCATAGCAATAGCATTACCGTAGACGCCGCCCATGAAGAGACCGAAGAGGCTTCGCACAGCAAGGAATTGCTGGAAAGTGTGGGCATAGATTGTAGCGATCTGAAGCAGACCAAGAACGATCATGTTGAGAACCATGGGCCATTTTCGCCCGAACCTGTCTCCTGCAAGACCAAAGAACGCTGCACCGACAGATCGGAGGAGAAGGGTCAGAGTAATGGCCGTAGTGATGTCGGTTTTGGAGCGATGGTAGTATTTCGAGAGCTTGACTGTCTGGATTGAGAGGGCATGGAAGTCGAAAGCGTCGGCTGTCCACGCAGCGAAGCCCACGATGAAGAAGAGCCAGTCTTTGGCACCGAGCTGGGCCAAAAGACTGAAGGGGTCCTTCAACGGCTCTGGCGACTGCCACTCCGTGTGCGTCTCACCAAACTCGTTGGTAACAACCACTCTCTGCTTCCATTTGAAGAGGTCGGACCAGGATTGTTTAGCCGTGGCGAGGACACCCTTGGCGATGGGGTCAGCTGGCTCATTGGTGGTCGCCATGTTGATTGACGAGCAGGTAGGTCAAAGAAGACACAAAATGAACAGGCTCTCGAAAGTGTGCAGGATCGAATGGAACCCGGATGCCATGAGCTTCTGAAAATGCGAGGATAAGGGTAATATATATATTGGTCTCACAAGCGGCAGGTATGGCGGGGTCCTCGCCAGGGTTGCCTCCATGTCGATGACTTTGACGAGGTCAATGCCCCGACCGCTTTCAATGTTACGAGCCAAGATAAGCCAAGGTGCCCAGCCAGCAGGTGTTGCATGAAGGTGCAACCACCATCGAGAGCCAAGCTAACTAAGCATCGTGATGACCGGGCTCTCGAAACGCACGAGTGAAGAAACAGAACGATCCCCGGATGGAGGAATCCGCTCACAGGCCATGTTCCGTCTGGGCGGCGTGGAGTCGCTGATCCTTCCTGAACGTTTGCGGACCCCGTGGGGAGGCGGTTTTTGGCGTTGCGCGTTGACAGACTTCGACCCCGCGTATTTTTGATTGCCAGCAACCATCAGCAACGCACAGTGGCACCCTGGTCGACCTGTATCCAGTACCATTTTCTCCATTCGACTTCCTTAAGCATCGTGGCGCGCGAAAAAGACTTATTAGGAATGCTTCGTCGGGCTTCCACCGATCAAGCGACACCGTGCAGCAGTGCCGGGACTTGGCCGACCAGCTTGGCGGCCTCTCGGGCGCACCGAAGCTTCAGCCCTTGCTCCACGCGGAGAGTGGTTCGACAGCACGTACGACAGCCAAGAGGGAAAAGCCGTGTGGCTTGCAGGCCCATCGTCAGCCGAGCACTTTGGTGACGCCTTCTTTCAACCGTCATCTTGCTACACATCAGACGTTATCAAATGCCCGACGAAGACGAGGCAGCGTTCGATCGCGGGATTTGGGGGTGTCGACCGGCTCTTCTTGGCTGTTTCCCATATGTCTGGGCAGAGAGAGATTACAAGAGACGGGATCTTGGGCCTGGGGTTCGGCCCGAATCATTTTGTGGAGCGGCTGCTCCTGGGTCCTGTTCCATGGGCCTTCAAATGCGCACGTGTGCGTGGAAAAACATCGGGGCCGCGCAGGTGGATCTGCAATAGATAGCGATTTTATGTGGGTGCGGACACAGGAGCGGAGAGGAACGGAGCCCTGACTCTGATTTTTATTGAGATTTGAAAAAAAGTGAGGAGAGGATCGGAGCAGAGGGCAAAGTCGTGGTGTTGAATGGTCCAGGCGGCCAGAGCTAGCACTCGTTGCGGGGAACGTTGCCCCGAGACGAGATTTGGACTGACGGCCGCGGACAGGCACCAATCCTCCAACCTCAACCGCTTGTCGTGTCCGTGACCTCCGCAACATCTGATTTATGCATTTGCGCTGCTCTCTCAGCCTATTGTTCCTTGTGAATGACAGCGGTCCCCATGCTCGGCAATAGGGAAGTGGAAGCGCTGCCTCACAACCTCGGACATCACAACTTCGCCGTGTACACATTACCATAGTTTCCGATGCAACGAGGTAGGGCTTGCCTGGAGCAAGCGCATTGAAGGAAGAGAACGAGAGAGCAGCATCCCGCGACGGGAAATCTTTGGGGACAGAGACCACCTGCATCATGTCCTTCAATCCTTCAATCCATCGTACGCTGTAGGCTCCCTCCGCTGATTGGTCCCCGCACCCCAGAAGCGTCAATTCGCGGGTTGATTCACTGTAGCGCTTCTTCGATTGCCAACATCAACGCCATCACCCACGAGAGCCGTGTCCGATCCCTCACGCCTGCTTCTTCTTCATTGACTTCCATTGAACACACATGGCCGCCATAAATGCCCCGCAGCTGAGAGCCGCGGCAATAAAGAACGTCTTAGCAATAGCGTTGCTGTATGCGGGCAGCACTTTGACCACTTCCGCAGGAGTGTAGAGCAGGCCTAGCTCTGTCGCGCCACTCTTCGATAGACCTCTTGTGTCGAAACCAGGGATTGCGGCGGATACACCCTTTTCCAGCTCGTTCACAAACACGCTTTGAGCAATCGCGACCACTACCGAAGACAAGAGCATCTGCGAGAGATTCACCAATGAAACGCCGATAGGGACGTCGTCCGTAGGCAGAACGGTCTGGATGACCAGCATGGGCGGCGGAACGCCTGCGCCTGCCCCAAATCCGTAGAGGCACTGGTATCCGATCCATTTGGAGCTGCTTATCTCAGGCTTCAAAGTCCCAAGCAAGCCGGAACCGATGGCAGCAAACATGACCCCAAAGAACATGGCAGGGTTATAGTACCCCATTCCTTGCGTTGCAGCTCCTGACAAGGCCGACATAACCACAAACGCCACTATGAGTGGCGCCGTCATTACTCCCGAGCGCAGAGCAGATGCCCCTTTTACCACCTGAAACCAGAGCGGAAGGTAGGTTACCACCACGAACATGCCACCGGATATGAAACCGGAGTATAACGCGGCAAGAGAGACGTTTCGATTGCGGACAAGCGTAGAAGAAAACGAGCGCTGGGAGGGGAGGAACACCTGCATCAGCAGGAAGGCCAGGAACAATACACACCAAGCTACGAGTAGCGCAATGACCCGACCGTTGGACCAAGGATATATTGTGCCGCCAAGTTGAAGGGCCAGGACGAGACAGACGAGGCACGCTGTCAGGAGGCCGGTCCCAGGGAGGTCGAATTGTTTAGTCTTATCGTCCCAGCTCATGCGTTGATATTTTTCCTCCAAAGGCGTCTTGATAACCACACACGTCCCAAGGATAATTACAGCGCAAATCGGCAAATTGATACCGAAACACCACCTCCATGTTGCGCGATCTGTTAACGCGCCTCCAACGAATGGGCCGGCCACCGCGGAGATTCCGAGCGCCATAAACATCAATCCGCTCAAGGCAGGTCTCTTCTCCAGCGGACATGACGCTGCAAGCACGAGGACGGATCCTGACATTGTCCCTGCTGCACCGCAGCCCGCGATTGCGCGTCCCACAATGAGAGCAGTCGAGTTGGGCGCGGTGGCACAGACCAGGGACCCTATACTGAACAGCGCGCTCGAAAGGATGTATATGTTCTTGGTTGAGAATAAGGTGTAGAGTCGGCCATAGGTGATTTGGAGGGTTGCAGAGGTAAGCCTTCCGATTCCGTTAGCCCCAACTGAACAACATGCCGCCATCTGACCAAGCATTTAACATACAGGTATGCCGAAGTCCACCATGCAATATCTCCTAGGGCATGGAAGCTGTTGGTAATCTTTGGTACAGCCACTGCGACTATCGTTTGATCCTGCGGTCAACATTCAGTATGCACCTTTGCTTGGGCAGTGCCGAGTGCGGAACAGGTTCTCTTACCAAGCCGCACAGGAAGCTCGCCGAACACACGATCACCATCACCAGGCTCAAACGCGCCGGGGACGGAAAGTCCTGTACGGGTTCATCCCTTACTTCTATCACTTGTTCCACTTCTTTTCCGGCTCTGTCTCGCGCGTCGTCCACAACAGAGGACTCGACTTCGTTCTTCGACTCCATTTCTGATGCCTGGGTTGGCACTATTATTGATCGCGACCGGAAAGTACTTTCTCTTTAAAAGAGCCTGATGCACCTTGGGGAAACGAGCCTGCGCTGCGATCAGCTTATTATTGCTGTGCCTCTCTCTCAAATGGCGCTAATTCCGCTTTACGTTCTCGGCACTTTGGGGCTCCATTCTATTGGGAATTGACTCTCAGTCGCCGGGGAGAGACTCACGTTGCATTTCCCTCCTGCTTTAGAATCCGTACACAATCTCACTCCGCGAACCACCCTCACTGCCCTCACTCTCAACATTACCGGCAGCACTAACTTATCTCTTCGAAGCCCCACCGACCGAGTTTGAATTCCCGGTTTCAGCCCAATACACGCGTAAAATAATATTAAAACCACATTGATTGCAGTTTCCCAAGTCACCGGATCCTTGTCGCGCATATCCCTGGCCAACCCGTCGCTCGGGTTCTTTTTGCTATAGAATCGCGGGTAATATCTTCTCAGCTCGGCCACAAAGCTTATACTTCCATGCCATGCGCTATCGGTCAATATGGCTGCCGCTAACGGAGAGAGGAATATCTGGGCCCCACTCTCATAGAAGTTGTGTTCGGACGATCTGCCCATCAATCACCTTTTTCGAGGATGATGGAGTCGACTCAACCGATATTTCGCTGGTATTTCGCATATGGGTCAAACATGTCCTCGTCCGTTATTACTGGCACTCGGGCGGTGATACCCAGAAAATCTACCATTGTATCGCTTCCGGGCTATGCACTCTGCTTCAATATTCTCTTTCTGCCCTATTCGGAGCCCGCTATGGCCGGGATCCGGAAGCGAAAAGACGACGAGCATCCCGTGTTCGGAGTTGCATATCTTTTGTCCGCCTCTGACTTGATCAAGATTGTCGTGACCGAGGGAGCGGGTGTCGCATACAGTGTGATAGAGGTCGAAGGACGCACGATAAATGGAGACCTGTTGAAGGTGTCCACGTTAACCGCACGCCGGGAAACTTCATTTTCTCTGTCAAGGTTTCCATCTGAGCGTTATATGGTGAATAATACCCCCACTTCGTTCCATGATAATGTCTAACCGCCACAGGCCCTGCTTATTAATGGAGCACGAGAATCCAATCTCCCTGACGACTATCAGATACAACTAGCTTCATCTTGCATTTATCGACCACAAGGATCTTGGCGGTGGCGTGTTGGCCGATGGTTGTTCCAAATCATCTGGCATCCGATTTCAGTATGGGTGAAGAACGGCAGCAAACGGCACAAGAATGAGCAAGGAAATGTTCCTGCCTGGTTTCTGACTATCTTTGATCTAGTTCTGTGGGTCATGTGGTTTCATCACGACTACATACAGGCACCAATATTTGGGCGTGGAGACGGACGGTATGAAAATGAAGTTTTCCCTCAGATTCTTCGCTAAAAATTGGTCGTAGGTAATTATGCTGCATGGGGATAGCGGGACTTCGCCCAAGAACGAAAGTCGTTATCCCAGAGCTGTTTGACTTCATCTTCTAAAACGAGCGATGAGTTCAGCTGCTTAGCCGTGTTTTCCACCTCCCTCATGACCCTGATGAGATTCCGGCCCATAACGCTTTCAATATCGTCGGTTGCTATGCCTCGCGACATCATACATTCGACAACATTCGGAAATTGGGCCACATCTTCAAGTCCAGTGACGCCCTTTTCCATACCATCAAAATCTGAACCGAGTCCAATATGTTCGAAGCCGATTTTTTGTGCGACATATAGGACGTGGTCGACGACGTGGTCGACGCTCGCTTCATGCTCATTCTTATGTGTAAGAGCTGGGATGAGGCTGACCATGAGAACGCCTTTGTTACGGCCAAGCTGGTCTATCACGTCATCTGGCACGTTGCGCGACACCGGCACCAGGGCGTGACTGCTTTCCGTCAGCATTGCCAACCACTTAGGAAAGATTGTCACTATTACCAGGATGAGTGGGTAAATATAACCGGGGCTTGGGATAAAGTCAACACATCTCGCATTACCGAGTGGCTAACGTGAGAGAGATCTATCATACTTCACTGCATTAGCATATGTTCTAAAAAAAACCCGCTAGCTTAGTACTCACATACCGACCCTATTCATCTCCATGATCATTTGTTTCCCAGCTGCGGACAGTCCATAGTGCACCGGATCTCTCGCAGCACAATCTGCATATTTGTTGTTGCGGTTGTGGGCCAGCGTTACGCATCTTACCCCTAGACGGTAGTAGTTTCTCATTACGCTGCTGCTGTTTCCAATTTGGTGTAGTCCTTCTATGGAGATGATGCAAGCAATTTTCCCATCTTGGAAGATCTTCATTATATCTTCAGATCGTTCCACAATCGCAAGATCGTCCGAGTAAAGATCTGCCAGACGATGAATGAGGTCGATCTGCTGCAAGGTATCGCGCATTGGCTCAAAGTGAATATCGTTGGAAAAGTCATTTTCTGGATTTGGCCTATGTATGCTGGTGTCAACCGGGGGTACTGATTGCCTTTTTAGCTTGCTCATACGTACCAATCAACATATGCACTCATGAAGACTCCACCACATTTTCCTTTTCGAAGCCGCTTCACGTCAACGTGGCCTACGAGATCATTTCCGCGATCGAATCTGAAGTCCAAGCTAGGACGTGTTTTAGTATAGGTAGCAATACTCGGTCGAATGTTTCAACTCACCGATTATCATAATAACCTCGTATTAAATGTGGCCAGTCGTTGTGTCCATCTATCAACGGCACGCGTTCCATCATCGCGAAGGCCTGATCAAGCGTTGATGTACTCATGAGAGGGGAATGTTAACGAAATTCGAAAAAACGAGAAGGGGTTCACAAGGGACAAACAGTACTGAGGACTCCTTATAGATGTATATATATAGGATCGATCGGCTCGGTGCTTATTTACATCCATGTCCTCTATCATATTAAAAATCCAAACTCGCAGACTTTCTCCCCCACACTACGTGAGTATAGTAGCTATTCCCCACAGACTCTAACTCATCCTCCAGATCCTGCTTCAATCTTGAAAACTCAGCTTCGGGGAAGAAGTACCCAGGCATACCTGTAACCGTCGTTAATTGCCTGGTATTGAACGTAAGGAAGATGACTTACTGCCCATGTTCATCTGGATGCCTTCGAGCGCAGCCAGAAGAACTACAATAGCCGCTTCCCCTTGAGTTCGGTTTGTGGCCGCTGCACCGACCCGGATGTGCAAAATTTCTTCATGCACGTCTTCGATATCAAGTTCCTTGAACCAATTGAAAATCTTGGGACCAGGGGAAAGGGTGAAACCTATCATATTCCACGACCGCCTCAATACATCACGCAGTCTCTCCATAGCCCCATGGCTAGGTCCTTCCTCGATAGTATTGAAGTCTGCGTCGTGAAGCATGATCCAGCCCCCCGGTTTAACGCAGGCGAACAGCTTCTGGATCACGTCGACGCTCTTCTCTTCTGAGCACACTGGAAGGACGAAGCGCTGATGAACCAAGTCGAACTTGTTGTGGTATTGCATTGGCCAGGGGTCAAAGATGTTGTGGGTGATGAGGGCGATATTCGCCGATAACTCCGATTGTCGCAAAAAATGCTGTGGAGCGATGTCCGCGCCAACTAATGTCGCTGTCGGTTCCGTAATTGTAGCTAGATCCTGTAGCCAGTATCCATCGGCCGTGGCGGAGTCCAGAACCGCCAAATCTGGCTTGGAGAGGTCTACAGGTGCTAAAACAAGCTTCCCATTCATCACGTTTTTGATCATATCATGCTGAGCTCGCAGTCGCTTGTACTCGCCATCGTGGCGAGGTCCTCGGTATGTGTCTTGCACAGGCTCCCTGTCGGCTTCGCCTGCGTCCGCGTGGAGGAAATCTCTTTTCGCGAGGTGCGCTTCCATAATTCAGCTCTAGGGAATCAAAACAATGAAACAAAAATAATGAATTTTCTCGAGTGACAGCCTCACGGATCGCCTGAGATTCTGTTCTTGTAGTGAATCCTATCCCGACATTGTGGATGCCCTGTCAGGCGTATATTTTGACGTGGTGGCAAATCTTTTGGTGTTTAGGGTGTTTTCTCGGTGCATATTCTTACATTGCGATGAGACCTCTTGGATTTGTCGCCGACGTGTTATTCTGTGTAACGTTGGGCTGCCGAATCAATCTATACCCTGAGTGCTTACCTGCAGGTGGGTAAACCCGTGCCTCCCGTGACCGCCGATCGTCAACCTTCTGGAAGCTGTACCGCAACGTTCTCACGAACTTCTCTCTTCACCAACCACACAATAGTGAATCCCTCTTCCACTCACCCGAATCTCGAGAAACATGGGCAACGTATTTCTGGACAGCGTTCGTGAACATTGGACGCAGGCATTGGTGGCTACTTTCCTGGCATTCGCTCTTGTCGCGGTGTTTGGAGGCGATGGCTCCCCAATGTACCGCGAATTTCCCTACATTGGTCAAGGCTTGTTGAAGCCTTGGTTGACCTGGTCTACAGCTGACAGATGGAGACTGCATGAGCTGGAGCCCATCGCATATGAGAAGGTTTGTTCTTTTGACCATAAGCCGTACAGTAAACATTAACGGGATGACAGTACAGCAAGAAAGGAAAGCCGTGGTATGTAACCTTCTGGGGTTTGAGATTTCTCATCATGCCTCCGAAATACCTTAGGGATCTACGCACCGTGGACCGGCACTCCCTCAACTTGGCGAAGGCCCTCAGCGACGCGTTGAACATGGAAGCATCCGTCGGAGATGTTCCAATTGCAAACACAATGGAGATTGACGTGGTTTCCAAATCACTAAACTCTGAGATCGGTATATTCGATAAAGCCCCAAGAACGGCAAGTTTTTCAACTGACTATTTCTTAGGCGACACTGTTCCACTCCTCAATGACGAGGCGAATTTTGTGTTTGCCAGAGATCTTGGTCAAATCAATGAATGGAAGCAATTTGCAGCAATGGACTTATCATCCAAACTCGTGCACTACATATCCAACCGCATTCTAGTTGGACCAGATCTTTGCCGCCGGCAGGACTACCGCGCTGCGACCGAAGCATTGAACATGTCCCATGTTATATTTGGGGCTCTTTGGAACTTCTTGCCTCTTGGGCCTTTTCGAAAGCCCTTCTACTGGGTGTTCAGCATTCCATATCGATTCCAAATTCGGCGTGCGATGAACAAATATCTGATTCCAGTTATCGAAGAGCGTATGAAACACAAGGACGATCCGAAGTATGAAAGAAATCTTGATACTATCCAGCTGATGGTTGAAATGCCACCAGCAACGCCGAAAGAAGTCGACTCATTCCGGCATGCCATCCGAATTCTTCATCTGCACTTTGCTAGCACTGGAAGCGTCATAGGGCTTCTACATGGATCCATCTGGCAGCTGCTTCAAACTCCCGAATGCATTGAGCCGATGCGGGCGGAAATCAAAGATGTTCTTGCGAAATTTGGTCCCTGGGACAGCAAGCACACGCTCAACCACTTGCATCTGCTGGACAGCTTTATCAGGGAAATGCTTCGTGTGCACGTTCCTTCAGCACGTATGTATTGCTAAAGTACCCCTCCTCCGATATTGCACTAACCTCTTCCCTCCTAGTCGTCTCTCTTCGTCTCGCGCAGGAGCCAGTCACTCTCCACGACGGCTTCTCTCTCAAGCGCGGAACCTGGATAGCCTTTCCGGCCCAGTCCATTCACTTCGATCCCGATAACTACCAAAGTCCTCGTGAATTCATTCCATTTCGATTCGCCGGATCCGGCCCATGCGACTGTTCGCCTGATGATCTCCACAAAGACGCTGGAAGACTGAAGGCAGACGCACCTGACGAGAAGTACCTTCCATTCGGATATGGCCGGCAAAGCTGCCCTGGAAGATTTTACGCCTTGAAAGTGGTAAAGTTGATACTAGGGAGATTGATATATGAGTATGATATCAAATGGGCGGGCGTACCGCCACCAAGTCCGACATCTGGCACTATGGAAGGATTCTTCATGCCTGTCAAAAAGATGGATATTTGTGTGAAGAGCCGAGACACTTAGGGAGATCTGTCTGGTTTACCAGACGCTTTTACTGCCTTTGTTTTCGGTCAAGTTGAACTGAAAAGTGTCTGGAGCTGTTTGGAGGCTGCGCCCTGGGATGGAGTCACGGGGTCTCCGCCAATTTGACTAGCTGTTGATCTTTTCTCTTCCTCCACCGTGGTTTGGCATTTCATAATTCGAACTTTGGGCGCAGGCGCATCTAATAATTCAGGATCTCACGTAAAAAAACAGCCATATGATCCCAACATTATGTGATGTAGATGAAAAGCTGAGAGAAATTCATGATTGTGGAAAACAGCGAGGCCGATCCTCACACTCTATTTTCATGAGAAGTGTACCTCATTCCAGTCTTCGTCGTCCCGTCACAACCCAGAACTTCCATGTGTTTCCGACCGTTTTCAACTCCTCTTCGACTGCAACTGACAGCTGTCCGAATTGGTCTTGTGTGTACCAGAAACCGGGAATCTCTGCTCCGGTAGTCCGTAATTAGTCTTAAAGTCATGTTATAGATAAAGGCGGCACTCACGTTCACACACGAAGGCAAAATTATCCACCAATGTCATCATGTTCCAGGCCGAAAGTTTCGCTAACCGTTTGGTCTTCGCGCATTTCCCCATCGGAAATGACATAGCTTTCACTTCCACGTCCTCGGCGCCGGCGGCCCTCAGCCAAGATTCAAGCTTGGGTCCGGATGATAGATCCATACCACCCTGCTCGAAAAACTTCCCCATGAAATCCATCATGGTTGATATTCCTTCGTGCCCCGTTCCGCGTTCAAATCCCATCAGGTTCGCATCGACGAGCTGGATGTACCCTCCAGGCTTCACAAGTTGCAGCAGGCCCTTGACGGCAGATGCACACTTATTGAAAAGGATGTTTGTGAATCCATACCTCTGGTGAACCAAATCATACGCGTTAAGATCACTCTCGGGCCAAGGATCTAGGATCGACTGCTGTCGGAAGGAGATCTGATCCGAGATGTCCTTGTGTTCGTCGAATCCGGCGACTTCGATGTCCGTTCCAACGAATGTCGCATTGGGATAATTTTGTAGCTCTTCAATCATCCATATGCCTTCTCCAGTTGCTGAGTCAAGAATCCTGATGGGTTCGTTCTTGGGTAGTGGGACCACGATCATGGATCCAGGAAATTCTGACTTGTGGAGAGCATGTTGCACTCTGTAGCGGTGGAACTCAGCAACTTGTTTCTTCTTCTTTGAATCGAGGTAGACTTCGTGGAACTGATCAATGTTGGAGCCCATATTGACCAGATTGGACGTGGTTCGGCTCGGTTCGAGATGCCTCGATCTGTGCCTGGAGAGTGGTGGGGCCGAGCGATGAATGCTTCGAATTGCATCCTCCATCAAACGCATAATGCAAGATGTATTAGGCTACCCCATTATGACTGATGTTCTGGCCGGGACTCCGAGGATATGGATAAGGACCGATGTTGCATGAGGTGCGGTCTAATTGGATACGATATGCACCGAGAGGAACTTCGAGACGGTACGGCGCCCTCGTCCGTGCATCTCGCAGATGAATAGATTAAGTTAGTTCCCGTAAGCCCCAGTTATGGTAGGTGATAGCAGCGGCAGCTAATATACTTCGCATGTGAGGTCGTAGTCCGTAGATTCCGAAGGATGCGATGCTACTCCCCCCTGTGTTGGTTGCTGTGTCCCTCCTCTAGATCGAACGAGAGTAGACCTGTGCACTCCGATGCCTCTCCATGACTTGATCTTAGGTCTTATTCGGGACGTTTGCCACGCGACGAAGACCCGTACTCATCCGACGCTTGCCATTTCTTCGAGAATCATTTCTCGTGTTCCAGCACGTGCATCATGGTCGCCCCACTTTGTATCAACACTAACCCGCAAAAGACGCTGCTCACCGTCCCTGCAATATTTCTGGCGTTCGCTACAATCGCGGTTATACTGCGCTTTCATGTTCGCAGTGCGAAGAAACAGCGCTTGCTTCTTGACGACTGGCTTTGCCTGGTGGGACTGGTTCGTTCGAGCACTCTAACATTGGCTATTAGCAAATTTCTGATCTATCCTCAGTGTTTGACTTATGGCTGTTATGCCAGTGTAGTCATTGCAGTAGTGTACGGTGGCTTGGGCAAATCTATCTTTACCCTGATGCCTGAAAATATCCCGTTGGTGTTCAAGGTATGTCCTCTGCTTGAATTAATGCGTGGGCACTGACGTCGAGCGAAAGGCTCTTACAGCTGTGAGCACGCTATGGGCGACCACAGTTGCTGTTGTTCAGCTGGCGATTCTGGCACTCTACGTCCGAATCTTCAAAGTCATACGATGGCATGCGTATACATGCTATGCGGCAATGGTAGTAGTGCTTGCATGGTGGGCGAGCACATTTATAACGTAAGCCGCACTCTTTCTACTCAATCTTCGTCATTCGATTCACGATAAATAGACTAGTAACTACATGCATACCCCTTGACAAATTCTGGACTCCTGGAAAACCTGGAAAATGCATTGAGGTTCGACCTTTTTGCATTGGTTCGGGCCTGACTCATGTGTTCATCGATATCTTCATCCTTGTATTTCCACTTCCAATCATTTGGAGACTTCACACGGCCAGATCTAACAAGATCACCATCAGCATCGCTTGCCTGCTGGGGCTCTTGTAGGTCAATTCTGTTCCTCGTATGCGGGAAAACGCTAATGCTCTACAGTGCAACTCTCGGCGGACTCTTACGCATGGACTGCTTGATTCAGGTCCTCAAATATGACGAGTCCAATTTCACACAATCCGCATGGATTGGAGTTCTCTTCCAACTGATGGAGAATGCCTGCGGCGTCATTTGCTCTTGCGCGCCTATGCTTCCAACATTCGTGGCAAAACTGGGAAACTCGACCTTCGCAACGTCGATTCGGCGTTTTATCTCCTCAAATCTATCACGCTCTTCCCTGCGGTCTGGCGGTTCGGGCAACACTGCTCGCTCTGGTCGCTCAACACACACTCAGGGATCCAACAGGAACCCGACCATCGGGAGCTGGAGGGTAAATAAAATCCAGAAGAGTACTACGTTCGCCGTTACGACAGTTGGTGGCGATAGCCAGGAACACCTTGCCGAGGGGTCTACCAGCCGCGGTGACGGTGCTAGCGGGACGAGCGTTGATATCGAGATGGACACACTCAAGAACACGACATTGAGGTTGGATACGTAAGCGATCTGTGAGTGGTGGGAATGCGGGAGTCGAGAATGACGGGGTGTTTGAGATGATGATATGGGGCGCTTGTGGGAATGTCGGAACGTGTGGATACCGCTCTTGCGGAATGTTTTGGAACCTTTACGGCCATATATAGAATAGTGTCCGGTGAAAATCCTATTGCGATTCCTGAGTCGGCATATATCGTGGTGTACATAAATACTTCCGCCAAATCCATCTCAGACATTCATGTCACTCGTATCACTCCTTGCAACTTCTTCAAATACAAAATAACGCTAATGAATGACACGTCGAATTCAGTAGCGCGAAGGGTTCATGAGGACAAGGTTGTTCTCTATGTCGTCAAATGTGAGTAGGTATTGACAACACCGAAAGAGAGATACTGAAGAGTACAACTAGCAACGCCCACCTCTGGGGCAAATGTTGTAAAGGTTCTAATTCTCATCGAATCTCTCAATATACCTCACCATATCGAAGTTGTGGCCTCAACTAAGACTGATCCTTCGTTTCACAAGATATCGCCCACAAGAATGGTTCCGGCTCTGGAATCGATCGAGACACAGAATGGCAAGAAACTGAATGTGTTCGAAAGTAGTTCTTGCTTGGAATTCTTGGTGGATAAATACGACTTGGACGGTGCTTTTGGTGGCAAAACTCTGTGGGAGAGAACACAGATACGGAACTGGCTGATGATGCACACCTCAGGACTCGGGTAAGTCTGTTTCAAGCTTGTAAACATTTCAGTTGCCTAACATCTCTCACCATACCTTAGTGCAACCGCTAAACTGTGGCTCACACTCAAACGTCTCCCTCATGGCTTGGATGGTGGGAAGAGTATGGAACCGGCAATTACATTTCTTACCGACGCGCTCGAGACTCAGTACACCATACTTGACTCGCGACTTTCCGAAGCAACCCAGAGTTTCATTGCACTTCCGGATCGACCGACCATTGCCGACTTTGCCACTTTACCATTTGCAAACTCTGAAGTTGCGGCTATGGCAGGGATTGATTTGATATTCTGGCCAAACCTGAAGAGTTGGGGTGACCGGATGTGCCAGTTGCCGGCAGTGGCCGTGGCGATGAAACGAGTTACTGAGTTTGGTGCATAGAGTCCTTTCGAGTTTTGGTATCGCAGCGGGGAATGAGAACAATGTGAATACCGCTCATGGATGCCCAAGCACTGCCACCTTCATGACGGAGTGTATCGTTTCCGTGAGGAGTCCATTCGTATTTCTGGATCAAAAGAATCAGGAACATTTTGATTATGTAGTCGGCAATATATTTGCCAAGACATTGCCTCGTTCCGAAACCGTAAGTGAAAAAGTTCCACTTGAGCTGAGCAAAAATATAAGTAAGACGTGGTTGGAGGAAGTGGTAGTACTCACGTCGGCCTTCGAAATCCTCTGAAACCTGTTCGGATTGAAGGACTCGCAATCGTCTCCCCAGAACGCTGGGTTACAGTTGATAGACAGTGCATCGACCACCACCCACGTGTCTGCTGGGATGATCGTAGAACACAGTCGTGTTTGACTAGAGGATTTCTCCGGCATTGAGAACACTAATTTCCATCAGCGGTGGTCCCAGATGAGCGAAAGTGTTTTAACCTGCCAGACACCGGCTTAAGCCTCATTGCCTCCCAAAGACAGTTTTGAAGAAATGTTTCTTTACTATTACAGTACTTGTCTATGTTACCCTCTGCGGCGTTGACTTCTAAGTGAAGTATGTCTTGCGATTCTGGCGAATGTGCGAGAAACAATAGAAGAGCAATAAGAGCATGGGCTGAAACGTCCAGGTTTGCGAACAGCATTTCGTCCAAAGTCTGCAATGTCTGCCGAGATTGATTAGCTTTTGACCCTATAGTACACGATGAAAGGGGATTCATGCCTCTTTAATCCCATTTTCCTCCTTCCTTGCACGTTCCCAGATGCGGACAATAGGAGCGTCGCGAGATTCTTTCCGTGATTCAACTGCCTTCTTATTGAAATCGAGCCAGTCACTTGTGAACAACCGAAGCTCCTTTACCTCCGCTGGTCTTACCCATTGCGCTATTGGAAAGCAGTAGACACCACCTTTGAGAATATTACCAAAAATTCGCCGTTTCAGTGCACATAGCTCCATCAGAATTCTTATCTCGTCCTCCGTAAGTTTCCCATATATGTGCGCGGCAGTGCAAAGGAATGGTATTGCCCTGAACTTGGAGTTAGGGCAAAGTAAGGTTCTTTGGCCCGGCACAAATATCTCATCAAGACACCTCTGAATAGTTTCTCGAATTCTTGGCCCCGAGGTGGCGATAAAACCATGAGTGAAATACTTTTCAAAGCCGGTACGGAGCCTTCGCCATCTTTTACCATTAACAAGCCCCATGGCGTTCCCAAGCATCTGTTGGAAGAGCCACCCGGCGTTGCTTGAGGGTGATTTCTCATGATGACGGGAATCACTGTAGAAACTTTGAACATCTTCAGGCCAGGTGAGAACCCTAGGCATGGGTTAGCAAATATTCAATGACTCATGACGTAGAAAAGTACACTTCAGGCGTCAATAGTGACCAGATTCGGTACACCGAGCCATATTTTCGCCACGCGCGGCTGCTTTCCACGCCATTCAAGAACTTCCCAAGCAGCTGCCCGTTAGGATATGTCCATTGCGGGCCCGTTAGGTCGACGCGAGGTGAGAAGGAGAAGCCTACTGCCCATGAGATACCTAGATGACAAATCTCTCGAAGCCAGCGCTGGCCTATCAGAAATAAGGCAACCACAGCTGCGCCAAGACCGAGGTACATAACTAATCCTTGCTTGTTTCGAAGAAGAACACGACAAGTGTTGAAGTGAAGTATCACAGATAGAGTTGGCCAAAAGGTCGCTGCAGAATATCAAATCGAAGGAATAGCTTTTCGAATTCGGACTGATCGTAGGTGCACGGCAGTCCGGCCTTTCGGACTTTCACAACTTCAGGAAAAGGTATACTTTGGTATCCGTTGAGATCACCCGCCCGGCCCACGATGATCTCTCAAACAACCGGAATATTAATTTCCATGCCGCCATCATGACGAAAGCCTGTGCTATTGTTTGGATCGGTCAGTATCTTTTGAGACGCCTTGCCCCGGCAAGTTGGATACCCACCGATGGCGCATATTTCTCGCCGAGCGGCAATAAGCGACCATGAAATGTATGCAATTTTCGTTACTTCTGGATTGCAGACCCGGACAATCAAAACTGTTCCTTGCATAAGATAATATACAATCAATAAAAGAAAAACAAGCATCCATAAAAACAGAACTGCCCGGACAGATATTGAAATGAACCTGTGGCGCCAAGGATACACAACATAGGGAAGAATTCCATATCTGTTCCATCACACTCTCAATCTACTGTAAGTTTCGGGGCAAAAGTATGCAGTCACAGAAAGACCGCCGGGCCCGAGTGAGGCGGATATGTATGTCTGAAATCCCAGTCCATCTTGCAGGGTGCGATGCTTGCTAATATAGCCGAGATCAGTATTGTTACAAACAAGCCGGCGATGTGTTTCCTCACCAAAGATGCTGAACCGCTTCTAGATATGAGCTTGCCTGAAGCTTGTATCCGTTGCGATGGAGCCATTTGGAGAATCCTTCGGCAGCCTTGAAGTCGGTTCCTCCATAGTGCTTCACGGGAATGTACAGTTTCACCTTGGGTGAAGTCGAGCTAAGTCTCAAGTCGTAGTGGTATATGATACCAGAGGTCCTGTGGCTGTTTGATGGCAGAGAATGTGTGCCGTCAAAATGATCTTCCAAACCTAGAACTGATTGCCACAGGTCGCGTAAGCTTGATACTCTCTCATCTGAGCGACCTTTACCGGGTAACATCATCATCTTTAGTACACTGTCGAAGCTGGTTTCCGGAGAGCGAATATAGATCTTGATTCGAGCCTCGGTAGCCGGAATGCAGTCGATACCTATCATTTCTATCTTGGGCGTTGTTTGGCCGCGCAATGTGGAAACTAGGAGCTGTACCTTCTGAAGTGATTCGTGGATGCTTGCACCTGCAGATGGGAGTGTCGAAATAGCCGTGCACAGTTGGCTGTCATCTTGCGAGGGATTTTCCGGGAGAATAAAGTAGGCCTTGATAGATTGATGACTTGGGGTACCCAGTTCGAGAGCCAAGAACTTCGAGGACATTTCGCCTCCAGATTCCGTTGCGGGCGGAGATTCGGCCTTTTTCGCTAGCGTTTGGTTGAGGTGATGATACCAAGTAAGATCTATCATAGTTCCTCGCTCGGTAAGTTGATGGACGAATTGATCCGCAGTCGTAGAGTTGAAAGGATCCATCGTAGTGCCAGTATGGGGGCCAATTGGCTCAATAGCATATCTTACTTTTGGTAAGACGTATGGGCCAGCCCAATTCCAGCTGAATTCGATAGGAGTATAATCGTCATTCATGTAGCTCGTCCAATTGGGCCCTGAATTGCCGATCTCATCCTTCGGGTGCGTGCCAAGATGCCGTACGATCAAATCATTGAACACCTGCGCATGGAAGTCCCTTGCCAGTTCTGGGTATCCAGCTCCAAGCATCATTTGGTCGAGAAATGGACTCAAGTCCTTCCTCCAATAGTTTTCTTCGTCATCCGGAGGATTCTGAGACCTTTCCGCATGAATGTAAGTCAGAAAAGCAGAGTAAAGGGGGAATGAAAGCGAAACCTTGTCTCAAAGTACGTCAAAGCACCCACAAACTATCAATGAAAATCAGCACGGGCTTTGATTTAGAATCTGGGCTTCATACCTTCATAAACATCGATCGCACATGATCAGTTGTCCAGACCATCCTTTCATCGGCCGATTTCGGGAGGACTGAGCTCATTGCGGGGTGGAAATTAGGCCAACCATGTTGCCGGACTGCGAACTATGCACAGTCTATATATTGCCAAATGCTCCGGGCTGAGCGTTCATGGATGTTCGGATGTTTTGGTGCTGTGCCTTTGGATCTGAAACAATGGCCTCAGCTTCCCGATATGGGGGCGAATTCTGCCTCATCGGGGACTATTATTTATCAAAGTACTTTTGTCAATGTCCGGTGCCTTACAATTTCTTCCAAACCTGGTAGGGGCTTTTCACCATATCGTGCGCGGCATCGAGCCTGAGAAAGTGAGCACCCACAATCTCTGAGGAACCCGCTCCTCACCATCTCAATTCGAAATGTTGTCCCGCCGATGTCAGATCAGGAATGAGGTTATCATACCCCAGTTGCTGCGCGAACATGGACCTTCGTCCAACCCAGCTGAAATCATTGACCTCCGAAATGCAGACAATGATTTCATGAGAGAGAACCTGGCCGCCTCGTTGTCGACGATCACTGACGATAAGAGTGCTGCGTGGTTGGTATGTACTCACCCAGCTTGGATGTCTCGCATTACTGAACGGAGCCAGGACTTGGCATACACCAATGACATCGGAGGTAGCAAGGCGGTTCGCTCTGCTTTGGCGAACCTTTTCAAGCAGCAAATGAAAGCTAGTCAAGATTTATCACCTGAAGAAATCGTTCTCGCAGCCGGTACCAGTTTCATTCTGGATGCGCTCGTTGAAGCCATATGCGACCCAGGAGATATGATTATGATCGCCACGCCATACTGGTCAGGCTTGGACATCCCGATATCCATCCATAATGCGGCCAAGGTGCTCCCAGTCTCTGTGCCATTGGATATCTTCTTCGCGCCAGAGAGTATTCGGTTGTACGAATATGCGCTCAGATGTGCCGATTCACCGGTGAAAGCGGTTCTAATTTGCAACCCACATAATCCGCTTGGCGGCTGCTACACCGAGCGGACGTTGTATGCTTTGGCAAATTTCTGTCAGGCAAATAACTTGCATCTGATATCAGACGAAGTATACGCATTGTCCACTCACGGAATGAACTCTGATGATTTCATTTCATCCCATGCAATGCGAGATCTGGAATTCGTTCATACAGTGTACGGCTTGGGTAAGGACTTCGGTTGCAATGGAATTCGAATGGTGAGCACAAACCGGCAGAGTCGGAACTCGCGCTTATTAAACCTCTGCCAGGGTGCTCTCAGAACCAGGAATGAAGCTATCCGCTTGAGTGTAGCACTTAGCACACACTCTCAGGTCTCATCTTTGACCACAAGATTCTGCATGAAGCATATCTTCAACGAAAAGACGATAAGATTCCTACTGAATGAGAATCGTATCTCTCTTCGAAACAACTTTCTGGCGGTCGCGAGCTTCTTACAAGAAAGAAACCTCCTCTTTTACCCTCCGGTCGCTGGGTTTTTCGTCTTCGCAAAGCTATGTGGCGGAGATGAAAAAGAGTTTGGTAGGGATTTAGGAATAGCCGGAGTCGCTGTGACTAGTGGTACTAGTTATCATTTTAGCGAGCGAGGTTGGTTCAGGATTTGCTTCGGGATTTCGTCGGCACTTCTGCAAGAAGTGCTGCGCAGAATTGACCTGACCTTGGACACACGCCAGGCTGGACATGGCGTATGCCGTTTGATAGCGGATGCTCCTCAAACCCCCGAACACATTGCGGTTGAGGCTGTGGGGACAGATTCCGGAGTCAGAAATTAGGCGATATATCTTCAATTGAAACACGAAGTCGCCGAAGCACGAACGCCAAAAACGAACGAAAGGAAAATCGAAGCCTGTATTTGTCTGTCGTAATTCAGTGCCATGACATGTAACTTGCCAGAACCCCCCTTTTGATAAGCTCGATCTGTGACTCGGAAATTAACAAGGTAGAGTACTCAAGATGAATCTCGGTACCGCCATCGACTTCATAGATCTCGACAAGGAGAGGAAATCGGGACCCGGGCATTCTGACTAGATGCTCCTTTACAGATATACCGGGGAGATGGAAAGAGTACGCTATCGAATCTTCTTTTCGGTGGTAGGTTACTACTACGTCGAACAACCGACCTGTGCCAATGATCTCTTGAATTTGTCTCGAAGGCAATGCATGCGATAACGCTTCATCTATTCGAGTTCGGATGTGCTTCAAAAAGTCCGGGGTTTTGAAGAATTCGGTGTGCACTCGGATCGGGATGCAGTCGAGGAAAAGCCCTATCATTTCTTCTGTCCCAGGTTCCGACCGATCCATGTGCGATAGCCCAATGACGATTTCACCACAGCTAGTCGAGCTATCAACCCCACGAACAATGACTGCTAGCCAGAATTCTAGCTGAGGTCTATGTGCGGGTACTTCCGGTATCAGAAAGCTCGTGGTGGTGCCATTCGATGGAACAAAGTCATCGTGAGCTGCCGAAAATGGAAGGTTCGGCAGAGGGTCAAGCTCATGCCTCCAATAGCGCTCATCCACGGAGTCTAGTCGCGCTTTATTGAGATTCTCCCAGCCGGCATAGTCGGCATATGTAAGGGTCGGGGTGACAGTCGTGGCCGACCTGTTCTCTCGGTTATACTCCTCGCTGATATCCTTCAACAGGATCTTGAGTGATGACTTATCTCCAATGATGTGATGCATCTTGAGAATTATACAACAACCCCACTCTTCTTGGACGAGATATACATATAGCGGATGGTCCTCGGATAGACGAATTTCTTGTAGTAACTCGGCATCAATGGATTGCATTGAAACATTGCCCCCTGGAACAATTTTGGACACCGGTGGGTATCCAAGCAGCCTACGACATGGCATATCTAATTCCTGGACGTAAGAAGTTCGCAAGAGCTCGTGTCTGGCAAGCACGGAATCTACATTCCGTTGAAGACACTTCAAGTCGAGTTCTCCAGTGACTTCCAGTTTCGTGATAACGTTGAAGGCAGCTCTTTGATTGCTCCGGGAGTAAATTTCGAACATAGTCTTTTCGCGGCGAGATAGCATAGAATGGCTGCGGGGTGGTGTCGGAGAAGAGAGGCTGTAAACTAGAAATGACGGTCCCTCCGTGCTAGTCTGCGCCTTCCTGTTCGTTCCGAAGGACTCAACCGCACTGACCAGGTTGTGAAACACAGGGTTGAGGATCAAGAGTCGGAGGGGAATGCGATAGGAAAGCCGACTCGACAGCTTCTGAAGCATGTGAATTTGACGCAGAGAGTTACCGCCAATTTCCATGAAGTCATCGTCTGAGTCTACCGTATGATCCAACGGAAGACCTAGGGCATCCTTCCACGCTTGGGCGACGAGGTCGGCGGTCCTGCTCATTACCACACGATGCAAAGAGTGTTCCTTCACATTCGTTGATGGTTCTAGCGTTAACCTGGCTAATATCTTCATCGCCTCGCGGTCTACCTTCCCGTTTGAGGTCGTTTGGAAGGATTCCACGCCAAGGATCCTTGAAGGAATCGCATGATTAGGTAGTAGACCAGTGAGGCTTTGTTTGGCAATATGAAGATCCGTGTACAACGGAGGGCAAACGACGGCCAGCAAGTTGTCTTCCTCAACATATACCATCGCATGTCTTGTCTCCGGAAATACTGACGTGATAGCATTTTCCACCTCCTCCAGCTCGATGCGGTAACCTCGAACTTTGACTTGCAGGTCTTTTCTTCCGTAGAACAAGAGGCTGAGGTTATCTGTCCAAGCGCCGACATCGCCCGTGCGATACATCCTGGCACCAGGATGGAATGGATCTTGCATGAACCTGGTGTTCGCTTGGAGCTCCTTGTCCATGTAACCATCGGCGACCTGCACTCCCGATATACATATCTCGCCTTTGACTCCGATTGGAACCAAGCCAAGTCGGTCGTTCAGTATGTAAATTCGGTTTTGTGCTATTGGGCGTCCAATAGTAACAATATCTCCTCGTCGGAGCTCGGCAAGACTGGCGATAATAGTGCATTCACAAGGACCGTATCCATTGAAAAGCTGAACGTGACTTGACCATCGATCCGCAAGGGCTTGTGGCACAACTTCACCTGCGAGAAGCACTGTATCAAGATTTGGGTAGTCTTCGGGCGACAGTGTGCTCAATAGCGACGGTGTAGCCATCAGGGCATGGACCTTCTCAAGGTGTTTTAATGGGTCTTCTGGATCCTTTAGCATAAGCGTGGCTCCATAGCAAAGAGTTCCGAAGATTTCGCCTATGCTGACATCGAATCCGACTGCGAACAGTTGTGCATGCCTTCGATGAGGACGGGCGTGAAGGCAAACTTCGGAGCTAGAAAGGAAGGAAACCACGGCCTCGTGTTTTATCATCACAGGCTTCGGATTCCCGGTGCTCCCCGAGGTGAAGATCAAATATGCTGGAGAGCTGCTAGGTATCACAACTTCAGGTTCGCTTTCCCTCGTAATGAACGGTCTGGTACTAATATTCAGTTGTGAATGCTTAACGCCTCGGACCTTGGCCTCGCATTGTTGGTTGGGGACCAGGTAAAATTTGGCGTTCGATTTTTTAAGCATATATTCCTTACGGGCAAGGGGAAGGTCCATCTCCACTGGCACATATACGGCGCCAACCTTAATGATAGCCAGAGTAGCTGCGATCCATTCTACGGATCCATCACTAATTAGGCCGATGCAGTCCCCAACCTCGACGTGAGATCGCAGAATGGAAGCAAGGTCATTTGCCCACAGGTCCAACTGATGGTATGTCAAAGTGAGCTGTTTTGATTCGACGGCGGTAAGGTTGGGCCATTTAGCCACAGCGCGTTCGAACGCTACTTTCAGGTTTGGGATAGGTAAAGGCCCGGGTACATCGACGTGATGCGAGCATGTAAGCAAATTGGCATCCGCCGAGTCTATCATTCCCAGGCGAATGCTTCCCATCGAGCCCAAACTCTCGGAGACGAAGGAATCCAAGATATTACAGAAATGGCTAAGCATGCGCGTGAGAAGAGGTTGGGAGAAAGTTTCGTTTGCAACGAGTCGGCAAACAAGATTGTCGTCTTCGAGTTCAATAAAGTTAACCAAGGGAAACTCGGGGAGATCTTTTCGAGAGAGGCCGATAGGAACCCCCATCAGTGTTTTAGGGCGAGCAGATTTCGGTAAATCGATCTCGATGGCAATGGTCGTGTCGAATATATTTGTCAACCCGGTGGGAGTTGACTCACTGACGGCTTCCATGAAAGCCCATTGGTGGCGGTGGAGATCTAAAAGAAGTCCCTGGACCCTTTCACCGTACTCTTGCTGGGAACCTTCGAATGGGACTGCAATGGAAAAAGGACATGTGTTGACAACGGGTCCCACGACGCGTTCAATCGATGGCATCGGCAGTGAACGACCCGACATGACTAAGCCAAATACGACATGCGCGTTGCCCTGATACACAGACAGAAGTATTGCCCAGGATGCGCAAAAGATCGCTGCACTAGTCAATCTGAGCTTCTTTGTAGCCTCAAGAAGCCTGTCCAAGGAGAAAGGAAGTGGTTGCCGAACCTCTCGGCGCCACTGGCTCCCTAGAGCACCACTGGTTGTAGGGTGACGTGCATGTATTCCTGGAGGACAGGTGTCAAGAACTTCCCGCCAGAATGGCATCGATTGGGATCGACTTTCATCCACGAGCGCTTGTCTGTGACGGATGAAAGTCGAGAATGGTGATGGAAGGGGCAGATTCGCGCCTTGAAGAACCAGCTCCACCTCTTCCATCAAAACTCCAATGGACCAACCATCGACGAGACTATGATGAACGAGCCAGAGAAGTTCCATTCGTTTGTCTGGGGCGACAACAAGCCTGAAGAAGTTTGCGGGATAGAATAGTTCATCTTCAGACACCTGGCGCACATAATCGAGCATTAGTCGGGCTGTTTCAAGAGTGATTGCTTCGAAGTTTTGACCCACTACGGTGGACGTAAACCAGTTTAGTTTGGTCGGAGATTGTTCCACGACGCTTCCTTGTTGCATGTCAAAACCAAGTGCGAAAATAGGATGCCGAAGGATGACACTTCTCCAAGCCGATTCAAATGAGACTGGTGTTATGATACTTTGATTAAGATCCACGGCTATTGATGCAAGTATGTAGCCAGTATTCCAGGTGCGCAACGTCGATCGGATCATCTGGAGCTGTTGTGGTGTTGCCTCCCCGTGGCGCTGCTCTCCCAATGATGCGCAAGGTACGTCCAGTCGCTCAATCGTGCCAAGAACATCATCCAAGCTCCGGAGTGTAAACAAATCTTTGAAGCAGATGGTGTAACTGTGGGCGCTCAAAAGCGAGAGAAGTCTGATGGCGGAAAGAGAATTGCCTCCGAGGTCCCAGAAAGAAGCCTGTGTTGTGATACGCTCTTCAGGTATTCCGAGAGCCTCTGAAAGACAGACTTTCCACAACACCATCAGGCTGAGATCTTGTGACAGTGGGAGGTCCAGGTGTTCGTCCCGCTCAAGCCCCGGCGTGCCAGTCTCGCAAAGCAAACTCTTCAAAGCTTGGATATTCAACTTTCCGTTTGAGTTGAGTGGCATGTTCTCTATGACTCGGACTACGTCGGGCACATGAAAGGAGTCGTTGGTTGCCTGAAGGTGTCTCCGAATGTCGACGGGATCCAGATGTGAGGGGGTAACAAAAGCAGCCAAGAGGTCTTCATGCATGAAAGCGATCGCGTCTTTAGCTCCTGGATATGAACGTAAAGCTGGCGCTATCTCTAGCTGCAAGCTCACCCGGGTGTCTCTATTCTTGACCATATCGTCTTTTCGGCCCAGGAATATCAGGCCTGCTTTTGTCCTCCGGGCGTAGTCTCCAGTGCGGTAGACTCTTCGGCTTCTCCATTCCAGGAACTTATCCTCTGTACTCTTTTCATCTTGAAAATAGCCTAGGGCCAGTCCCTCGCCTCCTATCACAATCTCACCCTCGTTGCATTCTCTCAGTTGTTCGTCGAAGAGGTAGACTTGGGTTCCAGAGATCGGGTGTCCGAGTGTGATGGGTTCTTCGGGGAGTATTTTGGTCATCATGCTTGTACACGTCGTCTCCGTTGCCCCGTACCCGTTAAAGATTTTCCGATCTTTTCTTGCCCATTTCTTGACGACTCCTAGATCTGGCAGCTCTCCACCTAAGAATATCGAGCGTATACGTTCGTATGATTCGTGCGGCTGCAGCGTCCCCAGTACAGATGGCGTTATTGGGAGGATGGTGCATTTTCGGATATCCCGCAGGATGCTCGACGGGTCCGACAGTAATAGCGTGCCTCCGCCGCACAGGGTCGACATGGCTGTGATGGTAAATGCTGGGAGGAACTTCGTCAGTACAATTAATGAGTGAAATTGGAATGCAAATCCGAGTAGACCCACCGTCGAACGCAACCGAAAGGACGCATAATACAACATCCTCGGGCTGAACCCCCAGATTAAAGGGCTCAGCAGTTTCTCCTTGACAGACATAGTGATGAAGGCTTGCTCGTGAGATCATTACGCCTTTAGGTTTGCCTGTTGTTCCAGAGGTGAACACAATGTATGCGAGGTCATTTTTCCCAACTGATTCGACCCATGGAAAAGGGGTAGTGGAGCGCTGTCGAAGTAGCGAGCGGCGTAGGTCGAGATCAACGCAAACCGTGTCATAATGGCCCGTAACTTGCGGCACTCTCCTCGTGCAGACGACTAGGAGAGGAGTGAGTCGCTTCAAAACGTTGTGAATCCTATCGTCGCTCCAGGTTTCGATGTCGATTGGGACGAAGCAGGCCCCAGCGGCGAGGATGGCAACATAGGCTATCACGGAGTCCACGCCCCTTGAGCATAACACTGGTATAATGGAGCCGAATCGGGTCCCTTTGGAAACAATAAGGCCTGCCACACCCGACACGACGGCCTTGAAATCGCGATAGGAAATGGAATCGTCGCCGCAGAAAATTGCGACGTGTTGCGGTGTTTCGTTGACGCGACGGTCGATCAGTTGCAAAACATCAGTCGTCATGATGTAAGCGAGACGTGGTGCGATGCTAAATAAGACGAGGTTAGAAGGTGACGCTTATTATCTATCGACGGCGTCGGTGGTTTCCTTGGGCTGAGCGCAGACAGCTATTATCCCGGCAGCCCCGCGTTATTGACATTAGCCCACATCACTTTAAGTTTCTCACCGGCGACTTCTTCAAGTCCCAATAAATATCATCAATGCATGGGTATGATGAAGTTGCAGGAGACCGGCACGTTCGATTTGCCGCCGGGCGGCGTCGATCAACCGGAGTCCGTTTTCGCAAGCTTACCAAGGTTGTCCCTGTCCCTGCGGCCCGTTGCGTCCCACCCACCAATCAGGCTAAATGCTGCCGTCCAGCGGGCCTCAAAGAGCGCGAACATCCATGACTTGCAATTTACAACCTGCAATCCTTCTCCCATGATGATTACTGCGCCTCATGGGCACAGTTTGTTGAACGATCGGGGCGAGATATCGATATCTCGCCATGGCCCTCCAGTGTTCGGTCCCGTCACGCTAGGCCACCAACAATGCAGAATCAGATCCAAACAAGCGAATGGTCAGCCACGAATCGCCCGAAGCAGTTGAGGTCTGCTTGCGATTCTTGTCATCAACAGAAGATAAAATGCTCTGGTAGAGGCAGCGTCTGCGAAAGATGCCAAAAACAGTATGTGGGCCGAGCACCAACATTTGTGTTGAAGTCTGATCGTTCATCAGCAACCTTTTATGTCACTACAGTGAGATCGGGCGGCTAGGGAAGCCTAAGGGTGCGAAGAACAAGAAGACAATCGAACGAGAACGACAAAACGCCAATTTTGGTCATGCGGACCCTCCCGTTAGTCAAAGATCACAATCTCATTTGGCGCCAATACCGCAGGCAGAGGAGCTTGAACGACTTACAGTCGATGAAGACGCTGGAACTGATGCGTTCCTGAGGTCTTTATCGGCAATTGCCTCGCCATCTTTCCCACCGTACACGGTAGATAATATGTTCAATGTTCACGCATTCGACACTATCGACTCAGGCCCAGTAGAAACGAGGTTCGATCTCGATTTCGATTCTGTCATGATAGCCACCGACAATCAGCAGTTTCAAAGTCCCGGAGAAACGCCCCCTGTGAGTCCCCCAGATAGGCAGCATCTTCACCGGTTGCTAATATGCTAATATATTTGCAGAGTCGCTTGGAAGCTTATCATGACGCCTCGAGACTCAGTAGGTGTCTCCCCTCCTTTCGTTCATACTGGCGCTCATAAGGTCCCTAGCGTTTCCCCCACCGATGCAGGAGGACGGCTTCTATGATGGTATAATCCATGGCAATTCTTACGAAAGTGGATATACTAAGACCGACATCATACAAACTCCTGGGTTCCATGGGCTCTCAAGTCCTACCTCCTTCCACGGACGTGTTCCAAACCATACCAACCGCCTTCTTATATCACCTGACAACACGCCTACAACTTTCGAATTGAAAAGGCCTCGAGAGAATCCACCGCATTGCGATTGTTTACAAGTTCATGCCAATGTGTTGTGTGGGCTGAATGCGACCGACCAATCAGAGCGAGTTGACGCCCTTCTGCGGTCGAGTGGGTCTACATTTCCCTCGCTCGAACGAAGCCTACAATGCACTCACTGCCTGAACGATAGTCAGGTCTTACAGATGTGCTCTATGATCCTCAAAAACCTTCTACGATGGATCAACGCTACTTGCAGCTCCGATGAAAGGGTCGATGTGCGTGTTGGGGACTATAGGCCGAACAAAGAGGAGTTGGTATGCATTCACTCGGCGCTTTTCTTGCGGTTGTTATCCAAATATAAATCCCTGCTAGTACTATACAAGCGAAGGCTTGATCGCAGCAAGGTGTCAGGCGGATACGAAGGGGATGACGCAGAATATTTGAACCATACTTTGGGCTCGCTCAGTAGATCTGTTGATTCTTTGATAGAAGACTTGCGCCCATCTCTCGAATAGAAATAACAAACAATTCTTTCGAGTTTCATCTCATTTCTAAAACCTTCGCGATGAAATGTTGGCCTCTGGAATTTCGGTTATCACTGTTGTTACCTTGGTTGTCCCGCGCATTTCTCGTTCCGACTCTCCAGAACCAGGCGAATTAATGAATTCGGCATAATACGAATTTTACTTACTTTTCTTTCCTTCAGTCGATAATACCGCTGCTTCGCAGGGAAGAAATCCTTTTAAATTGTTTCTTATCATTGCCTTCATGTTCACTCGTTTAGTGATTAGACTCATAATACGAAGGGTCCCTAATTGTTGCAGTGGACGTGCCAATGTCATACAATAATATTATAGGTCATTTTTGGAGAAGGGAATAACGGAATTATTCTATCACCAAGTGAGCCAAAATCTCTTGGCAACCAACACCACTACTACACGCGTAATGTCTCAACTAACTCTATCCAATCAATCCTAACAAGAAAGCAGGATAGGGCTTGCTGTTCAGGCCTACAAGCAAGTCCAATTCAGAAGCCTCCAACGCGCTGCTGACGTATTTAACATCACTAGAGCAACCCTCTAGCGAAGATGAAACGAAATTAAATCACGACGCGATTGTACTCTAATTCGCAGAAGCTCACCTAAACTAAAGAGCAGAAAACCGTCTAATATATCCTTAACCTTGATTCGCGAGTATTCGCGCTCAAGCTGTGTAAGGTTGCAGATATGGCTAATAAACTGTTGGGTATGCGTGGTAGCAAGCCAGTAGGCTAGTGCTAGGCTATGCGCTTTGTAACGCGTTTAGCTGAGCTTAAAATAGCCTTCAATTAAGCAAAGGATAGGTAGAGGATATAGCAGGAAGATCCTAAGCTAATTAGCACGAAGTTTTAACTTAAAGAGGATACTAAAGCTAACTATAGCGTCTATAACGACAATATACTTTGATAAGACTAGGTTCTAGATAGGCGTTATTAGGTCTATAAAAGTTGATACTAGTTCTAAGAGATGTATAAGGCCTACCCTTACCTAGCCTAGTAATTATAAGTAGGTTACAGTTGTCAGATTGGTAGAAGTTCTGGGCCCTTGTAGGCGGCACCGCGGCGTCAGGCGACGTCCTTTGACGACCGTTGACGGCTACATGGCCGTCTCATTACGGCTGAGCGCACAGCTGTGAGACCTGCGGCGGTCGACCGCGATTGACCGCGAACATGGCAGTCACAGCCCTCAGAGATAATTGGGTGGCTGGAAGCTAGTAATGTAGGTAGCCGAAGAGGCTTTAGGCCACCGAGACAGACACCCCCAGGGTGGACACACAGTCCATCGATCACGACACTCCATCTATCATTCATCATCACATCCATCAGTGATATCATCAAACCCATCAAATCTGACACTAAGGCGTCTGCAGCAGCTTAGCGGTCTAAGAAGGCTTGTAGTGGTAGTAACCAAGAAAAGGCTTAACTGGCTTTACGGCGCTATAGGAACTATGGAGGGAGTAGGCACAACGCTCAAACTTGCCAGGCAGATGCAGCAGAATCTTTTAGGCCTAATGCAAGTACATAGTATATTTTTTTAGATAGTTCTATTGAAGGTTTAGACGATGCAAGAAGTTGAGGTGGTTGCGCCAAGAGACCCCGGCTCACTTGCTGATAGAATATGTTACGGTGCATATATAAGCCAGATACACCGCAGGGGCATTAAGGTTGACCTTTTTGCTCTAACAGAATACGTTAATCCTAATTCTACCTAATTTATCTTAGTAGGGCTTCGAAATCGGACTCTGCACCTCCACGCGGTGAAGCCTGGGAACCTGACTCTCTTGAGCTCAGAGCCAGCGCAGAGACGTCGCGTTGAGGGCGGCGCGGTGGGTGACGATGTCCTGTGGTGAGACAGAGCAGAGTTTTCACCGCGACCGTGCGCAACACAACTTAACGCGCCCACGACAGTTGGAACAGTTACGAACCTCACAACGCAAAGGACTACCTACCCACCCACGGCAACTAAACAATACAATTAAAAAACGACCTTCGCACCCCACTCCCTCGCTACGCGGACGAAATAGCAGCCCAGGCAGACCTCTCATCCCTAGGCTGGACGAACCTCTTACCACCCCTCGCCTCTATAACTGCCCTAAGCTAGATAACCACGATCGTAAGACATGGATCGTCACTCTTTCCTGTAGGAGAGAACCTAGGCTAGGACCCTAGGGTAACAGACACCTAATACTAGGGGCAAAGATCCTGCTTTGGCAGAAGGGGAGGGTCCTTTGGACGGGCCGTTATGTTGCAACGGCAGTTTAGGCGTCATGTCGTAACAACAGGCGCTAGGAGAACGGTAGACGTAGAGGCTACACTAACGGAGCATAGGGTAGGAGAGGGGAGGACGAAGACAGACACACGTAACATCATAAGGTATAAGGGACGTCAGACATAGAGGGAATTCAGGACTCAGGTCAGGGAAAGCGTGACAGGGTGGGCGGTCGAGGCTAGAGGACAACAGCAACCTATAGGCGCAGGCGTCTTGCCTACGCCTGCCTGGGTACGCACATATAGCACACAAACGAAAGGTGTTTTTCCCCCAGTACAGGCAAGCCTTTGGGAGCTGCTTCTACGACTAGCCAACAGGGGTTTTTTTGTTCACCTGGTGTAAATAGTGGCAATAGTCTGCATAAGCCAATAGGGCTTGCATTAGACGGTAAACAAGAATCAATAATATAATAATTTATCTTAGTAATTCTCTGGATAGTTTATACTTCCTTAATTTGTCTAGCTAGACTAACGAGGACAAGATATATGGTTGTTGTAAAAGGACAAAGGTATTTCTTGAAAAATACTAGCCCTTTCGTAATGTTCACGCAACCAAACTTCACAGGTGGTTCATTTACCCCAACATTTATACAACAAGGATTCCCACGGCTTTTTTCCGCCTCTATTCTCACCACTACAATTCTTCTCGACAGCTCAGTTCCCGAAAAATGAAGCGCTGCGTAATATCCATCGGTTTCCAGGCCTTCCACTGGCTCCTATTAATCCTCTCAGCCCTCTCCTACCATCTGAAACTTCGCAATTCCATTCTCCCCTTTCTCACCACCATCCCGCTTAACTTCGCCCTCGTTTCGGGAATATCATACTTCGTCTGGCAGATCCACGATCCATTCAACGTACCATCAGCCATATGCTGTATCAATCTCTCCAGCCCTCTCATCAGGACAGGATACCTCGGACCCTACCTCATCATCGACCTTCTCGGCGAAATCCCTGCCGCTATCACCTTTCGCGAGGAAATCTGCATTCACTTCTGCCTCTCATATGTTCTACTCTCTGAAATTGAGTTTTGGAGACGTTATCTGAGCGTGGAGGAAGGGGTCGATGAAAAGCCCAGGTCTTGCAATCCGATTTATGTCTAGCCGGGAGGTGAGCCAAGAACCACTCTAGGGTACTTTCTGCCGTTCTGGGTAATGAATTTTGTCTATGGGTTGTGTTTTATGGGTTTTGGGATATGTGATTGGGTGCGCGGTGGATGGGTAGGAGATCGAGATGAATTAGTTCCTTTATGGAAGTGTCAGGGTCTTCTACAGGACGAACAGGGTGACGAGCCAGCTTTTCCACATTTTCGTGCTTTTACGGCCGGTGAGTTGTTTGGTGGCGGCGGTATATGATGCGTTGTTAGGAGGGCGTGGTGAGGGTAGGAAGATCGATCTGGGGTTTGACGCTGGACACGCCTTGTTGGAAGAGCGTGGCGAAAGCGGAGATATGCTTCTGGACTCAGTGTTCGTCGTGTAAGCGCAGCTACATCTCCAGAATCATCACGATGTTTCTACTACTAGTCAAATTCCAGAGCGAGCTGGCCACCAGCGACTTATCCTGTTTGCGGGGTCTTGAGTTGGAGTCTTTCACAGGTGTCTAAGTGTCGTCACAGAGCTACGCAGCCGCTGCTCGTACCGCACGTGGCGACGGAGAAGAACCTCAAATATCTGCACCCAAGGTTCCCGATTCTTCCTTGAAATAATTCGAGCCCCCAAGCTCCAAAAAGGGCTCCTCAATCATGAGCTTCTCTAAACAGCGATCTCGGTCCAATTATTTCCCCGCCGTCATGGCAAGCGAATCGGCTATCAAACGCAAAGACTCTAAAGAAGTTTCTCCAAAACAACCTCCGCCAGCCATTGCCCGAGATACAGAACCATTTCCGGATTTGACTGCCCCAATCAAAGCGCGCAATTCCGAAGACGCACACTGTAAGCCTCACTGCCGCCACGAAGTCTGCAAAGACGTCTATCAACAACGCGCACCCTTCCCACGCTGTACCTGCACTAGAACACACCCAACCCAACAACTCCAACCCACAATCGGCGCTCCATTTGAGATCACTGTTACCCTCCTCCGCAAAGCTGCCCACCTCAACGCAACCTTCCCGCCCGACGGCACAATCACCCTCCACCAACAAGATGCCCTCGCCATTTTCTAAGAGCTCAAGCATGCAACTCCTCGCTCCCGCCTCCCAGATCTAAGCGAGGAACTCTCCAACCGCAATGATATATGGGTGTTAGATTCAGCCGTCACAGACGTGTACGATTAACTCATGCTCACTATGAGCAAGTACTTCCACACTTCGCTGCGCGCATACCATCAAGGGTCTCTGAAACTGTGCGGGGCATATGAGAGCGGTTTGTCAATCATCCGATAGAATTGTTGATTTGGATACATCTGAGGTATTGGAATGTGCAGGGAAGTTCTGCTAGCGCTGAGGAGGATATTGTGGGAGAAGATGACTGCGAGATAGAGGGAGCCTCAGTCGAGTATACCCATCAAAGCTGACACGAACTCGACGATTTGGTGGAAACTCGCACCTAGCGTGATCCGTCCCGCTTGAGTACGCTTCCGCCGCCTATTAAGATAGTATAGCTCTAATTCATGAATTGAATCATAATTCAAGATATCTTGCAGGCCGAGTAATTCCATACCGTCCCTTGTTTCATTTTAATCTGCTAGTCTGGGCCCTCAAACTTGTTGAATAGAAGCATTGTGCCTAAAATGCAGAACACAATTTTCGTTCAGTAGTATGGGTACATGTGCCATTAGCTTACAAAACACTTTGTGCGTTCACAATACAAACCCCGCCATTTTTCACCAGCTCCACCCAAAATACATCAGAAGCATTGCCGCTCCCCACCCTCCCCTCCAAGTATCGCTCTTGCAGCATATAGAGTTAATACTCTTAGTATATACCATTCATACCTATCACCGACACAATATCCCGCCTCCGCAGCCTCCACCCCATTCCAGCAAGCACTACTCCCACATCCGCTCCCATGGATCCCTTCCCACCCTTCGAGCCCTCACCCCAGGGTTACATCGACGGACAAATCATACAAAAGCCTGACGAATGCTCGTGCCCTCCACTGGGACCACTACATCTGCAAACTATACCGAGAAGCCAACCATCTTGCGCCGCGCCCTCTTGGTCAGCTGCCAGTTTGTGGCTGCACTCCCACTGTCCTCCCTGAGCACGAAGCTGCAGAGCTAACTGCGGTGGGTCCCTTCGTAGAGGATCCCGCATTGACTCTTCTAACGTCGTCGGTAGATGATACCCCGATTGCGGTTACTTATCTGACGTTTGCTTCGCGGCCTTCTGCGCTGAGTGGCACGCCGTCGTTTTGGAACTCGGCGTTTGTGCTGGGGGGAGTACCCCCGGCGGTTAGGGTCCTGGGGTGGTTGGTTTGGGGTTGTTGGGTGAGCAGGGAATTGTGAGCTGGAGGTCTTTATTTTGGGGTTAAAATTGGAAAATGGGAGAAGGCGAAGTGATCATGGAACAAGGTGTCGGGGCGATGTGGTGGAAGAAAGATTGTAGCGAGGAGTGCGGCAGGAAGAAATTGAAAAATTTACTAGACCGTGGAGCTAATACTCCATCATTGTGCTTGTGCAATAAGATCAGCATTTCGGAGATTCCTTTCAAGTTACTTATGAAGTCAATTCATGGCTCCGCAATTCAACTGGAAGAAGGGGCGTTATCGGGACTCTTCCCATCACAACAAACGCAAAGTCCCCGCTTTTGCCCATCCATCTCAGTTAACTAAAAAATCATTGAGAGCTCTCTCCTCGAAAGTGCGTATATATATTTCAGGATTCTTGAAATCTGCATAATTCAAATAAGACAGGAGTCTAGTTTAATTGTAAAATCCGCTTCGTCGCTTTCCACACTACCACAGCGGGATCCGGGTTCGAGTCCCGGGGCTTCCAATCATTTTGGCTTTTTTTTGGATTCCTACTAGCGGTTTGCTAGGAGGGGGTTGGAGGGGGGGGGGGGTTGTCGAGATAACACATTACAAGCTTGCAACGCCACCTCCGGCACTACTGTACTGGATCTAAAGGCCTATGTCTATACTCTAAGCTACCGTTTTTGTTATATTTTTTAAATAAAGCTGTGCTTCAAGCACCGAATCACGACAAAACCAATTTTGCAGTTGATGTTTCAATTGCAGTCGGCAAGTACCAGCAGTGGCCTCAGCCATTCTTGTTGACGAGCGCGAGAAATATCGAAGCTCTATCATGAATAGATACGCCGCTAACACGGAAAGTATCACTCCAGTTTCATATAAGGTTGAACCATCTTGCATGTGGTTGCTCCACAGCATGAGTGCCAGGGAACAATTCTGCAAGGCCGTGAAAAGGCTCTCACGGGAGATCTAGTGCAAGTTCCGAACTACTTTGTTTCATGCATTTTCTATCAACGAAGCTTTGATTCTCTGCATCACATTGCTAAGTAGTCGATATTTCAATTGCGGTTGACACACGCTGACAGTGACCTCACTCAATCCTGTCTATAAGCACGAGATATCCAGAAGTTAGTCTTGAAACAACTTCCCATGACCTTTAGACACTAACAATGCGGTCTGATATGTAATTCCGACAAAGCTCGTGGTTTTGTTGTGTTACATGGTTGGCGGGCAATCAACGCTTCATTCGGATACGTTAGGTTTGACGTGACTCTGGCCCTCTCCCACGAGTCTCCGGACCCGGAACCAAAGAGTAAGCGCCTTTGATTCCGCCTCTCTGGTACCGTCTTCCCTGTTGATTCACCCTCCAACCCCGCTAAGCCCGGTGCGGTTAGCCAAGGCAGCGCCTCCTCCAGATTTTGAGACAAACACTCACGCACTCCAATTTCCCCACTTCTAATCTTGACGCCCAAAGCCCTACCACACTACGAGCACTTTGTACGATGCCACCTCCAATTACATATCGGTCGGTCCGCTGCCTCGCACCCGTGCCCATCAATAGCCAATGCATTGGCCAAGCCAGGAATGGGCGCGGCGGAATCCAGATCAGTAACAGCAACCGCCAAATTATAGACAGGTATTTCACAGGCCGTAGCTCGGCCTCTCCCCTCGATAAAGATTTGGAGGATTTCCTAGACAAGGTGGAGAGGAGCCTGTGTCACTATCACAAGGGTCAGCGCCGAACAGGACTACGAGTATTCCAGCCCAGAAGGGGAAGGTGCAGCACTTCCTCGCCGGCCAACATCTCGAGACATTCCCGCCAGACCGCAACGCCTCTTCGGGCAGATCTACTGCCCCATCCAGCATGCTGGTGTGCGCCGAGCTGTCGAAAAAGAGTTCCCAATCTGCTATGATGACATGGACACGGAAGAGCTCAGCCAGTTGGCGTGGTGCAAGAAAGGGTGTGGAATGAGTATGCATAAGAGGTGCGTTGGGTGTTGGGAGGCTGTGCAAGGGCAGCATGAGATTCGCGGAGACTCTCCTCTGTGTCGGGCCCGTTGGTTGGAGAGCTTTGCTTGTGATGAGGCGGTTTCTGCTTTATATTAGTGACAGGGAAAAGAAGGAAATAGGAGTCAGGAGCGATTGTATGGTTCGAATTCGGTTCAAGAGAAAAACCACGGTACTGGGAGTAGATAATTGAGGGTTTGGAAAGGAGATGTTTGCATCGCCGATCTTACTGAGGCTTCAGCGGAGTTCTTTTAGCTCTTGTACAAGACGGTCGGCCTTGGAAAATAGTGTGCACAATTGCGGAACAATAAATTAATTTGCTTGATATTCAAAAGATCCATCACGAGATCCCAGCAACAAGTAGATGCGGACCAATCCCAGAGGAGCAAAACAATATGCAAAAAAATAAAAAAATTATGATCGGGCACGAGTCGACCCCGAAATCACGTTGTAGTATCAAAGCATCGTACTCTACCATTGAACTACACTGCCGTGATATTTGAATTAATAATTAAAGGATACATATACTACGATCAAGGACAGTTTCAAGCGGAACTTACAAGGCTTATTGAGTGATAGTGGCGTAAAGGAGAGCGGGGACATAGCGTCCTTGATCATGCTTGGAGTCAGAAACAATAGCAGACCCTCACCGCCCGGTGAAAGTACCACCAGAAGAGCAAAAATAGGTCAAAAAGAGATGAATAGGGAGCGCCCAGGATTGAATTGCGATAAAGTAGTATAAAAGCAAGTACTAGTATCCTACCATTGAACTACACTCCCACGTTTGAATTATACGAATTCTGAAAATTATTGCGTATATATCCTGCTTTTGGGAGGGAATCCCAAGGCGAAGAATGAGAGGTGTCACGAGTGGTCCAGAATGATAGAGCAAGAGCAAGAGCAACGCCATGCCTTCCGTTATGGTAGTCAGAGATGTTCAGGTATAAGCCAATCAACCGCAAAGAGCTTGCACGCTACTTTCCACCGTCTTCTGGTGCAGAAATGCCCCCCGAAGCTCTACATCGCTCGATTAAATGCCCAGAGAAGTAACTCTGATTACCCAGCCCCTGTAAATTATATCCTAGATGCTATGGATGATGAAGTTGTGCAAGAGGCCTGACGATGCCTAAGCTTATTCATCCTTCGCATCCCCTCCTTTCTAGGTATAGCTCGAACCGACGGCTCGTGCGAGCCCTCCCCCGACCTGAATGAGCGAACCAATTACTATTCGCGCGTCTTAAAGTTCCCTGATAGTTAACCTTGAAGCGTGGCTGACTACAACGCTTATTGATACTCTTCGATATACAGCTCCTGCGCACATGGATACAAACATCCATTGAGCGCATCGATGAGCTCAATGCGACATGACGTCGCTGCGTTGGGATAAGTATATATATTGACCTCATGGACGGTGATTGATACCTCAGAGCACAGCAGCATCAACAGCAAGATATTCGCCGCTTCCAAGCTTTCTTCCAATAACTCGGTCTCATCTCCCACTCTTAGAATTCAAATTCTCTCCTCACAAATGGCTCCTATCAAAGTCGGCGACTACCTCTTCAAACGCCTCCACGAGCTGGGAATCTGCTCAGTCTTCGGCGTCCCAGGAGACTACGAGCCCGCTCTCCTCGACCTCGTCACCGACAATCACCTCTCCTGGAAAGGCAACCCCAACGAGCTCGTCGCAGCCTACGCTGCCGATGGATACGCACGTGTGAACGGTGCTGGTGCATTTGTTACTACCTTTGGGCCTGGTGAGCTCTCCGCATACTGCGGCATGGCAGGCCATTACGCCGAGTTTGTGCCCGTGGTGCACATTGTGGGATATCCTACTGTGAACGCGGTGCGCAGCAAGGCTATCATGCACCACTCCCTCGGCAATGGACAATTCAAGTAAGTTGGGCGAAAAAAAAATTCGAGAAGTCTGAAGGCTAGTGTGCTGAGAGTGTGTATAGCATGTACGAAGAGATGGCCAAGCACATCACGGCTGCCACGACGGTCATCGATTACGCACCGACTGCGGCATCGGAAATCGACCGCGTGCTCAACACCATGATGTACGAGTCCCGGCCCGTGTATATCGGTCTTTCGACCGATATTGCATACGAGATGATATCGGATGCTCCACTCCCCAGTCCCATCCGCAAAACGCTGCCACCAAACGATCCAGAATTGGAGCGAAAGGTCGTTGTTGATATTCGAGCTGCGCTTGAAAAGGCAACTTATCCGATCATGATAGTCGACGGTGGTATGCCAGCTCCCTTTCCCATGATCCCTCGCAGTCCATGAACGCTGACACAGATCCTCAGGAGCCGTCCGCCACGCCGCGCTCCCCGAAACCCACGATTTGATCTCCGTCACAGCCCTCCCGACCTTCGCGACCGCCATGGGCAAAGGCGGCCTGAACGAATCGCTCCCCTAATACGGCGGCATCCACTAAGGTGCCGGCACACATCCCGGCGTGACCGAAGCGCTGCAACGCGCCGACTTCGTCTTCTGGATCGGAAACTACCCGTCCGACTTTAATATTGGGGAATTCACAACCATCGTACCCAAAAGCGCGGCCGTGGTCGACTTCCAGCGCTTCTCCGTCTCCATAGGCGAAGTCAAATACCCCTTTTCCATGAAATCTGTTCTAAAAGCCCTTGTCACCGACCTCAGCCAAAACAAACACTCCGGGCTGACCCAGAAGGTGGACTGGAACCCTTATCCTTACTCCAAGAGCGCCCTCTCCCTATCCGCATCCACGGCCCTGAAGCAGGACTTCCTCTGGCCAGCCTTAGGCCACTTCTTCCGCCCGGGCGACATCGTCATCGGGGAGACCGGAACCTCTGCCTTCGGGCTGTGCGACTCGCGCCTACCAGCCGGCGTCATGATGTTCAACTAGACCGTCTACGGCAGTATTGGCTACGCAACAGGGGCCATTGTCGGCGTAGGCGAGGCCATCAAGGAGAGCGGCGGGAAATGGACGCGCCCGATTCTAGTTACGGGAGAAGGGTCCATGCATTTGACGGTCCAGGCTATTGCGGATATGTTGCGCTGGGATTTGAAACCTGTTATGTGAGTGGCCGTCCTCCCATTGTTTGAACATCTATTCGGGTTGCAAATGCTGATTGTGAATACGTAGTTTCGTCCTCAACAACAACGGCTATACCGTCGAGTGCCTCATCCACGCCAAACAGCCCCTTACAACGAAGTTGCCATCTACGACTACTCCGCCCTAGCAAAAGTCTTCGGCCCAGCCTTCGACGCTAAGTACCACGGCCCGATCAAGACATGTGGCGAGTTCATGCAGCTCTTGAATACCCCGGGCTTTGGCGACGCGGACTGTTTCGAGTTGGTGGTTGATCCTCGAGCCGCTGGATGCACCGAAGGCGGTGATCAAGACGGGGGATGCGATTGATGAGTCTAATGAGGCTAAGGGGGAGAAGAAGAATGTTCCAGGGGCTTGAGGGCAGGCGGACTGGGTGTGGGATCGAGGTTGAGGAAAGAGAGGAGGCTACGGAGGATTGATGATGCGTTTGTTCTTTGAGTTTGAATTAAACTCTTTACATGCTTTGCAAGCTTGCAATCTGAATGATACGCGTGAGAAAGACGACCTCCATCGTGAAATCCTGCTGTGACAAAAGCATGCGCCGATCGGCGGCCAAATGACTGGATACCATTGCTGGAGCTGGGGCCAATGAGACAAGAGATAATGATGTGACGCTCTAAAGAACATTCTGTACCATGGCGTCGAAGGATGGATGAGGCTTAAGCACACAACAAGAAGAAAGCACGCTCTGGGGGGAGGGGCAGTCACATGAACATGTGCCTACCACGAGAAACACAGGCACGAGAAGAGTCAGAGAAGCGAGGAGAAGCACACAGCATGATCACGGTGATGGCATGAGATGATGACGCGATGAATGCACTGCGAAGTGGGTCTTCAAATACAAAAGAGCTCAATACATGAATTCGATCCCGGCGATCCACGATCTCGAGTAACCTTTCGGTATGGAAGCGCTGATTCGAAAAAAGCTTGTCGCCACAATAGACGAAGGCTGATCTGGCGAATGCTCGGCAATAGAAGTGGAGGAAGGCTGGTCAGCTCGGTAACAGGTGAGCGAAGGCTGATCCGGGGACGGCTCAGTAACAGGAGTGGACGAAGGCGAATCCGGAGATGGCTCGGCAACAGTGGCCGAAGGCGAATCCGGTGGTGGCTCGGCGACAAGAGTAGACGAAAGCGAATCTAGAGACGCCAAGTAATAGGAGTAGTCGAGCCCTCTCGGGCGGAGAGGTTGTAGATGATGCAAATGTTGTCAAGACCACCACATGCTACGTGAGTAGGCGTAGGTCATGACCCACGAAGAGTGGAGGGGGATAGCGTGGACTTTCTTTGTCGTGTATGCATCCCAGATGATGAGCTTGCCGTCCTGAGAGGCGGAAATGAGATGTCGGCGGTCCGTTGACCAGCGCATGGCGTGGATCTTGGCCAAGTGTCCCTTAAAGAAGTAAAGGTCAGATCGAAGTTCTGGGGAAATTAGAGGGTACTCACATGTCACCGAGCAAGCCGAATAATTTCCCGGCGTTGATGTTCCAGAATGGCTCGAGCCACTGGCCGTGGTAGATCTGCAACAAAAAAGTCAGCAGAGGAAACATATGTGGAGTCATGAAGGTAGGCGAACGGCACAAATACGTTGGGCAAGAACTCGGCCTTGTAAATATCGTCGGGTAGGGTCCTTCTCTGGCCGCGGCGTGTCTACAACCGTAATCCTGCATCGAGATACCAGAGTCTTCAGCTACGGCTCTCTGCAAGGCAGCCGGCCTGGGCTGTGAAGAAGTCAGCAAAAGCAAACAATGAGCGTCGAAGATGACCAGCATATCAAAAAGGAAGGAGCGAAGAAGCGAAACATACCATGAAGCCACACGGGCCAGCCAACCCACTACATAACAACGAATGCGAAGCGAATTTGGACCCCGAAGGGCCGGAGACTGCTGAAGGTGAGGAAGAGGAAAGTTAGATTCTGGAGGGCGAGGAGGGGTTTAAGTAGATTTGCAACAACGCTCGGTGGGCAGGTTCCTCCGTCCACCGGACGCCGGCAACGGAGGAGGCCGAGCTGAGATGTGGGGACTATTGGAAGGCGCCGAGGAGCGTCTGAAGACTATCAGGGCGGTGAAAGGACGCGCCGAGGGGAACGGAAGAAGATTATGGCGTCATGTTGGGAGTGGAAGGGCGGAGGGGGTAGTAGTGTGGGCAGGTTGATTGGAGGAGAAGGGAGACAGACTGGTCTGGAGCCTGGATTGCGCCATCTGAATGCATGGAGAGGCAGGAACGGCTCTCATGTGCGCTGATAAGCAAGGATGTGTGGCCTGAGGGGAAGGTTCTCAGGCCCAATCGCGTGGGGAGTCAGGAGTCGGTGGGCCGATGACCGATCTGGTGGCAGGCAAAGAGATCTAGAGCAGCAATGGCGGAAAGAGACGTGTTTCTCGTTAGGCGATATCCGTCGTAAGGAGAAGAGGTGAGAAATATGCAAGGCAACAATCACAGGGGGTAGGCCATGGGCACTGACGATGGGGAGCAACTTGTTGAGATTGCACGATAGCTCATACGGGAAGATGGAAATGCTTCCCATAATGACAAACGCCAGCACCAAACAGCGCCACAGTCCGAGACTCCGTCTCACATGCAAAATGAAACTGCACATTTACTTGCCCCAGACCTTTTTCCGCTTTGCATCAGCAGCAGGCGCTGTGAACTGAGTCTTCATGTCGCCCTGAGTCTTTACCTGCATCTTGCGATTCGCATCCTCCAGCTGCTTCAATTGATCTGCCTCACTCTGCAACTTCCTCTCCATGATGATCTCTAGCACCGATTTCTTGCCCACTTTGCCCTTCAGAGCATTATCGTCCCGATCGAAGTACACGGCCCATCTCAGCCCCTCCTTTCCCCATTCTGTGCCATCCCCATCGCCCTCATCTACAGCTACGAAGCCTTCCCAGCCCTCAAGCGTCACGGCCCCCTCGTCTTCTGTCCAATCCCATTCCCCCACTATGTGCTCGATTGAGCCGGATCGATTCCCGTAGCGAAGTTCATAGGTAGAGCGGTCGACGTATATCCAGTTGAGCATTGGCGGGTCATCGGAAATGGTGGAAACGAGCCCGCGCTCGGCGGGGAAACGGTCGTCGTCGGGGTATTGAATGTAGAAGCCTGCGAAAGCGTGGAGCGGGGGCTTGACGTTGTCTTCTGGAGGTATGGGCTTGTTATCTTTGTCGCGAAGAACTATCCATACCTACAAATGCAATAAATCGGGTCAGCCACAGGAAAGACGTGTGCAATGAGAGCTTGTACTTTGTTGTGTCGCAGGACCAAAATTCCCTTGTCAACCTCATCCACATACTCGTGATCACCATCGCATGAGATATTGATGTTGAACTTGATCATTCGCGTCTCGTTTGCTGCTTCTTCATTCTGTTGCTTCTGATACGAGACCCCCTCCGCCACGCCTGTGACAACGGGAATGGCCGTTACACAGCCGCCGAGGAAAAGCCCGAGAACCATGGCCATAAGAAACAATGAAGTCGTGATCAGACGTTGATTTTGGAATGTCTCCAGGTGGAGTTGACGGCGGGGGCTACATGTTCGGCGGATGTTGACCCGCGCGCCTTGTGTGGTTGACGTTGGATGCGGCTGAATATAGTGGGATGTGCTGCGTCATTAGACAGGAATAGCGATCGGCTGCGTGCGAATCGGCGGGAGATCCTTGAAGGGAGAGCAATACGGGAGCTTGGCTTGGATCTGGGGTAATGCCGTTTTAGATGCCTGAACAGAGAAGTTCCTGGTGAAAGGCGTACCTGTGATGGGGATCCTGGAGCGGTTTCGCTGATCGAAGGCCATGATGCACGTGTTTTGCACGTGCATATTGGGACAGGAATATTTCTCATAGTCGGATTGCACAAGATGAAATAGTATGTCAACGGAAAGGGAGGAAGTATGTCAATGGCATATGGCCAAACTGGCACTGTGGGACTTGGTCGAATCTGATGCTCGAGAACGGCCGCTCAGAGGACCCTCTCGCACAGCACGGGCCTCTAAACATTTCCTGAAACTTCGACGCGTCCAAGCCATCTCCTCTTCAGGCCACGATAAGCATGAGCCCCAAGGCTACCCACATCCTCCGCCTCATAATGGCTTCCCCGAAGAAGCGGACAGACTCCGCTAAAGGAAATAGCCGGTCTGTCTCCAGTCGGAAGCAGAAAACGGCTGCCTGCACCACCGTTCTCTCCGTCTTCGAGCTCCTCGAGCAAATCCTCCTAAACCTCTCCATGCTCGACCTCCTCCTGGCGCAAGCAGTCTGTATGCGCTGGCACACCGTTATCCAAACCTCTCCCCGAATACAACGCGCCCTCTACTTCCTCCCCAGGGAAGTACCACCGTCCCCGACCCCCGCCGACTTCAAGCCGAATCCTGTCCTCGCGGCCGCTTTTGCGGACAATTTCGAATTCTCCAAGCCAATGGGGCTATACCATATCTGGCAACGGAATCCAAAGGCTCCCAAGGAGTTCTGCACCGAGATTCTGCTCCACAATACCATGGACAGCTGGGAAGAGGCGATCAAATACAAAAACGCATCCTGGAAGCGGATGCTCGTGATACAGCCCCCGGTCATCCATGTCACGGTGCTGGATCTGCGAGTGGCGCCGGACTACGACGATTGCTTTGTGGAATGGGCAGACGACGCCGCCGGGGTACGCATGGGGGATATTCTGGAGCTGGATGATGACTACGTGGATGCGCGGTGAAGTGTCGGGATACAAGACACTTCCTCGCATGGTACAACGGCGGCTGTCAGTATATTTCACAGGCATGAGGAATGCGCACTGACGGATCAGAAAGCTTGTGACTTGCCCGCTCCCCCGCCGTCGACAGCATCGATGCAGCAACGTCTGAGCAGATCCTCGAGATGGACGACGACGAGGAAGACAGAGAGTTCTCGCGCATCATAGTCTACGACTTCTTGACACGGCATAGCCTGCAACTTCTTCACACCAGGCATAGCCTACGACTTCTTCACAAGGAAGAATGTACCACTTCTCCGCAAAGCATAGGCTACGAATTTTTCACAAGGGATAGCCCCCGGCTTCTTTGCACGGGCAGAGAGCACATTTGCCAAGGTGGAGGCAAGACTGCGTCGTAAGCTAGACTTGTAGGTCGATCAAATCATGTAATGGGGACCTTGCATTAACCGCGTCATAGACATCTGAAATACTATATGCAATACTCAGTCTCGGAATAATACTCTGACGGCTGCCTTCTGATTTCCTTGCCCCCCCCGAACAAAGTGATTCGTTTCCTCCGCATCTAACAGACATAACTTCGCCATCCTTCAATATCCATCGCGGTAGCCGGTCTCCGTACATGCCAGCACATCCCCAGAGTATGACGATCGAACCCCCCGGGAAGCACTTCTTCGCCGTCGGCCTATGATATTGCTTTATTCGTCGGATTTGTATAAGGTGGCATGGGAAGTTTCGGGATTCATTCTTCGCGGGTGAGCTCGAGGTGCCTAAGTATGTTGCATCTACGCGAAGTATTACGGGACCATTGGGCTGATATTGATTGAACGCTATCTCCGCGTCGACGCGACTTCGTTTCTCGAGAGTCTTAGGACGGGGCAGTACAGTATCACACGGGGTACCTGGTCGATTTCCGTAATACCTTTGCAATATCGGTACCTCGATGCCTTTCGCTGAAGCGGGATGAAAGTCCACCCCAAACAACCACCGCTATGACGACAATTGTACGGCATACAACAACCCTATGACCTCCGATCGATATCAAGGCCGCAACCATTCGTCCCTTACAAATATATATAGATTTGTATCAGTCAGCGAGCCTTGCAGGGGTATTTGGCATGCGCAGCCGTTTCGGCCCCATTCAGACCTCCCACCCAATCTCCCCTGTGGCGCTAGCTCGATCACCCATCATTCCGACAACTACATAGTAATCCCTCATTCGGCTAGTCAACTCTCCCAAAGCGTCGAGGCTTTCCGGTTAAGGCAATGCATCCATCGTATCCTTCAGCCTCACCGTGCTACTCACATACCAATGATCGACCGCCGCCAGGGGCCGTTTTAAATACTAATGAAATTAGGGAAAGTTGAATAGAGGAACTTGTTAAGTCGTTCATTGGTTTTGATTTACGTATAACGCAGGGGTAAGAGAACGCATGGTAGTGGGTCGTCTACACGTCGAGCCTCTCTTACGCGGAGAAGGCTGAGTAGCGGGAGGCGGTTCAACGATATACCTGACGCTAACGGTGCCAAGGATTGAGGACACAGCATATCTTCCCTTATTCTCCCTTTCGATGAACACCGTACATCTACATCGAGTCCAGGAATCCGTACGACACCCACACTACCACCGTCGGGCGTCCGGGGCGCTGCGTTGTCTGAAGAAAGACCAAAACCACCCCATTTTCAGACACACTGGGGCTTTCGGTACTATCCAGATACCATGAAGGACACCACGGTGAAAGACCCTCAGAGCTACGAGCTGCTCGACCTAGGAACCAGGCTAGGCGGAAACACGGCTTTCGGTCCAGACGGCGATACAGGAACTCCCACCTTGCTGACCAAGGACACGAAATAAAGGCCTAAGGTTCCTCTGGAAAAGAGTATCAAGCCACTGCTGCTCTCCTTCCTCCTTCATATCCTACCGACGCTGGCCTCCATTGCCGTTGTCTCCCTTACGATCTTGGGTGTCTTCTGGTTCGACAACGACTCCTCGAGTAAAAACATACCTGTCAGGGCAATCAAAATAAGCTTGAATGAGCTTCTTAATCCACTCCAATTCGTGGCCAAAATCCATGAGACTCCTCTGGTGGGCTCTGTCAGCGCCATGGTTATGCATCGCGTGAGGAACTGCCTCTTGCGGTCCCATGGTCTCCCCCTAGGCCTGCTCACGGGAGCCTATACTGTTGGGTCTGCAGAGTACCTGTTCGGCGCTGGCATTCGTTCTGGATTCAATCGGAGGTTTTTCTCGCTCAGTCTACTGATTCTTACTTTTACCTTACTGGCAAATGCCTTCGGACCTGCTTCGGCCATTGCCATTGTTCCGTCCCTCGATTGGTGGCAAATGAAAAAGCCATTCGGTGGCCATGCCTTGCCTATCGTTTTCGATGTTGGGAGTGATCAATGGTGGCCGTTAGAACTCACCAAGGAACCGATCCTGCTATCCGGACCAGCGGCTGGGCAAATGGTACCTGACGATGCATGCATAGTCGACGCTGAGAGCTATGAGGCATGCCCAGCATCTGGCTATACTGATCTCCTTGCTTGGGTAATATCGAACGCTGACGAAGCCATTGCTGTAAGACTCCCTCTTTTAGCTGGGGGACTACTTCCGAGTTTACTGAATTGTTTGCTAACTACATACCCTCAGGCTAATGTATCCGTAAACGACGGAAAGTCCCCGATACAACGTGTTGTGAAGTCTCGGATGACGGACCGACACGATTCCGTTCCCGGAGCAGCAATTGCGACGTCGATCAGCCGCACAGTCACGTCACCTTTTGGCGCTTTTTGGGGCCAGGTTACATCCCGAGACTTCCCTGTCAATGGTGTCATTCGCCCGAGGCTTGAGCTACCACAGAATCAGAGGGCGTTACAGGGCGTTGCAGCCGCTAGTGCAAGTTCACTGTATCCCGATGCAGCTTAACGACATACAAGAATTCCGCAATGCAGGCATTTCTGGCTTCAATATCAATACCTTCAGCGCCAAAGAACCCTCGAGTCTTCCAGTGCCGGATTGGCTCTACAAATTTGAATACAATCCTCCGAACGAGACGTTTCTGGGTCCGACGGGGGAGCCGAACGCTCCTGCGGCGCAGGCATTAAACGTTACTTGGCTGCGTTTCCCTGAAGAAACTGGCTTCAACCAATCTATCGCCGCCATTGTCATGACACCTGTCGTATCGAACAGGCATCTCGAAAAGACAGGCAATTATCAAACCGCCTTCATTCATTTTTGTTCTGTGGACGCACGCTGGATCGCTTCGCAACCCTCATATGACCCAACAGAAGATGGCGTCATTGCTCACAACATCTCTGATCCGCTTCTTTTCTGGAAGCCCAAAAATCCCAGAAGCTAAATACAAATCGGTGATCACCAAATGGGGCATATCCGCCGCACTCAACATCTCTACGGAGTGAGTCGACGCACTCAACATCCCCGTAAAGCGTCGAGACGTCTCAGCCCCATCCCTGAACACCCTCCTCAGCGGCTACGTTCTCGCCGACCTCGCCAACAGCACCACCAACAGCACCGAACCCCCCCAAAACAGCTCCTCCCAAACCGTATGCTACATCTTCGACATCGGCGAAAAAGTCCACGGCCAACTCACCAACGGCTCCTCGTACGCAATGGACGCCTCCGAAACCGTCGCCATACTCCTGAGCCTCCAACTCACCGATACCCTCGCCCGCGTCCACGTCGCGGATGCCCAACGCGGCTTCCTGGTCCTCGGAAGCTTTAATGCGACTGTTGCGAACGTAACACCACTCCATGGCCTCGGCGGTATCGCGACAAGCTTCAACGGAACACAGATCCCGCTCGATCAGGTCAATAACGCGATCCCTGCAGGAATCACTTTCAACGTAGGCCGCTACGGCTACGGCTACGGTTTCCGCAGCGCCACAACCTATTTCGGCATCGCGGTCCTGCTCGGCCATATCGTGCTCACGATTATTTATATCGGATACGCGCTGTACGATTTCTTCTTCGTGACGCATTGGACGAGTTCTGCGTGGGGAGGCATTGGGGAGTTGATTACGCTGTGTCTTGATTCGAGACCGAGTGATGAAATGCAGAATACGTGTGTGGGAATCGGGGAGAAGGAGACGTGGAGAAAGAGAATATTTATTAGAGAGACGGGGACCACGCATGTTGGTGTTGTGGTGGAGAAGGGGATGGAGGGAGGTTTGGGAGAATTGTGACGGGGGAGATGTATGGGAGGGTAGATCTGGGAGGGAGTAGGAAGAGGAGAGGGAGTGTTTAGGGTGGGGTGGGGTGGGCCGGGGATGATGATTGAATTGATTTAGGGAACACCCGCTGACTGCTTAGTGAACGAAATGGACAATTAGACACAGATCTCCGCGTTGTTACTGCCTGAGAAGAAGCGGTTGTCGTGGAGTGCAATTGATGGCCCTCTTGCTTTCTCTGGTGTTTCAGCACTCACTCCCTATATCATTGTCGCTGCAGCGCGAGCACCCCCGCAAGACTGCATTAGAATATTCGTAACGCGTTCTCATTACTCGAGCCTGTGAAAGAGATGCTGCGCCAGGTTTTTATTATCAAGCTAGATGTGTAGAGGGGACTATAGAAGGGGAGGTTGTAGCGGATGCAAGGGCGATACGGACCTTGAATTCGTGACCGAGCGCGATATAGATGATGAAATAGGCACTACGTTCATGTTTCAGCGTTTTCCCGCAGCGAAAAGCGCATTTTTAAGCGATTTCAAGATGTCGCGCAAATTCATGTATTGATACTTGAATCATTCTTGAAATACAAAAGTTGATTGAATTCACTATGAATACATTCCAGCTTGCTTGAATCGGGGAGCTATCGTCTAATTCAAGTTATCTACTGTAAAAATCAAGCTCTCAAACACACATATCCATTCAATAGTTAGCGAGTTTCTAACTGCGTGCCCGTCCATCCACGCTACCGGTCGCAGAAAGAAATCGACGATATCCATAACTCCATCGCCATCTCTCAGCCGCCCTGTCTAGTGCACATACAAGCAACAGTACCTGTCACTGTAGTAGGTACTACCGTGGTATTACTCAGGATCACTACCCGGATCGAGAGACCTGATTGCGCTCTCAACCCATCCGAGGGCCTCTACATTCGTCACGGGGACAGTAACTAAGCCTTACTCGATGAAGCCGAACCTGTTCGTGGGTTTGATCTTGGTGATTCCTCCAATGCCATGGATTTTGAAATGCGCCTCCACGTTGGCTTTAGTAGCATTCACGGAAGGTTGCCAAGATAGAGGCGGGTGAAGAGCTTCAGTCATCTTGGCGGAGGGACGTAGTCCCCACTGGGGCTAATTGACAATGTTCGAAATCGTCAGCACTGCACCTAAACCAGATTGGATGGAATGACTTGAAAGACGCTTCACTCGCGTTCCAAGACTAGCATGGTGATCAGGCATCTTTTCTGCGTAAAGAGGACCGGTATAGAGTGAGATATCCTCACTCGCGCTCAGAGATGAAGGCTTGACGTTTGGACTGTGTGCATTCAATGCCTTTTCCTGAGTCTTTCCAGTATGAATAAGAGGTGCCTTTTCTGCCGACGTCCGAAAGTCGACGAATGGGTTGTCGTCCGCGAGACGAGAAATGTGTCGCCATTGGTGGGGCTGGCGTCCGCGCGGATGTGTGATACCAGCATGACAGGGCTGTGAGACGTCGAGGAGCCAGGTCTAGCTTTTTCAATGGTACTGCCATCAGTGGCAACGTTGAACACATTGCGAGAGCTACTGTCACCCTTCCTGTCCGACTGGAGGGCGGTCTGTCCGAATACTGTTCCATGAACGGACTGCGCTACTTTGATTGGCTCCGAATGAGTGGATGCATCTCTGGCCACCCGTGCTACCTGATTGACTGGGTTGGAAGCGGACCTTTTCGATGGAACCCTCGTTAACATGCCTTCGCTTGTGCTGGTTTTCTGCGCTTCTGGTGCGGTAGCGCGCAAATGTGAGAGAAGACTTGAGCGAGCAGAAGCCACGCTACCTTAGCATGGACTGCTGGTCGACTGGCTCTGTTGTATGTGTATATGATCTAATCCAGCGAAGTCGCTGTGCGCTGCCAGTGGTGCGTTCAGGGATTCAGGTGGGCGGGGAGAGTCGTCCTGGCTGTCGTGTGAAGGAAAAGGAGTGACTGGGACGAACGAGCCGCTTGTACGGAGAGCTTTTGTCTGCGACAAGATGACGGTTGGAGAGCCTTTGCTGGATAGTAAGGGCAGGCAGCCCATAGGCGAAGGGGGCGGCAGTTCTAGGTATTCCCATCGTACTAATCCATCCCATGTTCGCATGTCCAGACCCTCTGGCCTCTGTTCCACCCTTGACGTCGAATTTGTTCGAGGAAATGACTACCCAGCTGAGGGATTACCGGTGGGGTGTCTAAATCGGCCTCATTTACTCAAGTTAGAACGGCGGTTGCTTTGCACCGCTCAACTAACGCACTAATTTTGATGGAAGCTTCTTCATCAGCTTCTGGTGTCATGTATGCGGGCAGCATGCCGGTGTTCTGCGGCAGGGTACCGAGGCGGCGGTGCTAGGTATTCCCGTCGTACTTGACCCATCCGTTAGCTGTCTGCTTGTTGCAAAGCTGTCAGCCTCGGCTTCATCTCGCAAACGGCCCACTGATCTGGCGAGCCATTCCAGCTCCCAGAAGATGGAGTTAAAGGTGTCTGACCAGACTGGGGCGACCCAGAAGTGTAACTATCCAAGAAAGCTGGGGAGTGATTGGCGGTATTCTCCATGGTCGTAGGTTTGACCACAGCATTCACCCACTGCGGGACCCGGGAGAGGTCCTTGCGGAATATATAGAAGAAAGCGCGAGACGAGCACCCTCCGGTTACAGTTCCTCGTTGCTGATAGAGTCAATGAACGTCGCGTTAGAAGCGCTAGCCGCTGTATTCGCGCTTATCCACAAGCTGGCGGAAACGTCTCGCTCGGCTCGTTCTCTGGCTCATTGTACTTGAGCTCGCACCTGCCGCAGTCCCATTTGCGCATGCGAATACCTTTCGGAATGACGTCGACCACATCGTCGATTTTCCAGTTGGTCGCAATGCCGGGGATCATGCAGTCGACGCCTTGAGTGTACTTATTGAGCGAGCTTGAAATGCAACCGTGTATTTGCCCTTTGTCTCCCGGACCTGGGGCTGCGCGGGCTGCGCTTTCGGGACGACGCCTCTATTCGCGGCGGGCTGCTAAGCTGTCCGCCACTAGTTCTGGTGGGACTGGTCCGAGTTGGAATGGTGTGTAAGGTTCTGTATACTGGAGACGTTGTGCGAGGACTGCTGATAGGACTCGTGCGAGGCTTGCGAGTGCTCTGATGTCAACCATTAGTTGTTGTTCAATATCGCTGGGGCAGTTGCTTATCTTGCGCGTCGGTACCGTCCGCGACGGCGGTGTCTCGACGAAAATCGGAGGCAGACCAGCGCCGACGGTGTGTAGGACATCGAGCAGAATGAAACGCTTGTCGACGTTCAACGTGCTCGACCTTTCGGTGCCTGCACCAGCGCAAAGCAGAACACATGGCCAACTCCCTCTGGAGAGGGTTTACCTCCACTGCTCAGAGTCTTTACATCCAGCAACGGGCCTGATGGAGCAGGCGTGGAAGGGAGGGGTATGTCGCACAGTTCTTTCAACGCCGACCCTTTAACAATGGCACGGCCTCTAATGACGAAGAGAAAGTCAGTTCAAGAGGTTTGCAGACTTCGCTATATCGGAGCTTGCCATTAAGCTTTTGTCATATACCTCATCGAGACTCTCGACCCTTATTCGTGCATGAGATTCCTCGGACCTTGTCATTGAACCCGCTCCCAATATTGGGGTTAACGGTCTCCGGTGCCTCGAGGCGTTCGGTGCTGTTGCGCTTTTGTCTGTGGGATACGTGTGTAAGTACATGTGTATCACTCAATCCAGCCAGGGGAGTGATCCAGACAACCTAAGAAGAGCATTAGGCAGGCAGCTTAACTTATTAAGACCTTTTGGGAAGGAGAGCCTCAGTGGCAACATGGGCAGATTAAGGAAGTAGACTTACTTGAAGAGTGTGCACTGAATAAAGGCAGCAGGCTTGACAGACGTGAGATCCGGAAATGAAGTTGAGTTCTGTAGGTTGTGGGTCCGGTCAGCCGAGCCGACACGTGATCACCAGAATCCTACGAGTCTTGGAGGGGCTGAGCGGAAGGGGTGTGTGAGCGTCAATGGAGAACTTTCACTTTCTCCACCCACAGCGGCAGAGCGTCGGCCGCCGGTGTTTCACCGCAAGCAAGGGCATAATCAAGGGCACAGTATACGAGGTCGATCAGGAGGCATTCGGGGAGCCACTTTGCGAGGCGCAGGGAATGCTGTTGACACAGGCAGACGGTCGATACTGGAGGCTGAGCGAGAGGATTTCAGTGGAAGAACTGGGGCAGGAGGCGGCATCCCCGGCCTCGGCAGAGTCAAAACTTGGTGAAAGGCGGCGCCTGAGGGCTGTTGGGAGTGATGATAGTGAGGTCGACGGAGACTTGAGAGACCGCAGGACAGCTGTCATGTCAACAAAGGCGGGCCTGCGGTTGCGAGCGTTCGAGCGGCGACCTGCATTATCTCGTAAAGTACCTTCTTGAGCTTGTTTCTAAATATGGAAAACGCGCTTGAGCACGATGGGATCTTGCAAAGTCGCACTCCACGGGTTTGAGCAGAGCCGGTGGTGAGCGGAAGATTGTGGTTGAAGGGGCAATCTGTACCTTGCGGGTGAATAGTGTTCATACACTTTATATACCAAACTCTGTAAATACAAGTTCGACCGTGGCCAAACAAAAAGCCGGGGAAGGGGTCTGCAAAGAAGAAGTTCTCCAAATATAGATAGGAGCGCGAGGAGGAACAATCCTATATTTGATGCTGCTATTCCATAGATACTTCGAAGTTCTTCAGACTCAGTGATGTCCAAGTCCCTCCCCTCGGCCCTCAAGCAATCTCCGCACAACGCGGTATTGTCATTCACTCCCACAACAAATCTCCCATCTGTGGCTCCGCGCCCCACCACTGTCTTCAGCAATCTCTCATATAGTAACAAATTCCGTACCCCAGTTAACACCTATATAGTACTTCTAATTTCCTCTCCCGATCATCAAATCATCAAAGCTCGTTAGCTCAATTGGTAGAGCGCCCAGCATACACAACTCCCTGTTAGCTGGTGTCCGGTCTGACCAACCGTGACTGTCAGTCGTTGGCGGAGGGCGGAACTTTGACAGTGGGCCGGGGGGAGCCTGACACTGGGTGGTTCCAAGTTCGAACCTTGGACGAGCCAAATTTCTTTTTGTCTTTTTTTTTGGGTAGGCGCGTGAGGGTGAGGGTGGGGCGGGACGCGCGATAGATAGGTGATTGTTTTTGCTACCGGTGAGTGGTGGGCTGTGGGCAGTGTTTTGTTTCGTAATCTTTTATTTCGACAACGTCTGGAACAAGCTAAAGAACTTGCTCGCCTGTTTTCTTTTGTTCGCACAATAGCGGCACTTTATATTTTTACAGCGTGCTCTCTATTCAAGACTTTACAGACGCTAAACATCCTCTATTTCGCGTTCCAAGCTCACTCCCCGGCTTTTCCAGGTGTTGGCAATACTGCTACCAATCTCCCCAATTATCGAAGAGCAACCTAAGAAGCTCTGCTCCTGTTTACCTGACTCTCAGCTCTTCATACTTTGGAGTAGTAACACAGCGTCGCAAACAACCACCAGCATCCAACACTACTAACCAAGAGATACCACTACCCTTCGCAGCACTACCCGCTCCAACAAGCTTCTGCGAGAATAGAATAACTCCCGTGTATCTATACTTTTCTAATTTCGGGCCCACGGCAAGAGACGGACGATATGTGCTCGTTATAAGCTCTGATACTCTACAGCTACTGTGGTATATTCTCTGCATTCACCACGTCGCGGAGAGAAGCTCTCATATCGGGCGATTCAAACGGGTATGAACTTGCATCTCTGTAAGTTTATCAAGACCCGCGAGACCATTGATTAAGAGCAGACACTCGCTGCAAGACGTATGATAAACGAAAGTGACAAGAAGGCTTCAAGCCTTCCATTTTTGGCTGGGCATGCGAGATGTTGAAAAGAGCGAGATAAACCAAGGCAAAGAAGAGTAAAAGGCGCGGCGAGCGTAGCGAGAGTTAGCGTTGGTTTCACATTACTATGGAGGTTCAAATATACGTATGTGTGTCACGCAAGGAGAAAATAGAGAGGCTCACAAGTAGGGGACAGAAGAGGAGGGGCGCGTTTTTGAAGAATTGGAATTGATATTGGAAGTGAAAGCCTAGATGCGTCGAACCAGGGCAGTCTTCCTGACAGCATGCATGGGAATGGAACAAATATCAAATACATGAGTTTCGGATGTACTGCGACGAGCGCCCGTCCAATGTCCCGCAATTTGTGCCCCGACTCGGCAAATTGGCCCTTGTGCTCCTCCTATCACGAACAGCTATCTGACGACTTCCTAAGCTACGGTATTCCGATCATCCCACTTCCCCTCAACCCTCACCCAAACAAGCGCCATGGGGAGTACCACGGCTGACTCTTGGTACTCTCGTCGCCCTCAGACTTATCTCCTTCTTTCTTCGGTGTTGTAGGGGTGGCTAGTGCGAGGAGCTCCGGCAGCTCAGGTATCGCGGTCTCGAAAGACCGAGTCGACGAATAGGTGTCTGCCCTGCTGGGCGTAGCGGGTTGGCGATCCAGTGAAGTCTTTCGGGCAGAAGCGATCATGAATCATGCTATCATGTCGTCTAGTGTCGTGATATTGGCGCCTGGATTTGAATCTGAATCTAGTGTCCAACACGAATTAGATTAGCTCGGAAAGTCGCCAGTGGACACTCGAAGGGTAGGCTTACCTTCTTTTGGCTGATTTGTTTAATGCAAGGCCGTGACATCTGATCCGACCGTCCGAAACAGAAAGGAAGGCTTTTGATCCCCAGAATCCTTTCTACGTCCCACGCGACGGATCCAGTCCCGATGGCAGTTGAAGACGAACAAATTTGATGAAATGTGGTTGGAAATGAGGCGGAGGGATACTTTTCCGAGCGAGGAGATGTAAATGCGAGGGCTCGGTTGTGGGAGGTGGTGTTTGCTGTCGTTTCAGAGTGAGCTCGTTGCTACTTGCTGGTATGGTCGTGGGTCGAGAGTACGTGAAGTCAGAAGGAATAATGGCCTGAGGTGCACAGTCAATAAATAGAGGGTAACTTCGTATTCACATGTGCGGGTCTCAGAGGGGAGTCAGGATTGAGGCGGTAAGGGCCAGAGTCTGGACGTGCAAGCTGGGTGAATCAATCCAAACGAGCACATGGACATGAACCAATATTCCGAAGCGCACATGTCTAGTGGCGGTGCGTAAGGTCTTCGCGGCTGCGCCGAAGCTGCGAACGAAAGGAGTGCTTTTGGTGCCATCTCGCTAGAAGTTAGACGTCTCAACGCTCGAGCCGGCATTCGGCGTGCGATTGAAGGACGTAGAAGCCGGTGGAAGATTGCTGGAGTGTTTTGGCACCGCCCGGAAGTGCGGAAGTGCGGATAAGTGCATGCTCGTGCTGAATCATTCGTGATGTTTGGAGGGAATCTTGGCTGAGGCATGAAGTAGGCGGCTCGGAAAGACTCCAAAATTTGAATACCCACAGCCCGTGAAGCCGGAATGCTTGCTTTTAGATATTGTGAGGCGACCAAGGAAATATAATCGACCACTGGAGAGAGTACCAGGACTTTCGGAAGGCTGTCCAAGCTGGAGCGCAGCGCTAAGCTCTAAGGTCGGAAGGGAAGTCGATGCACGTGTGGCTAAAAACATATAAAAATTAGCAAACAAATATCAAGGTGGCGAGAGCGCACTCTCAAAACTAGGCATCAGAAACACAGTCCCGAAAGTGCGGGCGCCAGAGACAGAAAATATTGGCCATGGCACTCCGACTACGAAGACTGAGGTTGGAGGCAGCCTGGCACGCTAAGCCGAATCGGACTAGTGTCGAACGCCATGTCGCAACACGATGCAACGCTAGACAATGCCATTCAGGCCCGCCAAGAAAACTTCAGGGTCTAAGAATATCGCTGTGCTATTCTGCTAGTGTTACAGTGTCTTCCTAGAGGCTAGAAGCTCTAAGTGCATGCTCATTCGCTGCCCTTAACGCCGAGGTCATCATAATCCCTTCTCATTTTAATCTAAATTCATATGTATGCAGAGACCTAACGTACTTTACAAGCGAGTCGGTAATACAAGCGAGTCGGTAACCCCACCAACTCCTCACACCTTTGCAACGAAGCAGCTTAACAACAACTTAATTAAAGTAGATAAAATAGATGTCTAAGATTAAGTAGTAGCTACTGCATCTTTTTTGCACGTACGTGAGTTGTGCCCAGGCTCTCTGCAGCGCGTGCAGCGTGCAACAGCCTGCCTGCTTCTACCTGATTGCGCAGCTTCTTGACGCCTTTCCTGCTCTACCTGCTGCTTTGTAATCTGCTGGGCAACTATAGCCTCTCCTTCTTCCTGCGTTAAGGTCCCTTGCTTCTGAATCCGCTTTCTTTTGTGTGATTTACGCTTGTTAAGGGTCTCATTTGCCTCCTGCAGAGTTGAGACTTGATCGCGGAGCAGCGCCATAGAATGGACTATTATCTTAGCACCTTTTGTAAGCCTATTAAGCGACTTAATGATAGAGGTAGGTGAGGATCCTTGGTGTCTCTGAAGCCTGCTACGAACTAGAGTCGACTGAGCCTCTAGTTTGCGCGCGTTACTAGGTGTTTGAGACTCCCAAGGAGCTGCTACTACTGCTGGTGACGGCGTACGAAGCTGCACATTGAGCTTTAATAGCACTGCGTCTGGATTATGAGGCACTAGGCTAGCGCCTCTGAAGCTTGCGCAGATGTTGCTCTTGGTAATTGACTGCTTAAAGGCTGCTTTGAAGGCTGGTAGGAACTTAAGCTTCGTGATATGGTTGATATGGCTGCGAATTAGGCCCTCGACCTGACGCGCGTACGCGCGCTTTAACGGCGCGAAGCAGCCAACATTAAGCAGCTGCAGCAGGTGCGAGGAATGAGGTGGCATACAGAGGGTATAGATGTTGTGCTCTCTGCAGAGCTCTTGAAATTTGAGAGATTGATGACTCTCGTGGCCATCTAGGATAAGCAGCTGGCGCGCGCCTACTATCCTGCTGCTCGTGTGCTTAATGAAGTGCTCTAGCCAGGCAACTCCAAGCTCGTTGGTAGTCCATCCATTGTCGCTCACAGAGATCGCCCAGTCGCGTGGGAGGCCCTCCTAGTACCAGGCTGATAGATGATAGTGGCCAGCGAGGATGATGAAGGGTAGGATCGCCCACCTAGTAGCGTTGATTCCTTGGATGACTGTTACCCACTCTTGATTGCCTGGCTGGATAGCTTTTGGCCTGCCACGCCTCTCTGACCCAGTAACTACTAGCTGTGAGGTAATCATGCCCATCATGAAGCTAGCTTCATTAAAATTGTAGGTATCCTCATCTAGGATACCGTACGTAGCCTGGGTGCGCTCTACTAGCTCAAACCAGGCGCCAATTATCCTAGGATCCTCGCATAGAGCTCTCTGTTGATCATAGGCCTGATTGAATCGCGTAGTGAGCCTCTCTGTACGCTTAACAAAGTTTAATAGCCACTGCTGGCCTACCCGCTCAGCACCGCGGGTATTGAGCAGCTTGTTGGCCATATCTCGTACAGCGTTGAGAGAGGGCGCAAATCCTCGTAGATCTAGGTCCAGTATATGCCTAACAACAACCTCCTCTTCAAGCTCTGTAAGCTTCTTAGATCTAGGCTGGCAATCGCGTCGCGCACGCTTCCCAGCGCGTCGGTCGTGTAGGGTCAATTAAGGGACGTTAAACATTGCTACAGCCTTATTCACGCTTTGAATTTAGCCTTGATCGAGAGCTAAGATAGCAAGGAGAATATTTGCTTCGTTACAGGGCAATTGAGTAGCAGGTGGTTGAGCCATGGTTGTTGATAGATGACGCGGCGCAGAAAGTTGGTGGGGTTACCGACTCGCTTGTATTACCGACTCGCTTGTAAAGTACGTTACTTACACATAGTAACATCACCAAAAACGACACATTGATGCCAATTCAAATGCTCACTCCTTATCCAACCAATTCGTCGCCCCATTTACAATCCCCGTCGCGATTCCAATCCACTTCCACATCGCCTCTGGGTCCTTCTCATCAATTGCCTCCACGATGCCGGGGAAGGTGGCACCGGCATAACCCGTCCATTTGCCAGGAGCAAAGACAATATGCTTGAACCACGGCCGCTCATCCAGGCCCGGGGCGTAGAGGAACTGTCGCTCAAGGAACTTATACTTTGTGTTGACGCGACGAATCGCATAGTACAGTTTGACCTTCTCCCACCACTTCCACCAGGGGATATCATCATCAGCAATCTTTTGCATGAGATCCGAAGCAAGACTGTCGTGGGAACGCGACGCCTTTAGGAAGCGGGATGTCGCTTTGTCGAGAGACCTGAACTGGGACTTGCTGCCCAGCAAAAGGCCGGCTTCTTCTGCCTTTTCGGCTTTCTCTTTGACAGAGTCGACGTACTTTATGAGACCGAGACCGTAGTCTGTGGCGTTAAGGGGAATGAGTGGGGCCTCGACGACCTTTGCGGCTAGTATGCCCCAGATCTTGGCGATGGTAGCGTGGTAGTGGAATCCGGGGTCGCCAAAACGCTCCATCCAATCGAAGGAGTCATAGTTCGAATGATAATGGTAGACGGGACCTTTTCTGCTGAAGCCAAAACCGATATCGAGGGATGGGATACCGGCAAAGTCCTGGAACGCGGTGAAATCGGAACCTGAGCCCATGGTGGAAATGTGGTGATCCCAAACGTCGCCTACGGTTTGGTTTGCGATGGTCTGGTTGGGCGATTGGACAAGATGAACTGGCAGGTGTCAATACGGATACGGGATTTGAAGAGGCAAGTACTTACCGGCCTCCGTCAGCACCTTGCTGAGGAGTGGCGCGGCGGAAGCTTTGAAGTCAGGGCCGACCGTGCCCACATCCACATTCAGATAGGCTACGGTAGCATCCTTGAGCCAGGGAAGATACTCCTCCACCCACTCTGTGCTTCCAAGAAGCCCGTATTCTTCACCATCCCAGCTTGCCAACACGATTGTACGAAGTGGCTTCCACCCAGCTTGAAGAGCCTTCCCGAGGCCACGGATGACTTCATTGAAAGCCGCCGAACCACTGTTTGGATCACCAGCACCACCAGCGATCCACGCGTCGCGATGATTTCCGAGCACCACAACCTCGTCAGCGACACTACCGTTGATGATACCGATAACATTCCACATAGGTGTTGTCACGTATTCCTGCTCATTGACCAGATTGAGAGCAAGGTTTGACGGCGAAGGGCCGATGTTGTATTCCACGCCTTTATATCCCAATCCTCCACCTTGCCAGTATTTGTTGAACGCTGAAGCTTTGGGCCCGTGGCCATTGAGGGCTTTCAGAAGCGGGAGGGCGTCCACGTATGATATGGGTATCGAAGGAATGGAGGGAATGGCGTGGTCAACAGGTTGGCGAGGGACGCCGGGCTTTGAGGGATAGCCTGGGGTGGTCGGGTCTCCTGGAGCGAAGCCTGCACGAGTCGTTAGTAGAGTCCAAGAGGGAGACATGAGTGTTATAGTTTACTCAAGAATTGAGTACTGCCACGCTGCACGCTGCTAGGATTTCGCGCTGGCCCATCCGGATACGTGGTATTGCCGTTGTGCTCCGTGACTTTGCCATCATCGCCAGGGTCGCTGTAGAGGATTGCGCCGACCATTCCAAGCTCCTGTGCCCTCTTGACCTTTAGCCCTCGAAAAATGCCGCCGTATTTGATGAGGGCAATCTTGCCGGAGAGGCTGACGTTAGCCGTCTGAAGCTCTTCGAAATCTTTGAAGGTTCCGTAGTTGCAGTAAATATAGGGCGCAGTGACGTTGCCAGACGCACTGTAGCCATGGAAGGTGGGAATGCGATCTGCAAGGCCGCTCGTGCCGTCTTCCTTCAGCACGTCTTCTTCCAAGCTGGCCTCGTACTTGACTTCCCACGCTCCTCCATCGACGCCCACGGCAAGAGCATCGGTCGTATCCTTTTTCGTCTTCTGCATCAAGGCCAGCCTGTGACCTTTCGGGTAGTTGACGTAAATGTCGTAGTCGACGATCAAAGTGTTCTCGATGCCAAACTGCTGCCACTTCTCCTTCGTCCAGATGGCCTGGCTGAGGTTCTTGCCCGCCAAGTGTGGCCCGGAGGTATAGTACTTGCTCCACTCCCTCGCCTTTTCTGCATCGGGTGTATTTATCAAAATGTCTTGCAGATCTGCAAACTCGACGCCTTGCGTCCGTGGCCATGATGCTGGCACTTCGCTTGCTTTCCAGGGGAGGTAATTTGTCCAGTCCGCATCGCCGCCATCGTCGAGCGAGACAAAGTTCAACACGAGGAGGATTGCGATGACGCCGAGAACGAGGAGCGAGGAGAGGACGACGGTGCAGATACGCCGAAGGGTGTGGTGCGGATATCGATCGCGGGCCGGACGGACTTGGACTACCGCGATGAGAGGCGTGCGTTCATCGGCCATGGCGAGCTACTTCTCATTGCTATGTCCACGAGGCATGCACCGAGAGTAGTCGTACGGTTAGGGTATAGAGGAAGAGGAGTGGTGGAGTGTTGCTGCTAAATTGTCGAAGCTTGTCCGGAGCTTGCAGGTGTCGTTGGAGCTGGGAACGAGCTTGGAGCACTGGCGTCATTCCCGGGATTCGGAACGCCAGCCGCGGACCAACCAGTCATCCCGAGCGACATCTAATCTAATCGCTTGGCAAGGCCTTCTTCGTTCCCTGTCATGCAGTTTACAAAGTCGTGGATCCAAGGAGTTTGAAGTAATAACGAAAGGTGGGTATGTTCGCGGCTGCTCTTGGTGTGGCATGGTTCCATGGCCGAACATGAGCACATATCGCGGTTCTAACCCGCAGACCCCAGGCACCGTGATTGGTTCCTCGATTCTGCTCGCACTAGGGAGTCCGCACCGCCATCGTCGACCTGGCCAGCGCCCGACGCCCGACTTCAACCCTTTTTTAACGACAAGGCATTGGGTACGACTCTTCCAGGTTTTTAGAGAGGCTCAGCTCATATCATTATATGCGCCGGATGCCTTTGGATCTGCGGTGCCTGCTTCTCCGCCTTACCGTCGGTCCCGTTTCTCGAACGGCGCCAACCACCATCACGGAACACCATGTGACCCAGGAACCCAGAACAGTAGTCCCATACCTGAGGCCTCGAGAGCGAATCGATAACCTCACAGTCCGCAGCACTCTCCTGCGCCCTTTGCAGGCTCTCCCGAGGTCTGTATCATTCGTCGTATCGCGCGGAAATCCCCACATAAGACGGCGGCTCGTTGCCCATCAAAATGAAAAAAGGCATTACGACATTATCAACGGGGTTGCACTCCGAAAACTCATCAATTCTGTAGCCTTGGAATGTCCTCGTGCAAGACGTGCACTGGCGACATAACACCACACAGCCCAAGGGCACAGTCTATGCTCGCCTCCCTGGTCGTCGGCGTATCCGTCTTGTGTCTGTTCTCTACGCCGAGCATTCTCACATCTCGAAGAAACCACAGACGAACCATAGAAGACCTTCCCAGATGGGAGCCTGTCTCCGGAGTCTCGATGCGCACAATGTCTCGGGGAAGCGCCGCCATCCCAGCAGGTTGTGTGGCGCAGCAAATCGACGAATCAGGTTTGCGAGCCCCCACCCGCACCCTTCAGTCTGTACTCCCATCCTGAGACGATGATAGTATGGCTGGACGGCATCCGCCCGTCCTCCCGTTGTTTGTTCCAATCATGTGCGATCCGCGCCGCATCAGCCCCGCCGCTCCCATCGGCACCCTCCACCCCACGTCCATCGTTCGGCATGCGCATGCAGACGCATTCCCAGTATTCCGGCCCTTCATTCAGTATACCATTCTCACTCTGATAGACCGTCGACAAAGGGCCGTTTCCAATGTTAACAAACCTTTGGGTTGGCCCTGGTGAAAAAACACCTGTTGCTACCTTCGAAGAACTCCCTACAGCACATACAGGAACCCACTTTCTAGCATCTCTCAAGCCTAATACCATGCTGCTGGATCAAGCCCCACGCATAGCCCCATTGCTTAAAAATCCTCAGCCTTGCGTTTCCCCCTGCGAGCAGCGCACCGCCACCAACCCGCATGAAGACTCGGCTCTAATTGAGAAGATGGTCTCAGAGGAGGTCTTTTATCATGAGAGCCATAACCAGCCTGAGGCTTCAGTACTGGATGCATAAAAAGAGGGCATGTCTCCGGGAATCAAGTTCGCGAATCGGCCGGTTGCATTGATCCACCACATTTGCGACTTCTTATTACTTCGCATCTATCCGCTTCCACGCTTCGACGTGCACTATTCCACGTCACACTGTAAATGAGACCTGTCTCACTCGCCGAACCTACCCCGCTTATAACGACTCCCACTCGCCCAAGCTCATAGAGACACTCAGAGAAAGAAGCCACCTCAATACCACACAACCATGGCATACCGATCTTTGAGGACTAATACAACATCGACTTCACCTGCCCTTTGGAATCCCCGCGATGTTCTTGAACTTGTGGAAGACGGCCGATGCGTCGGATGGGCCCCTTCCAAAGGCCGGAAGTGTATGAACTTTATCGCTGGCCACAATCTTACCAACGCCGATAACATCCTCCATGACATCTCTACTTGCCCGCCCAAGTCAGATAGCCATACTCTCCGTAGCAGGCTCGAGTGTCTGGCGGTTCATGGACTCTGTGTGCGTTGGCATCAGAACCAGGCACAAGAGATGGTCCGCAAATGGCTGAGGCGGATCGAGCAAGCCTATCCAGAGAACACTCCCCGCCGCATCCGATCCTCTCGCATACATACCCCAGAGACGACTCTGGCAGATCATCCCGTTCCAGCGCGTGCTACTCACTACCAAACTGGTTCCCAGGATACAGAGCTGGCAGAGCTTTTGGAAACTATCCGCAGCACTCAACGCCGCGTGGAAGAGATTCTTGCCGCCGGCATGTCCCAGGATCCTCCCTCCCAGGCGGTCACGTTATATCGATCTAATTCTTCCGCGATCTCTTCCCGTCGAAGCCCAGTCACAACAGACCGATCCGCAGCCAACATTCAATACGAAACGCCAAGACCATCTGCGCCGAACGCCAGTTTCCGTCGATCCACCTCCAATTCAGCGTCATCGGCGCTCGAATACCAGCCCTCCCGAAGTTCCGCGAGCTCGAGAGTCTCGACTTCCGACATTTCGTCCTTGCACCTCTCCCGATCCTCCTCGGCTCGTACTTGTCGCCGGAACCACGTCCCCCGTCGCCGCATAAACGAAGAATGCGCTATCTGCCAGGAGGACGACCACATGAGCTCTTGCTCCCTGTCAGAGCTGGTGTGGTGCAAAGCCCAGTGCGGAAGAAGCGTGCATGCGGAGTGCTTTGCGCCTTGGCGCGACCAGGCGCGCGCGCAGGGGAGAAATTCCAAGTGCATATACTGCCGCGCGGAGTGGGTGGACTGCGAGGAAGACTGTGGGTATGAATGGGTATCTGATTCGGAAGATGACCAGAGCTCCGACGACGATTCGGACGAGGTGCTCTCTGACTCCGATGGGGAAAGCGAGGACGAGGAGGAAGACTCTGGCGAGGATTCTTCCGAAGATTCCGATCAAGAATAGCGCCGAGTAGGGGCGGTCGCGATGGGGACTGTATTCGGTGGGCTTGTTCTTCGGAGTGTCGTTTCGCTCGTTCTCCTGCTGAGTTTTCGCAAAGAACGCCAGTTGATCAAACACGAGATCCTTCGGCGCATATAGAAGATTTACTCGACCTACTGGGAGGCATCCTTGCAGATGATAATATATGAAGTCAAATCGGTTCTGTGGGATTTTGGGGTGTAGGATTTCTTTTCTCGTTTCTACTATGATGATGCGGCTCTGGGACAGTATACATTAGAATGTTTTAAATTTCTCATTTACAAGCCTCTAAGCACATTGAAAAGCGTTTGAAAGGACGCTTATGTGATATATTAACGGCTGTGGATTACTTCTATGAGTAAGCTTGTCGTCTCTCAGATCAGCAAAACGTGATGCTCTCTTTCTGTTGTGTCTCTGCGCCATATTACCTGTCATTCAATTGTCTCCCCTGTCCCTATTCGCCTGTCTCACACGCCTCCCCGTATCAATCAGTCCTCTCTCTCAAGCTGCTCTTGCGGCCGTCCAGCCCAACTTTCAGTCACCCACCGCCCGCCAATTCACCCTCCGCCCGCCAATTCACCCTCCGCCCGCCAATTCACCCTCCGCCCGCCAATTCACCCTCCGCCCGCCAATTCACCCTCCGCCCGCCAATTCACCCTCCGCCCGCCAATTCACCCTCCGCCCGCCAATTCACCCTCCGCCGCCCCAGAAAAAAAAAGCCACAAAAAAAGATTGGCCTTGGTGAAATTCGAGCTCGCAACCACCCGATACTATCCTCCACTACGAAGTCAGGTGACCCCTGTGACGCGCCCCAGTTTGATTGGGCCGACACCCCGCCCTTCGCTTCTTGGATTCGGGCGTCATACCATGAGACCTCAAGGCCGAATTATTTGTTTGATGAGGATGCTGAAAATTTGAGAGGCTATAGGTAGGTAGAAAGGGCTTATAGAATACGAGAGAGATGATTTCTAAAGTTATCAGCGAGTGTAGGCAATTTTAGGAGGTTCTGCTTGCGGGAAGAGGGACACTCAGTCACGGATGGGAGATTACGGGTTAGAGGAGTGAATGATCGTCACGCGTTGGGCGAGTGGCGGACGGGGGACATTTGCAGAGTGGAGCTTTTAACAGCAAGAGTGGATGTACTAGAGTAAACATCATAGTTAAGTAGAGAGGCATAACGCCATGAACCATGCTGATTTATAGAGATGTCTACGACTTAGAGGGCCTGGTTTGTGTACCTGAAGCCTATAATTTGGAGTGTCTAGTTTGTGTTCTAGCATTGCTGCCTAAGATCTCCTCCAGCAGCTTGCAGATTCTGAGTCCGCGCCTCTCCCGAGTTGCGCTTTGCGCTTTGCGGTGAAATTCCGAGTTCAATGATCTCGGCTTGTCAATCTTCATCACCATCATCATCTGCGAGAAATTTCCCATGGGGAGTCGCGGGTTGGGTAACAGGGCAGGTGGGAGTGGCAGTGGGCTATATTCACGGGTCGGTGATTGTATTGTTCATAAAGAAGTCGCACCGGCGAGGCTATTAATTGAGAGGATGGGGACTAATCTTCTACACACGCCCGTGACGGCATTAAGTGAGCGTTCCCGAAGTTAATGAGCTTGTCAAAATGTTTCCAAAGTTCTTATGGTGGCTATCGCGAGAGAATTTAGAAGATGATTCCGACGAGCTGCTCAAGTCACAGACTTTTGTAGGTAGGTGTCCGAAACAGGATGCTAATTTAACAGCCGGCAGCTAATTATGCGAAGAGAGTATTTGGGAAGACTGCTAAATAGCGGGCTTGCGTTACAATTATGAGAGACGGAGGAGCAATTGAGGTCCATATTTTGAGTGCACAGTTTTAGAGAGATTCATTTCGACGAGCTATTATGAAGGCTTGCCTTGACTGGCTATGGTTTGGACATGGGCGAGTTTATGTCTTGAAGCCTCAAATTTTGTTAGGGCGGGTGGTGCTAGGAAGGGCGGAAGGACTCCCCGCAGTGTGGATGCTGGTTTGACTGTGATGACCCGCGCATTAAGCTGCCTTGTACGTATATGGTCAGCAGAACGGGAGACACGCAATCATCCCCCAGAGTAGTAAAAATTTAGCAGTCTTTTATTAATATCTCTATGTCAAAGGATGTGCTCAATTCCGCATATGAACACAACTTATCACTGCGTCCACATCGCACAGCCCCCTCACTGGTGGCAAAAACAAGCGCATATTACGTGCTACACCCCACTCTACCCTCATCATCACCACACAAGCAGCAAAAAAGGGAAACAGAATTTGGCTCGCCCAAGACTCGAGCTTGGAACATCCCAAGTCAGCTCCCTCCCCCAGGCCTCTCATCCAGGGACCACCCCTCCGCCTCCCCATGGACCCAGGTACGCCCCGACCCCCTAGCCGGCCGCTGAACCTGCTAGCAGGGAGGGTGTGTAGCTGCTCGTTGCTCTGCCAATTGAGCCAACGTGCCGAATTATGAATTGATAGTGGAGACGGGAATTATTGGAATTCTAGACGTTCTTTTTGGAGCAGGAGATATTTTTGAATTGGGGGGCAAGGTAGCAGAAATTCGGGATCACAAGGGAATATATCGGGGCGAATGCATGGTAAATTATCACGATTCCTTTCGAGAGGCGGGATATTATAGCTGCCATGACTGCGCGGGAGGTGGAGATGTTACAGGAGGGCGATATATACACAACAGACGGAAGGAGTGACAGCAACGTCGGCATGGAAGGATGTTGGATTATATACCAGCAGTCATGCGGAAAGGCAATCTATCGCACGATGATTGAGCCTGGAAGCCAAGATGCTGGGCAAATCGATGTCGAAATGGATTCCACGAAACGGATACTATCATTTCTCTCTACCCATGACGGCAAAGGAGGAATATTTTCACCTATCCATAGAGTCTCTAGACTGTAAAGGGTCGGCTCGTGTCCCACGCGGAAGCTATGTCGTCGAAGAGGTACCAGCATGCTCGGTTTCGACAGAGAGGGAACTGACCCAGATCCTGAGACTTTGACAAACAATCGTCATGGGCTCGGGATCTGGGCGAGTTCCCTCTCTATCCACACCGAGCATACTGCTAGAAGAAGGAATCGTTTCGTAACGCCGGTAAACTGGACTTCCATCGATATTCGGCGTCGAGGGCGTCGAGGGCGTCGTGGCAATGGGCCTGGCAGTCTTGCGGAGAAGGGTAGTTGCGGCGGTGGAGAGGGCCGCCAACTTCGTGCGTTGTCGCGATGAATACCCAAGCGGTCGTGGGCAGACGGAGGGGACCGGTCGTTGTCTGGAAGGTCGGTATCTAACAGTTTGAGAGGTTGACGCGAGCCCTGCTGTGTCTGGAGGAGGGCCTCTGGCCAAGTCTGGTCTCGCAGTGACGTTAGTGAAACTCAGGGCTTCGAATTCTCGTGAAACAGCGAAGGAGAGGCTTACAGTACTAAAGACTCGTTTTCTGGTAGGCAGCAGGCTGATGCGAGTTGCCATCCTGCTCCTCAGCGCCGGGGCTCCAACCGCGCTGTAATTTCACCATACCGCCTACCCGTGGCTCCGAACTTCGTGCGTCCCCACCGGCGGAACCCGTGAGGTGAGCAGTCTTCGAGAACGGGATTTCGCGGAGGGGCTTCCGAACGACATATAGAAGAAACCGCGAGAGAATGCAGCAGTTCGACTGCGCGTAGGGCGCAGTCGGTGATGGCGTGTCTTGCCCATTGCCTTTACCTAGCTAGTTGCTCTTATTGGAGCAACGTTGCTTGTTATCTGAGAGTATCGTGTTGGTACTTGATTGAGCCTCTTGAGACTCGCCTGCCTTGGCGAGTGGGCGTGGGGGCTCCTGCTCGGGGACCATATTTGGCTGTGACCAGCCAAGATGTTTGGCCGCAGGTGTGGGCGGACCCATTATGTGCTACCCTGGCTTTCGGAAGTCATGACGGAAGACATGGCAGGAGAGTGTAGCAGTCTGTGCTGGTGACGCGAGCTCGCATCCAAGGCGATGAAGTGGCGTGGAAGTGATGTAAGTTTATTACTCGACGAACTTGCAGACAGGGACGAGTGAGGTCTCCATCCGGTTCATGACTTTGAAATGGAAGGTAAGTTGTTTGGGCTCACGGTCGACCTTCGAGATTTTGGTGGCATTGGCCGGGTAGTTCTCCACCTTCGAGTCGAACTGAAACTCTCATTTCCAGCAGCTGAGTGCAGGGCGGCACTAGGGTGTAGTGCAAAACAAAATTGTGGATAGAGTGAGAAACGTAGGGAGGGAGGAAGGCTGGGGCAAATATCGACGCGAACGTTGCTCGGTTGCTCTTGCGCTAAGGCAAATGGGGTACGGATTGGCGGTGAGAGCGAGGTTGGTGCTCCTTGAGGTGGAAAGCGCACTTAATGCCTGTCGGCCTTCGAAATAGTGGCTACGGCGGCCATGTGTTCCTACGTCAATTTATGTCGAATACCTGCGGTGAGGTTATTAAGAGTGTGGAAGGAAGCTCAGGTGAAGGGAGAGAGATTCTAACTGTAAGCAGCCAGAGCTACGCCACATGACTGTACATGTCCTATGACTAAGCTCGATCAACTACTACAAGAGCCTCTGATCTGTACAATACATACACACAAGAGAACACGAGAGAACACAAGAGAGAACACCACAGAACACCACAATATACACGGAGAACACTCAATTCACTCATCATCTTTGCTCCACTATCTCTAGTGACACCTAGCCCCCACCTGCTTACACTAACATACTCAGCCTGTTAGCCTATTCGTTGATTTCTTACGGCTTCTCTTATAGAGCACGCCTTGCATTTGGAGAGCACCGCCTACAGCACTATCAAATGAACTAGTTTTGAATATAGCGGAGGTTCATTCCCTACGAAGGAGCTAGTACTTCTCAAGGAATATCTTTAGCCTCTTATAAACGTTATATTCTGTCCTCGTTGGTCTAGCTAGGCGAATGGAGTAACTATATGCATTCTGGAGACTTTCTGAAATTCCGTGGAACTAGAATCATGCCCTCTGCTTCGAATTACCTATGATAGCAACAATGTAGCTATGGTATTCCTCAACAAACACAGGCTTCTTTGTACAATAAGACTTGTCATGCTATGCGAATGGCGCAGCTCTCGCTCCACAATAAAAATCAGCAGTATTCTCCAACGCTTTGCAATTACCTGTGAAAGCCATTTCAATTTGGAACAGCACGCGAATATCATGAGCTGGATTCGCGCTCGAGGACGACGGATTTATCGAGTGCATCAATTCCCAACCCGCCGCATCATCCCTTGACTAGTTCCAGCATTGCGTCCCTGCTCCCACAAGACCCCACCACGATACAACTACTATCTCGTACCACAGAATATCCCCGGAAAGAAGGGCAAAGTGTAGAAAGTCGGCGTGTGCAACGTGGGAGGTCGTTGCGTGGGATCCGTACCCGCATGCAAAAGCGATATCGCCCAACCACCCACAACGCTGCATCCATACACCCTGACCATGCACGTCTCGCGCAGGAGATTAAACCAGCTGCGGCGATTCTCCTCGAGCTAAAATCAAAGAGCCATAGCACATGGCTGCAAGGTGCGACAGAATCTTGTGGTTTCAGTGACATGGGCTGCGATATCACCCAACCACCCGGCACGCTGCATTCACGCACTCCAAGAGGATATATCTGACGGAGAAGATAAAAGTAGGCACGGAAATTCTCCTCGAATTAGGACCTAAGATTCAGAGCTCTTGGTTGCAATGCGCGACGTGATTGTGCGATCCCTTCGACGATGGCTTACTTAGCCTCTTGGCTTTCTCGGAGAAACTTCGGCATGCTGAAATGGTCGTCCGGAAAGGGGGGACGCGAAGCACATTGCAAATCGCCGGATTGACAGCTTACCGAGAGTCGGAAGCGTGTTAAAAATCAAGTTGGGATATATTTGCTGGGTCTTGTGGCATGTAGCTGAGCGGTTGCACCGCCATCGAGGTTCCAGGTATTGCCTAGCGAAGCAAGCTCAGAGTGTTGTGCGCGCCGGAGACGGTCGGCAGAGGCATCCAGACCCAATGAATAATGCATGTCTTGGTGTTGATGTGACATGCTCCAAAGTTGCTGCGATGCCTTGGACGAGCGGTGGTGGGTCAGAATTGTAACGCGGCCGGCTGCGCGCCCGCGGGATTATGATAGGACGCTCGAAGGGACTTCCAAAACGATAGAGGGGGAACTGTCACTCGTTAGAAATCCTTGTGATATGGAGGGTAGACATGACACATGCGTGCACTCAATGCGGCGGAGCGTGACCGTTATCAAACATGTCCAGGACAGGGTATTGACCAAATCCATCGCCGACCCGATTCGCGATGCACGCCGCTCATTCCCCCTCCGCGATACCAACCAAATGCAGGTCTGACCTCTCGCGCGAGCGCTGATGGATCCTGATGTCTCTCGCATTGGCAAGTTCTCAATGTAGGGCCTCGAACCACAGCACTCGGCTAACAAAATTCATCACATAAGGTTTATGACGGATTTCAGGCGGGGTGGTCGGATTTCTTGATTCGAGAGATGGCGTAGATCGACGCTTCAGGTTCAGTGGCGATCTCTGGGAGGATTGGTGCGCATGCAGTTCCGAGGCTGAGCGCGGTCTGGGGGCTCTCCAGCAGACCCAACGGTCGATCGGTCCGCCCGCTACCAAACTCTGGCTTTTGTCAATCGTCGCCAGACTATCTTTAATCACAGCGGAACGTCCGCCTTTCATAGAGGCCGAGAGAAAAAGTCCGATTTGAGTAGTTTGATGCGTAGAAAATCGTTTTCGAGTTGGCAGCGCTGCGTTGCCGAAACAGTTTGGGACGGGCAAAACCAAGTAGCCCGGGATCTTGAACTGTCGAAGTGAGTTGAAGCACACTTTTATCTTGCCTTCAGATCGTAGAAGGAATTGGCCTCGTTAAAAATCGAAATAGAAGCGGATATGACTTGGACTACAGAGAGCGATGACGGGACGCAACAGCGGAAAGTCTTGAGGAGAAAATTCTGCGTACAATCGGGCGCTGGAAACATCGATTTCTAGCGGTAGCCACTACCGTCTGGAAACAGGGCAATTTTGTTGCCTGAGAAGGTAAGATGAGAGTCTCATCTTCCTTGTCAAGTTCGGCGAGGGAGGCATCTGTTGCCCTCCTCTAAGTCGTCAGCTCCCGCGTACAAGCCGCAAATATTACCTGCGTCTGCTCTCCAGGGTTTTCCTAAAATGCGGGGGTGGTCTTCTTGGGAACATCTGCGATGTTCAAGAGACAGGAGTACTTCATGTCTAGTGGCTCTTCGGCTGCGCTAGCATCTTTGAAAGATTTCAAAGCATGCTCCGGGATAAACCTTTGCCTAATGAGAAGGCTTTAGTATCCCAAAATCTGTTGAAATTTGAAGGTAAAAATTGATATAGGAGGCCGCATCAATCATCGATCGAACATGGCGTCAGGACGATGCTAACGGACGTCGAGGTCGATGTCACGCCCCCAGGGCCGGTGACTTAGCCTACACAGCTTGATTGTGCTGCTATTCGTTGGTGCTCGATTGCGGTTGCGCATGAGCTGGCGGTGGCCTGTTTCATCGTTTAGGATACCTGGCTGAGAATATGTCGCGTCTTCCTGATTGGGAGGGTCATCTCTCCGCGTGCAATTTGCAAGGCTTGCTCGTGCTATTCTAGATTCTCCATCCTGGTCGTACAGACAAGAGATGTGGCGAACCAAGGTTCTCTTGATTTGGAAAGACCATAGATGTCCTATTTTACGGTGTCTGCGTCAGGGTGAGCACGATTTGAATGGGTAGCTCAAGATCGACAGGACAGGCAAAGTACCCGAAATGAACTTACCATTGCGGCAGGAGCTCTGCGCTCTTCTTAAATTCAAAGTCTCCGAGCACCGCGTGGTTGGCGATGTGACAACTAAGTGCGTCGAAGATAATCATGAAAGATTTCCATCGTCCACATGCCAAACAGCCTGCACATGATTGCATGACGGAACTCCTCTCCTCTGCTGCAGAAAGGAAGATGTGGTATATGCAAACCAAATCGCGAGACCGTATCAACACATGGGTAAGGCCCCATACTTCCTAGGGGCTGTACAGACGGCGATCATTGTGGGGTTGCGATGTGCCGACGGTCCATGTCGACAAACCAGATTAGCGGTGCAGGCCACGAGGTGGCTGACGTCGGGTGTTTGCAAGTCCATCCTCAGGAACAGTGCGGACGGTGTAGAAGGTCGCGAGATGGCGGAAGTCGGGAGAAAGGGGAACGGGAGTGATGTGCCTTTGGTGGATCGACGAACTTGAAGACAGAGATGAGTGAAATGACTTCGTTGCTCTGAATCAAGCGCCACACATACCGATGTGGATGGTATGTGCAAACATTGCTAAGGAATATGCGCCTGGGGCGGCGCTTATTTAGTCCTGTCCGTGGGGATTCGTGACGTGCAAATACATCATTCGGTTTGTGAGGCCTGCGGCATTTGCTAGCGTTCATTTCATGTCTCATTTCGTCTGTTCGTATGCCAAAGCCACCCCGTGTTCAAAGTGTTTGTGGATGGATCCACGGCGACGGACCGCATGGAATGTGTACCGTGGGACAGGGAAGGTTGCCGACGGGGGGGCACAGAGCATGGTTTAGGGCATGCTGGTGTGGAGGATCGCGCTTGGTTCGCGGCCTAGACACGAGGAGTTAGCGAATTGTGGATTACATGGTGGGACGCTCGTCAGGACCCATGGTTGTCGGAGATCGACCGCTGCAGCGACAAGGTGCTAGCGATTGGCGGTGCACTGTCCAACTACTTACATTCAAAGATGCCAGGCTTCTCGCTTTTAGGGAGGGGTGTCATGTCAGCCGAAAGACGGTCAAGAAGCTAGTAGTCGTGGCCCCTGTGACGGACGAAGTCACCGTGGCGGCTAACGCTCGGCACTCGCGGCCTTCTGGGTTGTGGGCGTGATCTCGATGTTTTCATCATTAAGCTTATAAAGTGTAAAGGCACTATCTCCTCGTTCAGCAGGCCTGTGGGGGTGGAGGCTGAAGGAGCCGTGGGGAGGTGGGTGTCGCGCTTTGTCGCCGTGTCTTCGTTCGAACGGGTGGTAGGGGACTTGCTTCCGCCAGTGGCAGTGCCAGGTAAGGATTTGGCTTCTTGAGTGGCAAGACCTGCCACTGGTCGGTCACCCGGGGGGCCGTATCGGGTCCGACAGGACGTAGGCTTCTTGACGAGGAGACGTTTGAAGCAGAGAAAGAGCAGGACAGAGGAGAGCCTGTCTCCTGGTGAGGGCTGAGGGCTGATGGAGGGGTTGCGGGCGCTGTTTGGCGGGCAGAGAGCCTCATGATGCTTCACCCAGCGCCGCCGAACGCTGCAGGGGTCATTTCTTGGCGCTCCGCTGGACGGTTGCTGCCCGCCTGCAACATCAGAACACATCAAGCAGTTCAAGGCAGTGTCCACTCGGTATTTCTACCTCTCTTCTTTCTGGTCCCAATCCTTGCCCATCAATCGGCCAGTAGCCCTAGGCACGTCGTTTCACTCCTCGATCGACCCCGACAGACGGGGAATCGAACGTTTTTAAGCACTAGGCACGGCATCGAACATATTCAAGCACGGGGCGTGTATCAGTCAAGGCCATATAGCCGCCACACAAACCGCCAAAGCACCTGCGACAGAGCCAGCGCCAGCGCCACTCGCCGCCGCAGCCGTCCCTGACTCCGCCTCCGGTCCTGCCCCAGTCTTGCCTTCCCGCTAGCCAATAATTACCAATCCCTGCTCGAGCGCCGACTTATCCTACAGCAGGAGATCTCTGTCTTCGACGCACACGTCGCCGTCTTCTGCCGATCCGTCGACGTCATTATTGAGACCTCCGACGCCTGGCCTCTACCGACCCGGCTACGCAAGGTACACCAAGCAGTCTCCCAAAGAGAATCTCGTTGAGATAAGCGAGCTAGAAGGCCGCTTCGCATATCGAGATCGCGGCCAAGGCCCAGTTCCCAGTCTGGAAGGATGAGGCTCTGTCTGTCCCCAAGCAGTACTTCTTGCTGTCGAGGATCGTGTGGAGAATTCGGCGGGTGATGATGATTCAGCTCTGCCCGGAGGTTTTGTTGGACATGGAACACAGGAGCGACGGTGTTGTCAGGGAGCTCAGGGAGATTAATTTGGCGCTGGAACATGCTACTTAGGCACTTCGGAGTATTCGCAGCCAAGAATGGTCCCAGGACCATCTAGCGCCATCCGTCAAGGAGAAGGAATACCGAGCCGGCGCATGGGAACGATAGTGGCTTGGTGGAATATCCACCGTGAGTGCCTACCTGTACATAGCAGCCATCATGGAATGAATTACGATTCATGGCACGTGTGGTGATACATCCCAAATCAAGGCAACGTGAACCACTTGAGTGATCTCATGCAAAACATGTAAGATGCGTAGATACTGTCAAAGCAGCAGGCCGAACGAGCCCCCTGAGGATGGATTGGACACTGATACTCTTGAGTCGTCGCGTGTATGCTGGCTAGACAAAGGAGATGGGAAGGCTCGCTCTTGCAGGTTGCTCGCCGTGGATACAGCCAGGATGGTAATAAGCCCGGTCACGGACGCAAGCATGACCTTTCAGGGTGTTGAAGGCACACCTGACAGGTCGAAGACATCGGTCAGGTATCACATTACATCACGGCGAGCACGAAACAAGTGCGGGGAGACATAGTTATATTGATTTCACTAAATGAGACAGAGTGTGTGAAGTCAACTGCCAGTCCCACAGAACCATCTTGGAGGCGCGACCACCCTTGACTTCGACTTTGAAGACCCTGATCTTCTGGCTTTGCTTGCCGGTGAGGGACCTGCACCAGTGTCATGGCTGGAGTTGTCGGCCATGGTGGGCAAATCGGAAGGCAGACAATTGGTGGGCGTGAATTGTGAATGCGTCGGTGGTTGTCCGTTCGCGCGAAGTGGGCGCGATCCATAGTGGCGAGGCATCCAACGCCGGTTAGAGTAGAGGTCAGCTCGATCCAAAGTGAGAAGAAGTTAGAAAGAAAGCTTACCATCGTTGATGACCGTGCAGGGTAGTCCCAAAAGGAAAGACGTTGACATCGTGGTTCATGTAAGAACTGGCCGAGGCATGCATCATGTGACCAAGCGAACGAGCTGAAGCAATGATTTTTCAACCACCAACAGCAGTGTCGTTGAGGGCGAAACAAACAGCGCCGCGGTGATGTCCGTTATATTGGCGAATAATAGATTGGCTGTTGGGTTCCCACAAGGGGGCAAAGTCTGGCGAGAAACAAGCATGTGCACTGAAAGATTAGTCAGAATAGTGATGGGAGACTTTAGATGCAGCATAGAAGTGGGAGGAAGAGAGAAGGAAAGCTTACCATCGCTGACGACCGTGCAACGTGGTCGCTAGAGGGAATGCGTTGACATCGCGGTCGGTCGGTAGATAGTCTCAGACGAACATTGTGGGGTTGCGAGGTGTCCACAGACCATATGCGTGCGGTATGGTCTGCCGACCAGGTCGCGAGATAGCTGGCGTCGACAGTGGCGAACCCCATCTGAGACCGGCATTAGCAAGCGGATTGAGATGCTACCGGCCGAGAAGGTGGATGAGAAGGGTGAAGAAATGAAGGAACTTACCAGAGTTGGGAGTTCCCGTGGTATAGTAAGCTCCACGGCCCATGTTGGGCATGCGGAAGCTACGATACCATGGGAAGGATGAAGAGGAAAGGAAAATTGAGGGCAAGGAGCGACTTTTAAGGACAGATTCTCGGCCGGAACATCCTACCGCCGACGATAACGGACGGAGTCATGGGACGGCCGCGGAGGGTGGGAAAGGCAGGCACGCTGAGCAGACATCTCCGAACCCTTAGCTCGATCAGGAATGTCGCGAGCGGCCGAGCGGATTGTGAGGTCATCCAGGGTGTTCAAGGAAGGAAGAAATACCCCACGAGAGTGGGTCTCGATGCAGGTACCGTGGGAAGAAGCATATATTGAAGCCGGCGGGCATCGATAGCCTGATGGGCAGACACGTAGCACTGAGGGTCGTCTGCGGGGAGTGTATGATGCTTTCGAAACACGCACGCAGCTCACGAGCGAGAGTCGCTGGCTCGTCTTCAACCTTAATCCCCCAAGACCATATCGTGAAACTTTGAGAAGGCCATCTGACCTCCAACTCACTGTTCCGAAGCCAGCCTGCGATAGCTTGTTGAGCCCGGCATCGACTTCCGCGACGGCAGCTGCCCAAAAATGTGCCTACAACACGTAGATAACAGAGTTTCTGCCGCTAGCATCAGGGTGAAGGAATCAAATGGCCCTTTTTTCACCCGTAAGGTCTCACGCTGTGAATCGAGATAGTGGTTAGTCAATTCAGATTGCATATGGAATCGCATTGCAGGCGACGAAGGCTATCAGTCAGATGTGTGCACCAATATATTGATAGACCCATAGCGGGTCTTGGGACGGTCGTGGGTAGCGGGAAATGCAAGAACGCGAGGGGAAAAGTGCCAACCAGGGTTCCATCATCGGGCCGCTATGGACAAAGCGAAAGCAATGCTTGTGACTACTAACGACTCACAAACCCATTTCTAATTCAAATAAGACACCAAAGAACTTTCTTCCTCAGCCAGATCACAGAGATCTGAACCGATGAAAAGGGTAGAGCGATGGATTAACCATCTTGTACTCCAAAGTTTCCCTTACAGCCCGAGGGCCGGCAGTAGCGGTGGCCCGTGCAAGAGGTTCCTAGATGTGGTTTTCACTGTCAGTAAGAAAACACAACATGACGAGAGAAGGGGGCCCGGGAGGGGGGGCGGGGGCGGGGGGTAGTGAGTTCGTGGAAGCTTCTGAGAGAGTCTATCGGCTTGCCAACGCCGAGAAGTGAGGTCATGGGGCCAAGGTGTCGGCGACATCGGCCCACCGAGCGCACTGAACGCGGCATGAGCTGCGAAGATGCGAGATTGTGACATCACGAGAATGACAACTTCTTCCTCAGCCAAGCCGCAAGCAGCCTGAACCAATGAAAAGGATGAGGGCGGTGGATGAACCAGCTGTAGAAAGAAAAAGTCCGAGAACAGTCACCACTTGGGGTGCTAGCCAGCCTGTTCTGGAACGCTGACGGATTGTCAGAGGAAGTGCAAGTTCAACAATTGCCATGAGGCGGAGCCTCTTGCGAGGTGAGTTTCGTTGGGATGAACCCAAACTCCCCAGTGGGGTGTTCAAAAAATTCCCAACCGAACCGAAGTTGCAGTTGAAGTGGAAACTATGGTGGCTTGGCACCCTAGCTTAGTAGTTTCCAGGGCTAAATAGCAAGTAAACTTGTTCTTCTCAAAGGGGGACGTTTGAAGGGGAACTTAGCTTGGGTCCGGCCTGCACGCCACCAGGCAGGCCGAGGAGAGGGCGACGGAGAGGAAGAGGCGAAGGAAGAGGAGAGGAAGATGCGAAGGCGAAGATATGGCGAGGATGGGAAGTAAGCAGGGGAGGAGGAAGATGTGGAGAGAGGGAGGAGAGCTGGGGAGAGAGCTGGGGAGAGAGAAGGAGCGAGGGACGCGGGGCTCTTAAGAGATTGTGGGCTGCCAAGACTGGCTGACTCCTCAAAGGTGCGCTAGTCCTGTTGAGGGACCACCCAGCGGGCGGTGAGAGGCTTGCGGACGGCCCCTCTGCGGCTGGGATACAGAGGGGGAGCGGCGGGTTTCTGGCCAGTTCCAGGGACACGCTCTGGATGGCCTGGCTGTGGGATGGGCCGCGATCTTCAGGGTAAATACAGCAGCGCACCGTGAGAACAGCCTTGCTTTACGTGTAAATCAAGTGCAGATAGCATCAATTATCTGGCACCAGATCTGCAATGAGCAGTCGCGGTAGTTTGCTTAATTCCTTTGCTTTCGTGCCATTGACAACGCAGGCCTCGTTGGCTGCTTTATCTGGTGGGTTTTTTTTCATGGAATCTTTCTATTTGGTCGTGTTTCAGGCTCTGGCACATGAAAAATGTCGGCAATCATCAACACTCATCAATTCATAATTTACTCAAGTTTCACAGCAGCAGCATGCTTTCATAAAATCAATTCAAAGAAGTAGCTACGTAGGCCAGGCAATCCGTTATCCATGAGGGGGGTATGATCCTACAATATCATATTCAAGGTCTTTGCGCTCAACCCCGGCCGGCACTGGTCCTTAGGTTGATCGCGAATAGTCCGGATTTTGTCTCCTTTTCAAGCGGGCTGGAATTCTTCTGAGCTATCTTGAAAGAGATCAAAGTGTCTTAAAAAGAATCACAAGATCTTGGAAGCTTTCAGCTAGGCGTGAGCAAAGTGAAGGACGACTACTATTACACCTGTGGTGAGGAATAAACAGTTACAAGGTGGATCAAGTTGGGTTAGAAGCATAATCTTCTCATTTTGAGGCTTCTGCAGTCTTTGAAGCATTCAATACAAGATCATCGCAGCCTTTTAGGCTTGGAGAAAGCATTACGCCGATTACAAAACGCTTGAACGCAGAATATGCCCGTGTGTCTCACCAAGTGATGAGGGATAGGAGTGGAACACCTTGATTTTGTGGGCCGCAGGCATCCAGTAACTTAGTAGGCATTGTATGCCTGAACTTTCCACGCCCAGAATTCATTATTGTCCTTCTATTGTGAGACCCCTACATATGTATCCATCCTCATACTACTCCGTCCATTCGCCATTCCAAGACCGTAGTAGCCGGGGCCCGAGGCTTTTGTCGAGGTAGGGGAAGAACTGGAGATTTTTCCTGTTGGCACGGTTGGCGAGATTCTAAAGCGAACAGAGAAAAAAGCCCAGCAGCGCCTCTATGGTTTGTTATCATGTCCTATATATGGCACGTACTTTTTAAACTCCCATATGTCCTCAAAAGCCTCTCTGCCCATTTAGTCTGCCCGCCGCCAACCATGCGAGTTGAAGGTGTGACGAACGACAGCAGCGAGGAAGATGAAGAGGTAGAAGGGGATAATCGCCATTACCAAGAGCAGGCCATGAAACGCGGTCTGCGCAAGTGGCATGAGGAAGAGCATGAGAAGTGCCTGGAGATCGATAATGGCCGGGAGGTTGGCTTTGTCAGGGGGCTCGAAGGCCTGCTGAGGGGGTGGGTGGTGGGACAACGTCGTCCATCTGCAGCTCGGAATCAGCGTTAGACGGTGGAAATGATATCTGGCTGTACTTGATAATGGGAAACTGACCGCAGGATGCTGGACTGTCGGTCAAGCCTAAAAGGAGACGAGTTATTAAGGAGCAGATATTGTCTGGCCCGCTATCACAGCAGTTAGCGAAAGGGAGTAACCCCAAGACGCGCGGTAATGGTGTTTAACTCAGGCTGTGCTGAAGAAATTAGCCATTGGCGGGTCACATATAGTACTGTATGCTTTCTGACATCAGGTATGATGTATTGATTTTCAAACATCCAACAAATGGGTAGAAATGAAGCACAGGACAAGGGTGGTAGGTAATCAGGAACGAAGTGTTCGACGTCGCATGTAATCCGGAATGAGTGGTCAGCGTCGTAGGAAATGGGGAACGGAGTGGCCGACGTCGTATGTAAGGCTGGGCTTTCGCTCGTTCGGAGTTTTCAATGTGTGCGAGCGACCTGTTCTGTGGAGTTAGCAAACAAGATCCAGCGGAGATCATCCCGATAGCTCTCTATCCGCTGTCTGGGAAAGAAGATGGAGAGGGCGCGCGTCATAGCAGATTTCGGGTGTCAAGGGCAATCGGGCGTGACTTCTGATCGGGCTCAAAATGCTAACTGTGGTATTTCTGTGGGTGTTAATGCGGCCTTTACCCGGAATCGAGTTGTGCGTGCACATGAACGGAGAGTGCTTGACTTGCCTTCTAACATCCGATAGCAAAGATCCCGTTCGGAGCCCTAGAATGGAACCGATCTGCTGCTTCGACAAAAGGAAGGGTCGAGCGGAAGGAACCCGAATGAAATCACCCTGTGAATCTAGCTAGTAATGTCTCACAAGCGACCTTGGGCACAAACGTACCATGACGGGCATCTGCACATCCACAAGAACACAGTCGTGCGCCTTACGTCCCGAGCGGCAGCAAGATATCGCCATCCCACTCCATCCACACCAAGTTGTGACGGCCGATGGCTCTTGAAGGGCGTCGTAGGGTATGGCGGCATGAGGGTCGTAAGAAAAATTCCGTGCGAGAAGTGAAGCTCGTGGGTGGTGAAGGAAATAGAGTGGGCAGTCGACATCGGGGGGTTTCTAGGACGCTGTTTGTAAGTCAGCAATTAAGTAGCTCTGGACTGCAGGAAATGGTGGGAACGTATCAATGGTAGGGGAGAAGAACCTCGCGCTCTCAGTTACTAGAGTCAGCTACGAGAGACGACAACCAGCACATCACAGTTCAAGTAAATTCAGTGCCGGGAAAACAATCTCATTAAGGGGAATTCAGGGACCACTTCTCAAAACCAGACGGCTCTTGCTAATCTCGGCATCTCCTCCTGTAAGTTGAGCGTCCAATGAGATGTCTCAGGCCAATGACTTTGCGCGTGCTGATTTCGACGTTTTGAGGCCAAGGGCGGCAACCTCTAACAGGAAGTTGTGACGAGGAATCCAGACAGGTTGGGTGGCGGTAAGCCATTCCTTTCGGCGAGCGTCCGCGGTAAGAGACTATTAATAGATGTCAGTATATAGCCTATCGTGTAGCAGGAAACAGGAAAGCAGCGCCGCGTGAGGGAGAGCAACCAGCTCCAATGGGAAGCAGGGCATCTCTGAGTTATGAGCAGGAAGTTGGAGACGTACCCAACACCCGTCTACTTCTCCTCCTTTTCTTCCTCGACTTCTCGTCCCTTATCCTCTCCCACTCCGGGGCAATCGTCGTCCACGCCCTCTTCTTCCACTCCCCAGCTTCCTCCAGATGCTACTGCACGACCCAGTCGTCGAACTTACGGACGCAAGCCCCGCATAAAAGGGCGCACACAACTGTAGGCTTGGTGACCCCAAGGACCCAATGCAAAAACGCCGCAAGGGCGAACAGAACGGTGGCGGCGACGGCGGCGGCGACGAAGAAGATGCCGAGCTGGCGACGGGAGGGCATCTAGATCTCAACGCTTAGCGCAAACCTCTCAACGCCAAACGCGGAGAGGGCAGGAGCAAGTTTGCTCTAGCTACTAGCAAAAAGCTGAGCAAGCGGTTTGAGCGCGAGCTGACTTACTGTGGTGGAGTTGTTTCAGTGGCGGTTACGGTTATGGAAGTGCTGCTTCGAGGATTATATAAGATTTGTGGTCTGATAGAGGTAAAATTGGGCCTTACTGGGAATGTGTGTATGTGGTGCCTGAAGAGCCTGAGCGAGGGCGAAGAGTCGAGTTTACATATCGTCGGAGCCAGCCCTAATCCGGACTAGTTCGCGCAACAACACATTTTTGAGCAGGCACATCAACGGAGCGGGGCAGAATATGGGTTCAGAGGCATATCGGCAATCTATTTGCGCTTGCTATGATATTTTGCAGGATTCTCTCGAGCTGAGGAATCGGAGCTGTCCCAATTAGGAAGACTATTCTGCCAAGAGTTTGTGACCGCTCCGCGAGACTCCTGTTCGTGGTGTTTTGCAGCGCCCTGGCTTTCTCCGGCTCCACGAGACATCCATAATACCGCTTGGATCAGCTGCGTGGTGGACAGACATCCCAACAAGGATATACGATCTGTTGCAGTCCAAAATACTACGCTCCATAGCGCTGGCCAATCAAAATGGTCCGTGCTCAACGTCGCCTGGATGTCTGAAAGACGCAGGAAGACGCGGAACATCGATAACGATAACCCTATTAACGGTTGGGTACACCGGCACAATTATGATGCCCCCGGTCGATGCCAGAGTGTCAAAATTCGACACGACTGCCGCGATCTGTCCAGGCTGTCAGAGAGGATAGGGGTCCAAGTTGTGGTCTTCGCGAGTCCTTGTGTCATGCAGTGGAAACCCAGCTCCGAAGATTACCTCAAAGCAACGCCCCCAATTACACGAAAAAAGGTATGGTAGGTCTCGCAAGGGGCGCGTATCAAGGCGCCGAGTCGGAATGACAGTGTGGTGTGGACGGCGGAGTGATCTGGGTACTGAGTTCAGCAGACTCTGCATTAACCGCGACCACGCTGATGTTGAACGCGCTTGACAGGTCTCTTTGTACCATCGATCGGTCGTGCTGCTGCGATATGAAGTGGGGTGACTTTGTGGAGAGCGTGGATCGTGGGAGGAGGTTCTAGCCATCAAAGCCGGGTAACAGGGTTTTCTAGATATACTTGTTAGTTTAGCCAAGAATCTAGCGGTGGCCTAGAGGGATTATATTGACTCATCTGCGGAGTTATCTGGCCTTTGAGCCCCTCAAAGGCTGTCCATGTCTTTCGGCAAAGAATGTTGTCCCCATCGTTCACATCCCACACAGCGGCCTTTCTTGCGGGCTTCAAACTCCGGCTCGTACGTCCTCTCAAGCTCGCTGCCTCTAGACCGCCAGTAGAGCTTGTATCCTGGATTGACAGACCGGGAGATTTGGAAGTATGCAACGAAGCCTTGGGGCCGAAACCAAGTGGAACAGTCTCAAGCGGCGATCTTGATGAGACTTCGACGCGGTGGAGGGAGCGCTTCGTTAAGAAGGGCACGCAATTACGAGGAACATGAAACGGAGCAGGGATGGAGGGAGAGACAGCCCTCTAATGTCCCAGAGATACCGAGAATGTACGAGCCGGACCGGGAGGGTCGAGCAAGCGGAAAGGATGAGCGGCTGGAATGCATGTATGACAATCCGCAAGTCGACCCGAATACATAGCAATAGCACGTTTTTGAGACTTACAAGGATGATCGAAAGGGCGTAGTATGTCTATCTAAAGGGTTAGACCATTTCCGTAAAGTGGAGGAGATGAGTACCGTGGAAAAGCCGTACTAGAACTGCCTGTCACTTATGAGCAGACCGATGCGGATTCGACGCCACTCATCTTGGTACCAGGAGGTGCACTAGGGGTCCGCCGTGGGTTTTGAAAACATCAAGTGGCGGAAAGCGGGGTGGAGAACTGCGCGCGGCGTTAGTAGCCGCGCCCGTCGAAGGAAACGCCCACGCCCCGTGACGGCCAAGACCTAGCGAACCAGCTGCCGGAGAAGACCCGCACCCCTCTCTCCCTCGCCTCTCAACTATCACTTGTCGTACGGCGATGCTATCCTCGTCACCACAGATCCCAGCGCTTCAACGCAAGATCATCAGAGCAGCGTTGCTCCCTTTTCCGTTCCAGGCATCGATTGCTCAGAATTTCACAATCCGCCGAGGCAAATGCCGACTTCAAAGCTGCTCTCCGGGGACGATAGAAAAAGTCGTTGGCAGCCCCGGAGGCAAGCCGCTGCCCTCTACGATCCACTTCGCAAATTCGTCCAGAAACAAGTAACGGACGATGACGCACAGTCACCAAAGCACCTGTTTGAGTGGCTTTCACTTGCCACGGTGCCCACCCAGCATGGCGACGAAGAATTCGCACCAATTCCAGGACTGGAGCGTGATTCTGGTGGAGTACATGTGTAAGCAGCCAGAGCTCCGTCACATGACTACGGTCCTATGACTAAGCTCGATCAACTACTACAAGAGCCTCTGATTTGTACACTACACATACACATAAGGACACATACATGAGCTACACACAATACACACGAGAACCCTCAATTCACCCATCATATCTGCTCTCTATCTCCAGTGACACCTGGCCCCCACCTGCTTACAACATGCGAACGGAATCATTGAAGACCTCAACTACACCTTGACAATGCGCTAAGACAGCCGTCGCCATTTCCCTTCATCCCTCCATATTTTCCCCATAATTGTGAGCTGCAAGGTGCGTATATGCTGGAGGGCTACAAGCTCTCAAGTCTAACTAGGAGCAGTCACCATGTCACAGTCAAGAGCCCCAAACCCGGATATTTTACAGACTCATCAATTAAAACCCTTGAACGATGCCTTCTGCAAGGTTGAGTCACCTTGCAGCTATCCTCTCTGGCTACACGGCCCCCACGGCGGTTCACAGACACATCTGGACTGAAGAGTTGCTGAACATTGACCCCAGCCTCTGCCTGCAAGCGCAGTCCAGGCCACGCTCACCGTCCTCCACCATAATCACTCGTCAATGAACACCATGACTATAGAGAACACCGAGAAGCACGACGGCTTGATTTATCATCTACACTCAACCGGAAAGGCTAAATATATCTCCTTCGCTATTACTACAGAGTATCTGCAGCGCTTTCAACAGTACGTATTACGTTTGGTACGTTCCACTTCATTACGGTCACGTGAGCCGTACGTAGGGAACAGCTTCTTGAACCGTTACGTTACGTTTGTGAAGCTCAAACGTATTAACGTATTACGTTTGAGTTCTTGGCAGTGAATGTTCCACAGTCAAGCTAGTTTTCTTAGTAATTTGCTTATAAAACTGCGAGCACAAGGAACTAGTAGGCTGCAAAATTACGTTACGGTGCTACGTTTGACCAAACGTACGTAACGTAACAGAGCTACGTTTGACCAAACGTACGTAACGTAACAGAGCTTTCAACCGTTACGCTTGTGCAACCGTAAGTCAGCTCCTTGTCAGGCCAACCGCACGTACGCAACCGAAATCCGAGACGTAACGCTGACAAATATGGTAGTACAGTAGCGTGTTACTTACTGTTGAAAGCGCTGAGTATCTGTCCGGACCCGCTTCCCGGATCTGGTGAAGGACTTTGAGAGGCCAGATGTGGTAGCGATGTTAGACATTCGGGTCCAGATTGAGACGATTCTATCATTAGTCTATTCTCGTCTTCATCTTCTTCCTCCTCCTCTTCCAACACCCATAACAGCTCGATATCCAAACTTTCCCGCAAGCTTCTTCGTTGGCTCCGATGAAGTGGCAGAATTTGCAAAAGAATATTCAACCTTCGTCAAGCCCTCCGCAACAGCCCCTTACGCATTTCTCCCCCCCCCCCCCCCCCTATCCCATCACAGAGCGGAAACTCTACCTGCGAACCTCGCCAGCACATGCTACCTTAGTGCCACTCGGAATATTGTCTTGCTCTTTGCAGCTTCAGCACCACCTCAAATGCTTCGTATTCCACTACTCTCCTCCCCTGCCCGTTCTCAACATTTGCGTCTCAGCCCTTCTCCTCGCTCTTCTCCCCCTCGCTGCTGCAATGTCAGCAAGTCCAACTCAAGCTCCTTGTCCAGCAACCCATGCTAGACGATGCACTCAAGGCGCAGGGTCAGCCTGAAGAGCGTGCGCACGAAGAGGAGAAGATAGCCATAGGGTCTTTGCGCTGCCGGAGCCCCTCTCCACACGAATTCCGTATCCCCTCAAAGTAAACCGGCGAGAATCGAAGGTGTATACATACCGTCATCTTCCAGTGTTACTGAAGCTCATCTGCGGTCTTCGAGGCTGTGGAGACGATTGCCATTTGGCATGTTGCTGTTAATTTTCGGCATCGGGCAGGTTGACAGTAATACGACGGGAATAACTAGGTAACGCCTGGAAAGTGGCTATGAGGACAGATCAACTGGGTAGCATCTCTGCGTGTGTGGGATGACCGTGGAACCGTCGGACCTTACCCAGAAACCTACTGTAGCTCGAGAATGTGTAGAATTGGCAAACAAGACCAAGTCCCAGTTTCTGGGCAAACATGTCCCACGAGATCCGAACGCCGATGAACGGCATCATCGGCATGACCCAGCTTATCGTGGATACGGACCTCACACACGCGCAACGGTGAGTGTGGGGTATTGAGATGACCCAGCTTAACCTTGGAACACTTAGAGTTCTTCTCACGACTTGGATGAACTTGGTAGGGGTTGTTTCCGGGTCTGTGGCGGGAACACGAGAGAAGTAGTGTCATCGCTACTTCACTGGCTCTACACAAACGGGCAAGATTGATCTATCCAGATTGTACTAACATGGAGACCGCTTCTTGCCCCTTGTATGGACTTGCTAGAAGGTTTTTACTAGTATCTTTCTGTGGCGGGAGCATAAATTGAATTAGAGGCCCTGAATGGACCAATTACCTATTGCACCCGTAAAATACGGTCCACTTCCGCGAAGGGTAAGTAAAGATCCACCGCTGCTTTCTTCAATCGCTGATGAACCTCATACTACACCTGTTTAGCAAAAGACTTCAACAAACCTTCCTGTCGTTGCCTGTATCACAGCATAGCCTGAAGACCTACAAGTCCACGCTTCGAGCATGGATTTGCCATTATATAAACTACGGACGAATGTGGTGTTTATAGTGTTACTTACATCAAGGTATGGCAAATGCTTCTTCCAGCTTCGACGATTTGCGGAGATGTTTGAGCAGCATTCAAAATAGCCGCCAACGACCGTGCTCGCTGCCCTTAAGCTCTTCCCAGTCGTACTCCAATCAACTGTCTCCTATCTAGCCGACTATTCTCTTAGTCTGCCAGCAGAATAGCCGAACAATGATACCTACTTCGTTTGTTAACTTCTCTTTCTTCGAAACCTCCTCTATCAAGTCCAACTACCAGCAGATCTCCAAAATGACCTTTCAATTGCCTGGCCTTTCTTCATCGCCATGCTGAGTCTCAATGGCATCATTCACTGCTCTGGAATTCAAGGCGGACATCTTACCATTTCCATCTCATTTATGAAACATTCCAGCTTCATCGTAGTCATCGAATGATGTAGTATTGTGGGGTATTTTCCAGCTGCACTTCTGAATTCCTGAGTAATAGATTACTTGTCCAGCAAAGCTTCTAAGCTTATCTCCTTTCCTGGAAAAACTTCAATCAGACGTATCGCATCTTTCAAACACGTGCTCGTTGATAGAGAAGTCACTGAGCTGTTTTAAGGGGAATGGTGTGAGATAGATGATTATTCAAGACTCCGACACTACGAGCATGTTCGGTGCTCGAGCTAGGCTGACATTCGCCGTTCTGGAGAAGGGAGCTGTCACTGATTTCGTGACGGCAAGAGGCTGTTAAATCCTATCTTATTCGTCATTGATAAGCTTTTTGAAGTAATAGCTGCTAAGATGTTTTATATCTAGCACTTTGCAGATGACATTTTCTTCATTTTCGTCGTGAAGAAGATGTTCGGCCAGCCCTTAACCGCGCTAGCCCCTATCCACAAACCAAGAAGCCACGAATATCGCAGTCATACCCCAGGCATAAAAATCCTTAGAATCAAAAAAAGAAAATGCAGAACCTCTGAATCGACCTCACGACCGCAAGAAAGGAAGTTCATGGGTTAACTAGAACTCGAATCTAGGACCTCCGTCTTTTGACAAAGCGGCCTGATGGGTCGCCGACTGCCCATCAGCGCCGCCACAGTCCTCAGGCGCTCTGCCAACTGAGCTATTAACCCGTGTTATTGAATTATACTCATTCTTGAAACGATTGTGATATAGATACGTTGATCAACCTCTTATTTCTCATCGTTAAAAAGAAGCGGGGATTCCGATAATGTGACAGTGGGGCACCGCACAGGGATCCCAAAGACGGAAGGCACACAATAGCAGCCACACCGCGGCTCCAAGAGGCTAGTTGCTCCAAAAAAAACAGAAATCCCAGCAAAAACAAAAAGAAAATTTGGGCTAATTGCGACTCGAACGCAAGACCTTCCCGGGATACAGACCATCGCTTTCGACAGATGAAACAACCACACCTCTCAACTTGTCCAAACTAACACGGTGCTAGTTTGGAGATGTTGAGAAGTATGGTTGTTTCTTCCGTAAAGAGAGGAGGCTTGGCTTTCTCCATTTGGACGCTCTACCACTGAGCTATTGGCCCGAGAGATGAGTTTATTTAGTGAGGGGATTGAGGTTTAGATAATATATATACGTGTTGTTGGTGAGGTTGGAAGGAAGCAATATTATGGGCTTTATGAGTTGGTTTAGTGGAAATGTTATTAAGTGACGGCGAGAAAGGAGCTCTGACGCAAATAGCGGTTTAGTAGTGAATAAATTGTTCTATTCCACCTTCGATTTGGGTGGGACACCGCTGTTGTGGTTAAGGAACACCATGTAGGCTTATACGACAACGTCCAGGAAGGCCGTTCTCAAGAACCGAGATTGGGAGTCAGAACATTGGTATTAATTAAGACTGACACAGAGTTACGAGCAAGGCAGGATTAATGTTTGGATGAGAAGAGAAGAGTCCATTATCTACGGCTTCCAAGACACAAAAAGCAAACCGCAAGGAAAGCAGCCTCCCTAAAGAGAAATCACTCGCTCAAGCTTTTCCCCACCTTCTACTGCTTCGCCAAGAAGTTCTCTAGGCTTTTGTGAAGCCAGAAGACCCACGCAGATCCTTCGCCTTTACCCCTCCCTCCCCAAACCGCCTTCCAAGAAGGCCAAAGCCGAACCTGACGGTCACCTCCTCAAAATTCTTCTCCGGAACGCGAACCGCAACGTATTTCTTAAATATCTGGGCGGTCGCAGCGGGAAGCGCAGGCGGCGCGCGGGAACTCCAAGGAACTCCTCCAAAGAACGTACGTCGTGGACATAGGCGCGGACGCAAGCGGGACCTTCGCTATCGCCGACACTGTTCATCAAAATAAGCAGATTCATATAGTGAATCTGCAATGCAATTGTGCAAGCCTCAAAGCGAAGCGAATCAGCCTCCTTCGACAGGAAAACGTTGAAAAAGGCGTCCAAAGACGGACCGTGACCCCCGGTGGTGTGAATTGGCGCTTTCTCTCCCGTGGCGGGAACGGGGGACCAAACGTAGCTACATCCTGAGACAAATCAGCAAATGAAGCAGAAAGATAAAGGCGAAGAGATATTACCGGTGGCTCTTCATCGACGAGGGTCCCGAACTAGCGCCCCTTACCCGCATCGAAGCTCCAGAGCAAATCGCTACCCGAAGGAAGCTCGTCCTCTCCGCCAACGGTGACTTTGCGGCTGCCGATAACAGCCTCGTCGCAGATGGGAAGCGGTGCTTTGAATCCGCGTTCGTCCGTCGCGTCGATGTCGCTCAGACGAAACGTCGATACGTTTTCTTCGAGGCAGAAACAGAATTGACAGGCGTGGATTTGCGTGTTTCCGACGGGTGGGCGAGAGGGATAACCCGCTGCGGGATTGAGTGGCTGAAAGCGAAGGCGAGCAGGAAGTCGTCCATAGTGAACCGGTGTTAAGAGATGTGTCGTTGGAGAGGGAATTTTGGTGTTTGTGGGAAAGGCTAAAAAAGTGAATGTCTACCCCCCGGGAGCTTGATGAGCGATTTGATCACGGGATCCTGGCTTTGTCAATTCTTGCAAGCAAGCCACTAGAATTACTATCTCTATCTCATCTAAGCTAATTTATATTATCTAAATCGTCAAATCGCTAAAATGAGTCATTAAAAATTCCTCTAAGCTGGTTGTAGTAGGCGGGCCGCAGTGTAGGATCTTGCATTCCTGTCGTAACCGTCGCAAATACCCCTCGAGCTTGCGGTCGGTGGCCTGGATGCGCCTCTTCTGCTCGATGTTTACTTTGTTAGTGCTCATGCAGATACCCATGGTGCCTGGCGGGTGATGCGGCTCGCGGGTGCGGGAGAGATGGAGAGGTCGTGACTTCAGAGGAAGCCGCGGCTGAGCTGTTGCCGGTAGCATCGCGAACTCGTTATCGAAGGTCGTACGTCAGGTGGGTTGCTTTAGGCGCCCGAGCAAGGCGAGTGAACTGTAGCTAAGGAAAGTTAGAAATAGCGTTTCATCAACGGAGGGTTGCTGGTCCTAATACTGACAAGAAGCAATTAGAACAGCACTGTTGGTGCCGGTCACATCCGTGGTTGTACTTCCAGAGGGTAATGCGTTCGCGGAGCGACTTCACTGGGTATCCGACCCGAAGTTGGAAACTTTGCCCGCCGGTCACTTCTCCGCAGAATCATCCGTCATGTCGACATCAGCATCCGAGCCCTCGGGCGTCTCTGGAGGTTGCGGCCTGTTCAGTTGTAGGTCTTTCCTTACATTGCTCGCAGCCGCTTCCGCCTCTTTTTGAATTGGAGCTTTAATTTGCGCGGTATGCCAGCCTTAACAGGGTCAACGTGTAAACCACGTCTGTGGCGGTCATTGTTGAGACTGGCGTGGTCGTCGTGTACTAGGTTACCGTAACGTTAATAGTAGACTGGAACTTAGAGCTGGTTGGAGAGTTCGAGCTCATTGGGGCCGGCGCCATGCATGAGGCTCGGAAGATGGCGGACATCTCGGCAGTGCTTGTGATATGGAGCAACAATAATCGCGTTCGATTCGACGACCGTGGTAGTGATCTCAGTGGAGATCATAACCGTCGACGTCTCATTATGGCATGGGTCGAGGCTAGATCTCATCAGCAAGCGCTAGGATCAAACAATGTTCAACGTACCGGACGCGCCCCAGAAAGATGCCACCACTGGGTAGTGGAACCTGCTCATGGTCGCTCCAGCAGCAGAGAGATCTGTGTGCATATCGTAAGCAGTAATCAACATTAGGGTGCTGCGCTAACTCACCTTCAACTTGGTGGGGACGAGTCCCACGCTGCCCATGCGTGCCGCCAGTGACACTGTGGCATGTGGAGAAATTGATGACCGTACTCAACCACCCGCTCCCCCGACCGTCACATCTTGTACGACCACCCGCATACGGTCATCAATTTCTCCATGCCTGTCGACATGAAAAATTGATGAGCATATCCGGGTGGTCGTGCAAGATGTGAGGCGTGTCGAGCTAAGGTGGCTAACGACCGAGAAAAGGTGTTGAGGTAGAAGAGAGGGGAGAGGGAGGAGGGAGAGGCGAAGAAAGTGGAAGACTCCACGGAGACGCTAGTGAAATTAGCGAGCAACGCCAAGACGATGGGCTCCCCGAAGAACGAGCTGGATGAGAGCGGTGGGTGCAGAGATAAGGATCACCTACTCCCAGGGCACCTGGCCCGGATTTTCGCAAGCAGAGTTGGTGGCAAAGTTAATATATTGATAGAGACCGGTGTTTTCATAGTGACTAGTTCACAGACTCGACGATGTTTAGCAGCATGACCCGTTTCTGCGCTGTGACTGTTTATGTTGTGGTTTCACAGCCCATTACTTGCTGCATGCAGTTCTGTATGCTTTGTTGTGACTAGAAAACCCATGATCTCCCACCGGAAACCCTGACCTCCCCAACTTGCAGAGAATCCAACCACAACGACATGGCATGAGCAATATGGCTTCCCACATTCCCTTAATTACGGATCTGCTATCGAGAGTACCGCAAGACTCCGAGGGTACTATTCACCTTAGCTAGCTCAAGACGAATTTTACAATGAGTCGCAGATACAACCCAGCAAACGCAACCTTCGACCCTCCTCTTTCCAAATTCCGCATCATCCCAGAGGTTGAGCACTCCGCGCTCCCCCTTACAAAACAGTCGCCAATCACACACGAAGAGGATGAAGAGCCTGTAACCACACCCTCCGCCCTGGGGCCGTTTGAGGCACTCTTGGCCGAGAGCCTCGCGTGAATGATGAAAAAACTGGTACAATATTCCGTCATGGGCACCGCCTCGTATGTGCTGGATATCAGATGTGAAGTTTCACGAGCGAGAGATCTTGGGCGTTCCGTCGATGTTTCAGAGCTATCTGGTGGCTATGGAAAACTTCAAGGCTTGGGTGTAGGTTCATCACATTGCAAGTCTTCCTTCTTCGGCGATAAGATGTTTAGTGACTGACTACTCTGTAGATGAACTACGACGAGAAATGGGGTGTATCGAACGCGAAATACTGGCTGCAGAAGGCTGAAGCAGTGGCCCAGATCAAGGATCTTCCGCTTTATATCGACAGCCTGTCCTTTCCCGTTTCACTGAGCCTCTTGTTTGGAATGGAGCAGGTATTTCTTCGGAGGCTCGATAAAGATGGCAAATTGGATCTTCCCAAGTTCTTCTACACCCACGCCTGTCTCCGAGGCTTCTATATGGACCTTCCGCTTGAGGATGTTCGTGCGTACTGAGAGATGAAGGCAAAATTGGGTGCAGGGAGGCAATACTGGTGGATGGAGACTGGGGGTGGGATTAAAATCAGAACATAACTTCATTCCTGGGGGCTCTTGTTATAATGGCCGAACTGATAGATGGTTCAATTCTTATTCCCATCGCCTTCTTAACTCTCCTCCTCCCAGGCGACATGGGTCATCACCTGTAGATATTATGTTGGTGGAAATTGGCACGGTGGTACAGCAGAGAAGGATAAATAGCAGGAACAATGATGGCCATGGAAGCTCTCAGCATCTTCACATCCGTCTTTTCAATGCCAGAGACCTCTTAAATAGTTACGTACAAAGAAAATGTGTATCCAATTCCGCCGTGTGAACTTCTGTCTGCTCGAGCGTCGCGCCGTGAGGCCTATTTCATACAATTAGCTGATTTTCTTCAATGAGTACTTAAAATTACATACCAGATTCTGCGAGGGAATCTCTGCTCATCCAAGAACGCAGCCTCGACAATCCGGAGGACCTCCTTTGTGGTTGCAGATTGGGTAGAATCCCTTTCCCCAGCTGATAGTGCTGGTCCAGTTTAAGTACGAACAACACCTGATAAATTGTGTAAGGCTTTTCGATGTGACTCGTGGATCTTTTTCGGTCATTTTTGCGGTTAAGGCAGTGGAAATTTGCTTGAGAAGTGGTAGAGTTTCGGGGCTGTCGTACAAGTGAGGTATACCCAGAGATATCTCGAAGTGTGCTGCCCAAGGGCAACGCGGCAGAAGCACGGCCCGCATCGTTTGGCCCGTGGCTGTCGTCAGGCAGCTTTTCGCGCTAAAGCACAGAACTGGTGTTTATCATAATACTCCCCGCCACCAACCCTCCAACTTCACCCCACAAACACTCGCTTCAATTTTGACTTTTGTCTCAAAACCATCCTCATCACCCCCCGCCTCGCTACTTGATGCTTCTAACATCTCTTTACCATTTCTCCACTGGCTCCTTTTCGCCATCCTCTTTGCATACGACTTTGTTGTCGTCACTTCACCAAATACCGCTCTCAAGGGCAGATTCTATCAAGGGCTGCGCCGGCAGTAGAGATCCACGCCGTGGCTGTCTCTCCCCACGTGATGGGCTGTCGGAGGCCTTTATCTCAAGCTGTTCCGCCTAGCTGTGGCTATCTCTCGACGACCTCGCACCTTCGGCTTCACCCACCAGTCGACTCTCAACGCCGCACTGGAGGCTTGGCTCGTACACCCTCATTGCCCGGCCTGCGTTGAATCTTCCCCCAGCCCTCACCGTCTCTGTGCACAAGGCGACGAGCCGATACCGTAAGTCCACTCTTCCTCGTCTGCCCTCGAGTCAACCTCACCACTGTGATGATGACAACACCATACTTATGATGGTCTCAATGGCCACTGATTTCATTTATTTTTCTCTGTATCATATGAAGACCATCAATATGATCTCACATCATTGCTTCGTTCATATTATCGCTCCTCATTCAAGAAAGGATGACTGACTTCGAGCGCGCAGCTTCAATCGGCACAACCTTATCGATTTGCACTTCGGCTCTTGAGAGAGCGCATCCTTTGCGCACCCATCCCTGGCATGCGACATTTCGGAAGACTGTAAGTGCTCCATCTAGCGATACATCCCCAACACGGACGATTCATGGCAGCGATGACTCCTCCAGAAGTGGGGGCTCCCCTTTGGGAGAATACTACCCTTTCGAAAGGGAGCCCTGGGGTCTCAGATTGCCCGTACAGGCCGTAGCCGAGGTGATTGCCGTGGTTACGACTGTCGCGTCATTCGCTTCCTGTGGGTTCTCAATGGGAACACTCAAGAAGCTACGTCTGAGCCACGCCAAACAATCCGCTTATCTCACATCATTCTTCTGTTCCAATTTACTGACTATAATTGGTGCAGGAAGATGCCCACCGATACTGCTCGTCCTTGATCTGCGATCTCCCACGAGATGTAAGCCAGCCACGTTGTTGTGCCTCATTCTCTCACACATTCTGGCGATGATGACTACACTATTGAATTGATTTAAGTTGATGGGAAACCTGGACTCTTGACTTGGTCGTGCAGGCCATAACCCAGGCGTTGCCTGTGGTTGCGACTGTGCGCCCTTTCAACCCTGTGGGATCCTACTGACAACAACATACATGTCTGAGCCACACCTACAAACCCAAAACTCCTACCTCATTCCTCCGCTACAACAAGCTAACTGTCTCGGTTTAGGAAGAAGTCAACGCTGCTTGTACCTGGTATGCAGCAACGTGGAAAGTTGTGAGTACCCAATCTCGTCATAGCCGATTGTCACCGGCACCCCGTGGCGATGATGACTCCAAAACCAACATAAAACGTTTGATGGTAAACCCAGGCTCTTGACCTGCCTGTGCAAGCCATATTCGGTTAGCCCCAGTGGTTGCGACTGTTGCGGCCTTTCAATTCTGTGCAGTCTCACTTAGAAAACAATTGAGTTTGAGCCTTACCTTTCCACGCATGAATCTCTACAATAGGCTGACCATAACTATCGTAGGAAGAAGCCAACTCCGCTCGACCGAAAAACCCGGAGTAACGTAAGTACTCAATCCTCTCATACCCGCTTGTCACAATCCGCCTTTGGCAATGATGACTCCTAAAATCTGCAGTAGAACTAGTCGAATGCGAAACCCAGGCTCTTGAATTCGTTCGCGCAGATCATATCCTGGGCTTTACCTATAGTTGCGACTGTCGTATCGTTTCAGCCCTGTGGAGTCTACCTGAGAAGAATAATCGAGTCTGAGCCTTACCCTTCCTTCCCACACATCAATCTCACTCCGTGTGTTTTACAATAGACTGACTGCTTCCGGTACAAGAGGAACTCGAGACCAGTCATCCATCTACGACTGTTATGCAGCCTCCTGGAGTGATGTGAGTGTTCAATTCTCACATATCATCCTGTCAGGACGAGAAGTTGGCAACGATGACTCCGGAGTTACCCGTCGAACATGAAACCCAGGCTCTTGAATTGCTCGTGCAGGCTATAGGCCCAGGTGATTCCTGCGGTTGAGACTGTCCCGTCCTTTCAATCCTGTGGAGTCTCACTGAGAAGAACGAAATATCTGAGCCTCGCTTTCTCCCCCCAAATTTCAAATCGCGTGTGGGTCACTATATACTAATTGCATTTGACACAGGAAAGAAGTCCGCCGATCCTACCCATCTTACCAACTCTAGTAAGTTCACTGCCCCATTTCCTTCACGTTTGGTATGATTATATCCTGTATCGCATAGAAAAAGAATCATAAACACGCCCAGGCTAGGTCAACGGCGGAGGCGTTACCTTCTGGGGCAGTTCGAGTCTGCGACTCGGTTTGGGCGTGTCGAAGAAGACAGATAATCTTCTCATCTGACCTCCAAATGATTTCCGCCGTCCTCCTCTTCTTGGTACAGTAAAACCATCACTGACGCTGCAGATTCTAGGAATGTTTGGATTTCCATCCGCCCCCAAGCGTGTACGAGAGAATGGCTATAGACCTATCGCAACAGTCTCTCTCGCATCAATACTACTACTCCTCTAGAGCGGCTACATTTTCTGCTCCTCTTTTTCCCCCGAACCTCTTCGAATCCAACGGACGGATTGAACGCACGACTTTCGGCGGCAATTGATATTCCAAAGGCACAATACAAGAACACAGGAGCAAATTGGGATTCTTAGTTGCTGGTTCCAGGTGTGTATTTCGATCTCCTTGCAGCATTCTCGTCTCACATGATTAAAACAACTTGTCCTGAATACAGAAGGATACACGTGAGCTTCTGATGAGCTCAAGTCTTTCTTTGCTTTGGTTGAAAAAATTGTTTATGATCCTTAGTAACTGCGCGCAGACCTAGTGTATGCCACGAGAACGAGCTCTCAGCGTCGAAGCGATCGTTACTACAGCCTGGAAATCACATAAAGTACGTAAAAAGGCTTTTTTTTTCTTTCACTGTCATCTCCAATGATTAAATAAAAATGTTTTCAAAACGGAACTCGAAATTGTTGATCACAGTGGTCGTCTGAGGGGCTTAATTATTCTTTTCGACGGTTAACATTCTCTCTTTGATCCTCGCTAATCTATCACAGTGCAAGTATTCCTTCAAAATCAGTTCTCAGCAGCAGATAATGCGATATAGCACGCTCCGCGCCATGTCAAGGTAAGCCCGGAGGTCAGTTTACTTCCTTCTGCGCCCCAGCATGATGAAAAACACTCAAATCTTGGCTCGTTCGGCTGAAGCGAGGGTAGGTCCCGTTCCGGGGGCCATCTTAGCACTGATTACCATATCTGTCTGATTTTCTCCATTATGTTTCCATTTCTCTACGAGCACCCTCTACGAACATGTGCTAACTAGTAGCAGTGTCTCTTGCTAAATGATTGAACATCATTTTACGGCATGACAAGAGGTGAGCCCACTGACCTTTGTCTTCTTTCCACGCTGCTAGCAGGATGATTAGTATTTGGTTGTCATGCTGAAGCAGCGGGTGGCCCCTAACGGGGGCTATCTCAAGCACTGTTTTCTACTAATGTCTGATGCTGGCCTTTTTTTACTTCAATTTCTCTGCCAACCCCCTCAACAAATAAGCGCTGATCAGCGCTGATCAGCGACAGTGTCTCTTTTTAGCAAAATGAAAATCAGGTTAGGGCATGGTAAAAGGTGAGCTCAGTGGCCGGTTTCCTCTTTCCGCGCTACCAGCAGATGATAAACACAGCCTCTTACTGAAGCAATGGGCGGCCCTCCCAGGGTCGTCTTAGGCACTGTTCTCCATCAAAGTCTGATGCTGTCCCTTCGTTTTCTTCTCCATATTGCCCCTCCCAACCAATAAGCGCTGATCAGCGACACTGTCTCTTGTTACAGATTCAAACATCATGCGACACAAGGGCAAGATATTACCGCGCCACCCACGCCACCGAGTCAACCGACTAAAACCACCTGGCTCGGCAAAGTCGGCAAATGGCCCAATCTCGTTCCGTATAGGACCCTGAATTAGCAAACCGCCCACTGGCAGTGTCCCGAAAGCGTCCCCACACACGACCAATCTGAATCAATACTTCCCCACGTTTGGGCTTGGTCTCCATACGCACACAAGCTGCAAGTCCAGCTGTGATACCTACCCATCAAACTAACAACTTTAGGATGTAAGCGTGAGGCTTTATGATTCTGGATTTTAAAGTACAGCATTCCTGCGCCGCGATATTTTCCTTCTTCGCTCTCCGCTCAATTGCCGATGTAGTGTGACACCATTGCTGACTCGATAGAAGTAGGTCTTTCGCCATTAACATGGCTCCGACGCCCTGAAAGTGACTGGAGTCATGCTGGTAGACAACACGATCTAGCCAATACTCGCGGTCAGTAAAAGAAATCTATACAACTTCCCCATCCTCCTGATGAGAGAACTGGCTTAGAATGAATACTTTCGTATTCTGATTCATGTCTCAAATCACAACGTTATTTTACTTCTTCTATCTGATTCTTCGTTCTACACTCTGCGCTTGCTGATTGGTTTACTTCATCGCACTTGCTGACGCAATGGAACTAGATATTTCACAGTAACATGGCTCTGAGGTCCTCTCGACCACCAGTGTCACGACTCCACGACGTTTTCTCTACCCCAGTGTCTTTGCACACGCCTCCCAGAGATATTTTAGACCAAACCACCACACATAGTACGTCTTTCATGTACCAAGCAACATCTTTGTCTCTATTCCTGTGACGAAGGGCTTACCGTCGACGACGGTATTATGATGCACCCGGCAGGTGATTCGACCTCATCCGTCTTTTTATACTGATCCCTCAATTCTTATTCTCAGTCGTTCAACACCTTGTTCTTGCCATTACTGACTTCAAGATGTATGCCAGGAACGTTATAGCCGGACCCAGTCAGGTCGGAACACTTACTTGGCATTTGGCAGCCAATCCAGCCTCTCTGAACACATGGCAAGTCTTTCAATCTCATATCTCGGTTTCCTTGTGCTATGAAGACGCACCTATGAGTCAATTGCTTCGGAGCATAAGCCATGAGCGAAAAAAAGGGGTTTCACCGTATCTGATGCATTCAAGATGCGATGCTTCCATTGTATTTTCTTGGTTCCTCTAGAAGATGCTGACACTTCTATTCATTCAGGGTCGTCTGGTGATATATACCACGGCCAAGAAGCACGAGCTCGACGCGCCCAGCCGGCCTAAGGAACAAAGGCACAACGAGGACGGGAGCTAGACCAGGCTATATGGGCACAGGGCAAGTCGTTCAATCCCATCTCTTAATTCCCGTCTGTTATGATGAAGCATCAACATAACGTTACTCTGAGGATTAGCTCTGAGCGGCACGAAAAACCTTCCCTCTCTGAGGAATCCACAACTCTACACTTGTTATGCTGCTACTTCATCTCTACAATAGGCTAACACTTTCCGTCAACGCAGGTTTTGCAAACGCGTATACTACCTCGAAGAAACAGGAGCTCGGAGGCTGTGAATCGACGAGTGGACCTCAGTGCCGGCGATGATACAATGGTTGAAAGAGGCGTGATATGCGAACAAGAATACACAGGGATTTAGCATCAATTCTCTTATGGGTATTTTGAACACAAGGCAGGTTTTTCACCTCCCCCTCTCTCCATTCCCTCGCTTTATGATGGTGTACTTCATTCCTGATCTTCACCCATGATCGAATTAAACGGTTTCGATACCTAAGGCCCATCATTTCAAGACTTCCTTCTCATCACTCAATATATACAAGCTGCTAATACTCTAAGGTTTTCATTTGTTCAGGGTCTTGCGATGCAATTTACCATACCAATGAAGCACAAGTTTGATGCGCCCAGGTGGCTTCTTGTAGGTTACGAAAGTACGAAGCGACCCAGGATGACAGCGATACAACGGTCGAAAGAGACGTGTCATGCGCTATCCGCTAGGATCTCTGAACACAAGGCAAGTTTTCCAACACTTTCTCTTATTTCTCTTGTGTTATGATGACTACACATTGTACTTCCGAGCTCGGCCTTGAGCGACACAAAACTTTCTATTTTGCTGAACCGACGAGTCCACAACTTCACAGGTTTTTTGCTCTTACTTAGTATCTTCAAGATGCTAATGCCTTTGTCTATTCAGGAACTCCAGAAAATAGATAACGGCTCGATGAAGCTCAAGCCTTGGCGGCCACTTCTTGAAGACTGCGAATCAACGAAGGAACACCGTGCTGACGTCGATATAACGCTTGAAGGGGCCATGTCACCCGGCGGTAATTTAGTAGGGATATGGAGGATGGGGGATTGGGCATGCGTGACCTTTCGAGAGCCCAATGCTGCTATTATGCCGAGGCGGTCGTGATGGTGTCGGACTGTCTGGCCAGCGTATGCATTTGGGTATGTAGTGCAGTGCCCTGAGGTTAGGTTATAGTCATGCGACTGCAAGTTTGTACGAAAATAATCATCATATCTGCTCTCTCGAAGTAATGGAATTGAAATATCTGCAGCAACACTCCTCTATCAAACTTTACATTCTTGTAGCCGCCGAGGCTGCTTCTCGTGTTCTTGAAATGCATTGTGATTTGGGATTAACCAAGTAGGGTTGTCTTTCCCATAAAGACATATGCCCTGTCGAATTCTCGCATACGGTCCGACCGTTCGTACTGGAGAGACATGAGATAGCCAACAGAGAGCACTGACAGTATCGGTGAGCTCTCAATCTCACCCGCCTTATGTTCCATATTCAAATAATTGCTCGAAGAACGCAAAAAGATAGTAGTTCTGCTGCACCCTTGGAGAAGATGTGAGTTGCTTTCTTTTCACAGCATGCTCACCTTCTACCGGAGTCGAGGTACACATACGCAGTCAATGGAATGCAGATTTGAATGCAGCGTAGCACGCGGCTGTCGGCAATCTAGCGGGCATTTCTTTTGAAGTCCTCCGGCATACAGGCCGGCCTAGGCAAACGAAGAGGCGCGAGAATGAGAGCCCAGGTCATAATGCGAGGAGAGTTTATGGTGCATCGATGAGCGTGGTTGGCCAGACCCCTGTCGCGTCGGCCTGAGGAGGCAATCGCGGGAGCCAGCGGGCATCACTTGACCTCGACAACACAAACTTCCGAAGACAACTTCCCTCCCCAGCACCGTCTAAAAAAACTCACGAACCACCTCTTAACCCCTCATCTCTCTTCCATCCACCACGACCGCTCAAAATGACCGACAAGCGCGCCGCCAAAGACGTCAACTTGGGCGCCAAGGACCCGCGCGTAGCGCCCAAGAGCCTCACGCAATTCATCTGCGGCTGCAAATGCTTCAACTGGAAAAGCACAATCCGCTGGGACAGGGGATACTGCCCGATCGACGGCTGCGGCCACAATGGAGGTCCGCCCGACTGCCCGGCGTGCAAGCTGGGAGAGGCGTCGCGCGTCGCCGCCGCCCGCCCGCCACACTTCACGCCGCCAGATGCAGGATGAGGAGCGGACGGCGCAGGTTCAATCTGATTGTAAGTTTCAAGCGCAGTAGTTGATCGTGAAGCTAATCCTTGGAGCAGTGAGCTGTTCCATGCTCCCGGCATCTGACGTCTCTATTCCACGGGAAACCAAGACAGCAAGCCAGCACTCTCGGCTCTCCCATGAAGCAACCCCTCGCAAACATGGGACTCTGTCGTCCCAGGCCCCTCGTGCTCCGCCGGCTAGGCTTGAAGTATATGGCACCCAGGGCAACTCCCCGGGTTTGGTATGGAGTCCGAGTAGCTCGACACGCTCTCTCCCGTCCGAAAGCCCATGGTATGCCACCTGAGGGATATGAGACCCAATGCTGACCGTCAAGCGACCATTCTACATCATGTCCCGAAACAGACATGCGTGGACCTTAGGATTTGCGGATCGACATCCTGCGAATATATGGTCCGTGCGCCAATTCCGCCGCAGACACCCCCGAGGAGCAACCCCCAATCTGCCAGCACACGCAACAAAGCTCATTAAGGTCGACGGCGCATATCGGAAGCGATACCGTCAGGCTTCGGAAGTCGCCTCCAGCAAGACCGATGTCACGCTGTCTCCCCTTTGCCCAGCAATTGGGTCGCTTTGCCATCGCGCTCAGCTCCCAGATCGCCCACCCACGCAGAGCGTCGCACATAGGACGTCGTATATCAAAACAACGATTGGAAACAATTGAGGGAGTCCATTCAATACTCCGATATCGATTTTGGTACGATTTGGACGGATTCGGACGGTTGGGTGCAATGCTACCCGCGGGTTCGAGTCGGCGGATCGCCCACCAACGCATAACGGCGCACACACTGCGTCACATGCGAAAACAAGATTTGAAACGATTGAGGGAGCCCATGCGACACTCTGATATAAAATTTGGTACGATTTGGACGCGTGGTTGCCATGCTGCTGATGGATCTAGTCGCAGATCAAGCCGTGGGTGGCGCACCCACCCTGAACGTTGCACATACGGCGTCGCATGCGCAAGTAACGACAGGAAACGATCAAGGGACTCTATGCGACACTCCGACGACAGCTCTGGTACGATTGGGGCGATGTGTAGACTGCTGTGCGTGGTCGCGCTTGCTGACATCTTGGGACGGCAGCCACGCCGGAGCTCGAGCGCCGTTTTCCCGAGCTTTTCAACGTCACCTCATCCTGTCCGCAGCGGCGACGACCTACGACAAAAATTGTAATGTGGCTGGAATTGAGCTGGGGGGGGGGGGGGGGGGGGGGGGTGTGGTAGTTCCAAGTCGGCATTTATTAAAGTTTGAGAGGACTAGAGGCTGCGTGAAGCCCACAATCTCGTTGCTCGAAACGGGCGAATGAACGGCGACAGAATGCTTGAAGCTTGGATGCTGGGTACGTTTCTGGGCGCTCTCTCACAGTGAGGAATCAACGATTATGATACTGGGCTCACGACACACGAAGAAATTACATACAGAGATGTCTCTTGGGCACAGAACGCTATGAAATAGCGTTTGATAGCGACATGTAGCCAGAATCGCGCACCAGGTCGAGAGAGGGACTAGAACGTACCTAAGGTTTGTAACCCGCTTCATATCCCATCACTCTCTTTGCCTTCGATCTCACTTAGGCTGGCCGTGTGTTGTGAAAGGTTCACATAAACGCGTAGCCCCATCGCCCTCTGTCTCGCCGTTTTCCGAGAGTAGAGAGTAGGACCCCAAAGGCCTCAGAGTGAGACGCCTTCCTCGATTCCCCACCGCAAAGCTTCCGTTGACGGTTTGTTCAAACTCGGGACAGGAGTGATTCGATGAGAAAAATGAGTCCTACCAATCAGCACCAGCGATAGAAGGATCAAACTTCGAACGTAGCTTCGCAGCTCCGGCTTGTCGAAAAACCCCCTGCGCATGTTCTGCGTGGCACCCCGTTCATGGTCTCGTCTTCCGCTGGAATGCGACTCGTGCAAAAGGATGCCCTAGATATGCCCCAAATTGCATCCACTGGCGATCAACCAGGAGCCTCTTGCCGACCTCATACAAACGCAGCAATGTCTCAAGGTCTGTCCAGTACCGCGATGATCCAGCAGCTCGCTTTCGACAACACGCCTCGGTCGCCTTTGGAGGCAAAGCAGCAGGTTACTAAAGGGGCACGAGCAGAGCATGCTCCGGCTCAGCGGTAGGTAGAGAACAAGATTTTGGAGACCTTCTTTGACTTCGAGAAGTACTATAAATTGGAAGAATCCCAGGGTGTTCGTATGAATCGAGATTGACATGGGAGACAGTATCATAGAGATGGGCTGTGGTGCTCTCAAACACCACGACGTAGCCATAAGCAAGCCGGCCAGTGTATTCTGTATTCAAAAATTATAAGATATTCATACACATTCATGGAAACAATTGCTTAAATAGTGAACGATAGGTTTCTCTTCGTTTGACATGACTACAACGGTTGAATGGTCCCGTATGTAGCTTGAAAGACCGATGTACATGTTCCAGGCGCATGCATGTCTGCTTTGCTTTCCCATGCTCTTCCTTCAGCGCAGGAAGATCACCGCGAGTGGTTACCGACGACCCCAAGGCACCCAAAAAAGCCCTTATGTAAGCACGACGCTTGGTGCTAGGTCTGTTCACAGGCTCATTTCCGCTCAGTCTCAACACGTGACAAGTGCCGCACAAAGACCGGGGTATGTCCGCCGTCGTTTAGCCTTGCAATCCTTGCTCATCTAGGCCCAACAACCCCTCAGCTATCCACCGATCGCGCCAGCGAACGCGACTCAAAACCCGCAGTCCGAGTCTTCGGCTCCGTCCGGCTTAACCTACCAACACCACGGCGAAGCCTATGCCTCGTCCTCAACCATCCACCCGATCCTGGCATCTGCGCTAAAGGACGACGCGCAAACCTGCAAGACCGAAGGCGGATGGCACCCAAAACCGTACGCCGCCCTCCCCATGACGAGTTTAGCGCCAATGCTAATTCAGTGCAGCAGTCTGCGAGCTGGCCAAAGCAGAGCGCTATGAAGAACCAGGTAAGCAAGAGCTCTAAGGTCATTCCAATTATGTGACTGACTGCTTGGCGAAAGGCCGTCGCCAACAATCCCAACTCAATCGGACCTGAAGTCCAAGTCACCACTCGCAAAGAGCTCGTCTTCAAGATCCACCTCGTGCAGCCAAGAGCCATGGCGCAGAAGCGGTTGATGATCGAAATCAATTTCCCAAGACCGGTTGTAAGTTGCTCGCTCTTCGCGCTACAGTACATCTATTGTCATTCTAATCTCCCAGTAGATCTTACGAGATCTCATGAAAAAGATTCAGTGTCAGACTCGTCGTGGGATCGCCCAACTACGTGCTTGTCAATGCGAAAAGGTAGGTATTCCAATCACTATTTGATCCGGATGACAGCTAACTCTCTATAGCAGGGAGTACCGCTTGCTCAGCCCGCCGAACAGACAGATCCCGCCACCGCAGAGCATCCAAGAAAGCGCCGCCGAGTCAACCCAGAACCCCAGCCCCAAGCGACGCCGCCAGCGGTGAACCAGCCCCAGCCGTACAACCCCGCCCAGGAATTCACCCGCGCTTACGATCCAATCTCTCACACAATCAATCCCAGTCTGTTGATCATTGACCCAGCGATTCAGGTGTTTCCCGAGTCTGATAGCTATTGGTGGGGAATCCTCCAGCCTGCGATGCGGGCCGGATGGAGGCTAGCCTTGTACCCTCATCCTCCACATGGCAACGGATATGCGAATCAAGACGAGAAGTTCGCGGAAATGTATCGGGAATTGGAGGAGGAGCTGCAAGAGATTTAGTCCGAGTAAGAAGGTTGGTGATGATGGAGAATGAAGAAGTCGATTCAAGGCTTTGAATACCCCATACCCGAGAACAAACACATATAATTATGGCGTTGTCCCTCGAAAAGAAAGGGTTACTTGATTCTTCAAGGGAAACATGGACTTCCGTCTTGGATATCAGCGGAGGCACTCTTTCCAGGAGACAGTTTGATAGCTTGGGATAGCCTGAAATTACACCGATCACCTTCAAAGACCTTGAACACTTGCAATATGGCTTCGATACCAATGCCCGCGTTCTCACTCCCTTAAATATCATTGAATAAATCTTGTCTTTCAAGCATGCAAGTAATGGAAACACGATTGCGGCTCGGGCGTGTGACGCAAATGCTGTTTACGAGGACCGTTTTCGCGGTTTCAATCATGAAATTAATTCTTCAAGTACGTCATAGAGATGAACGAAGGTCATATGGGCTGCAAGAAGGCGGTCAATGTCCAGCACGTATCACTTTATCTCACGTTTCCTGGAGCACGCTAGCTAAGGAGTCCCGACGCTTGTAAAGTTTGCTTCCAATTCAACACCAATCTTCCTACAACGAAAGCAACTAACTTCGACAAACTTGAAACTTAAGGTACGTTCTTGGCTCTTGGTATATATTGCGCAAGCTAATTTTGGAGACATGGCAGGAGAGAAACAAGGTGGTCGGAAGCAGGATCGGGATGCCCACCCACCGGAGGAAGATTCGCCCACGAATCGGCCGCTCTGTACGATTTGCAGGCTGAACTCTTTCCTCACGAGGCGCATGTGTGTGCGGGATGTAAGTCAACCGCCAACCTCGAATTGAAACCCGAATTAGATAAAAGATATACAAAAAACCCACCGCTACGCACGCCTTACGCAGACAGCGTCAACTTCGACAGATGACCCTCACGGTAACACTCTTGCCCGGATCTGGCCTCAGAATCGTCAAGCCATTCGCCATGAACCGCCGCCCGACGAGCCTGGATTGATCTACCCCCGTCGATTTAATATTGCCGACCATATCCGACGCGGTGAAGCCGCAGCTGATTCTCTTCGAACAGTCGTCCGCTCAAATCCCGGTTCGTTGGGAGGCACTTGAATCAGCGGGCAGCGTCCACCGACTCGCAAGGAACAACTTTTGTCGCTGCCACAGACTATCCAGTTCCGCCCCGACTGTCTCAATTACACTACGAGAGGGATGCTCGAGGCTTCAGGTGGGTGATTCCTCAGAGTAAGGGGCCGGCAACGCGCGCAGATATAGAAGCATATTTGGCGGAAAGGCTCCGGGGTGGATGAACTGGAGATGGATGTTTCGGCGTTGGGAATCGTGCTCACACGATGGAGGAGAACAAGCTCGGGAGTGGAGGATGTCAAGGCTCAGAGACTTCGGGGTGGGAGACATGTACGTAGTATAATGAGGTACAAGGACAATTGCTGAGCGTCGGCGTGTCAAGTACTGATTGCAAAGGCCGAGGTTGTGGTGATTGCATGAGGCTTCTTGTCTCGTCAGCTCTGGAATATGGAGAATTTTGATGCCCGAGGAGTATTAGAGCAACCGGAGATTGAGAGGGAGCTGGATTGACTTTTCTGCCCTTCGTGTAGATAGCAATGGGTCTCTCACTTGGGGTAATTGAAGTGGTCGTTGCAGTCGTTGCAGAGTGTCTGTTCCTGATACAGCACTTGGTAATGTTGCTCCGTAAGACTGTCTGATGTTGCTCACGGGTGCTTCGGTGCCCCCAGTGCAATCGCACCCCCAGCCCAGCAGTGGCAAATTGCCATGTGGTGTGCCAGGCGGTCAGCCCACCCCTCTCTCTCAACGTGTTAGTGTGACGCCACCGTTTGTCTGCCTTGTCCGCCCTCTCGATAAAGACTCGCAAAACAGTTCCCAAAATCTTTTAATTTTATGCGTATATAACAGGTATCATTTTCAGATTTCTCTCGGCAGCTAATCGGATTCTATGACCGAGCGTAAGACCAGGCGGGCGGCGGGCGTACTAACCACAATTATGCGTGATGTTTCAAAAGAGCGGTATTGACAAGATTACAGAGCGGATGGGTTTAAATTCCCGGGAGAACCTGCGGCAGCTTCTCTCTTTTGCAATTTCTTTTGTGCCTTGAGTACAATTCTCGGTGGTAGCGTTAGCCTTTTTTTTTTTTGCTACTCTGCTCTTTTTTTGCGCTGTGGACGGTGACGGGAGCGCTACGAGTCCGTGGGGTGGGGTACAGGCACGTGCTGGGGCGGCAATGTGTGTTGACCGGCTTTGGTTTCCCGGCGGGACAGATATGTGCACGTATTTTTGACCCACAAGCAGCTAATGCAGCAGAGGTGATATCCATACTACATACCACTTCATCTCATAGGTCTGAATCAGCAAATGCCGTTACTTTGGAACGGTTTGAGCATAACCAAGGACATGTTCATGTTTTGCGGTCAAGACTAATTCGATATGACGCACATGTCCGCACGTGCTGCGACTTCCTCGAGAAGTACGGCTGTTTACCGCTTCTCTATACCTTCGCCGCGCCCAGATCGACACAGGGCACGGGATATATGAGATTCAATTGCCGTCGTCCAGCTTCATTGGATACTCTGGAAGCAAGAGATGCTCGCGGTGATATACGGGAATGTGCTTCATTGTACAACCACAGCTTACATCCTTAAATACTCATTCAAATTGAACTTGAATTCGGAAGTATTATATAACTCTTGAGCACAAAGGATATTTCGACGGGTTTTGCGTCAAGATGTCTCAATTAACGTGTGGTCTTGAATCTGCAATCCTGTTCTCCGGTTTGACACAATGACTTCCTATACCACAGGTAGAAAGGCTTGACATTCTCGAAACGGAACCGAGGCATTTACCTCGAGCGTATATTTGAATTGAATTTAAATTAACGACTTTCCCCATGAGTGGTGTGTCGGTATCTTGGGACAGCATATTCCAGCTTCTTGATACACAAAAATGCCTGCTCAAAAGCGTCGCCCGTCACATATGTGGTATATCAAATGCGCTTCAGCGATAAGCCACTCCGAAAACAAAATGGTACGCCGTAATCATGAACATATTTTCTGTGCTCACGTCAGATGCGCGGCGAGAGCCTGCCTCTCGCAGATAATGATGAACCAGACCTGGTTGGCCGGGGCCGACCCGGCGGCAGACCTGCTCCCCAACCCAGAACTTCCCGCCCCAATGAGGCGGCTAATCAGCAACCTCGAGTTGGAGTAAGCCTGGACCTGGCCGCAGATGGTGGAGAGGAAGACCCAGATTCACAACTGGGAAAGGCAGGTGGAGGAGTTGCGTAAGTTCAATTAACCGTCTGGGTTGCGAGATTGAGATGGCTGACTTGGTTTTAGAGGCGGAAATTGAGACCGGACAGCATTCGCGCCCGTGAGAAGACTGGGGAACTGTTGTGGCTGGACCAGACCCGGGTAAGAAAGGGACGTGTAGTTCAGTTTGATTGGAATTCTGCTAGGGTGAGCGGGAGTTTTGCCGCTGCTTAACTCCTACTGTCTGTCTATCTTCTACTGCCGTTTTGGTACCACCTTGTGCGCGTGAAGATGCTGCAACCTAAGCAAGCTGCTTCTGACTTCAACTCCTCCCTCCAAACACCTTCTATGCCATCTAGCTAAGCCTGTTTGAGAGCCCCAGCAAGCACCTGGACGATAGTCAGACCCACCAAAGCAGCAAGAGAAGACATAATTAATTTGCCGCATTCTGCGCGAGGCACATCTTAAACTTCCTCCAAGCTTCACATCTATTGCATTTCACAGAATTCTCTCAGTCCCTTCTATACCATGTAGCTAGCCTTCTTGAGACCCTCTATGAGACCTAGAAGACTTGCTAGGATGAGTAAGGCGACGGTGAAAGAGGCTCTCCATGGCCTATCCTTACGGGTTAATCAGGTAAGACTGATGCATATTCATTACGACTCAATTCACCATGTCAGAGCAATTTAGGAGAAGAGTCCAAGCAAACTGTTAAATTATACTGGATATACTTGTGACAGCAGACCGCCGCTTGGAGCTTGACATGCCCTACGTTATGGCAAATGGCGGAACTGTCCAGATACAATCGGAAGAGCTTTCTCTTAGACACGACGAAAAATGTTCTCTGATATGCCGCGCCATCTCCGCGATTATTCCCTGGTCTCCGAGATGTTGAGGATGATACTTGTCCGCATGAGCCATCGGCTGTTCACCACTGTATCAAACAGTGCTCAGAACCTCGAATTTTCCCTCTGACACCAGGACCTTGTAGTCTTCTAGAACTGGGTTTACCTGGGATAAGTTGTGCTCCAAGCGGCGAAAGTGGATGCGAAGGTTCGACGAGGCGAAAGGGATAGGCGCCGACTCTGCGTGTCGGTAGTCAGGATATGGTTTCTGGGATGGCCTATGCCTCCTCTCCACCTGCTTTTATAATCTGCCTCTATCGCTGCGTCTTACACGATAGAGATTTAAGATGTAACGATATAGGCAAATTATAAAAGCAGGTGGAACGGAGGTATAGGCCAACCCATACACCATATCCTTCCCCGTGATTGGGTCGATCACAATCTTCGGCGGGAAATTGTGGTAAATGGTCTTGTTCTTGGTCATGATTGGCCTCGAGATGGAGTGCTTGGAGATAGACGGCTAGGGAGACTGTTTGGTACGGCCTAAACTTGTCACCCTCTCCAAAGAGAGGGATATTACTGGCCATGATTGATCAGTAATAGTCTCCGGAAGAGCAATCTGGTTTCCTCGGAAGCATTGCTAGAGTGCGTCGCGAGTGATACAAGAAGTTGTTTCCGGATTTGCTAGGTACCATGTTGCCGGTGTACCGGAATCCAGAGTGAGAGGCTGCTTCCAGTACCAGGTTACTGCTGTCTCCAGCAACACATCTTTGCTGTAGAATGGGTCGTAGAAAAAGGCCCAGGATGGGTTGCGGGGCCGCTTGCTGTGCTGGTGGAGTATCCCCAGGCTGATCATTATGAGGTTGCGATGTGTCGACCGACGCATGTGGATGGTGTGACCCGAGGAGTATGTCGTCGAAGGTCGGATAAAGGGTCACTGAGACACGGGAGTACGCGACTGACGTAGGTTTGTCGGGGGACGAGTGAAGTGACTTCGGAGCCCTGAGTCAAGCGCTATTCTGTATCATTGCCGGCGATCGGCGGAGCAGGTCATCCAGGTAGATGATCTCCGGGCTGAGCATTGTGAAGTGGCGATGTGTCGACAGACCAGATGCAGCCGGCGGGATTAGCGAAGCAGCTTCGCTCATCCCAGTAGCACTCCCTTGGAAACAATAATATGTTCAACCACCAACAGCGGTGTCGTTCACAGCGACGCAAACAGCGCCGCGCTGATGTCAATTGCATTGGCGAATGATAGATTCGCTGTTGAGTTCCCACAAGCTTGCCGAAATTATCATGCCACCAGGACAAAGGAAGTTGGTAGGGGTGGAGCCAGCGGGGACTAGTGCGATAATATAGGGTCTGAGGACACGAAAGTGGAAGGAGGATCAACGGCGAGCAAAGTGGTCGGAGCCTGCTGTGACTGGATAGGCGGAATCGGCGAACAAGACGCAGTCCCGCACCCACCCCTGGGGTGAGGGGCGGAGTTTGTAGTTGAAAGGGGAGAAACAAGTTCGGACTTGGTCGTGGGGATAGTGATGGTTGATGGCCTTGCTTCGGCAGATTCGACGGCGTCGGTTGTTGGTACACGAGCGAGAGTGCGGCTTGTGGCGGGCCGCTGAGCTGGCGGGCCGCCTTTCGATACACTCGGTGGGAGCAATTGAATGGCCAGCGGTGACCCAGATTAACCAGTTCTGCAAGGAGGCGCAAGCGCTCGGTCCGATTCATCTCGCTGAACTGGACCCGAGTGTTCTTAATCTGGGAGTCCTCATTTTCGGCGGCAATGACACACCCTACACGTCGGGTTCCCTTGACTAGGTACACCTCCGTGCGGAAGAGCGGCATTGTTGAAGGCGTGGCGTTTGTGTCGAATCGGGTTGCCTTGGCCATAGTGGGCGAGAACAACGGAAGAGGAGAAGAGGCGAATGGAACACGATTTCTGGAAAGGCTGCCCGGCCGTACCCCTTCCTTGTAGCAACTCCAGCCCGCCCTTCTGCATTTCAAGTCAGCTATTTCACACTGTAGGATAGCATCAACCAGAGTTCATAAGTACCTCCCAGCAGATCCGGCGGGGGATTTTCATCACCGAAATCACCGTTGCGGCGTCCGTTGTCCTGATGGCACATAGGAGGTTTCCCAAGGCCAGCTTTTCAAAGGACAAACCTCGCCTTGGCCCGGGGGGAGGGGCAGGAGGGGTATTCTAAGGGGTATTCTGAGGGGTATTCCGACGGGTAATTTATTTCGCGAAAGACTCTGTGTCTGTGTGCTTCTGGTGATGGGGAAAAACGAGGATGAGGAGGGAAGGCGGCGGCAGACACACACATATCTACTGACCGCGCTAGTGCGCTTGGCAGCAGCCAGCGGGATAGTGGTCTGGGGTAAGCACCCCTCACTGGCCCTCCTCATAGCCTTGTTTTCTCTATCTCACGGTGTCTGCTTGAATGCGCCGTGCACCTTTTGCGCCCTCCATTGCCATCTGCGGTGCGAGCCTTACATTCCACGCTTGGGGGACCATGACAGACTCTCATTCCCATGCTTTGTACGGTTGAGGTCCCTCGGCTCTGCGACCTATTGCTAACTTTTTTACAGGCAGTTGTTTGAGTACCCACGCCTCCTCGTTGTTCGCAGAAACAAGAGTACGGACCTCGAATCAACCCTGCCGCCCGTTCCTGCCGCTCATCTTTCTTGCTCTTCTTCTGCCCTAATACAATTTCCACAGCCATCGGGGTGAACTCAGCATTTCTGATGGAACTAACGAATACACCGACGTATAAATCGGCTGCGCCGTATAATAGGCTGGACCATTGGGCCAAGGGAATATATATTTGGTAAGCCCCCTTCTAGCGCATAGCTACTCCACGTCCTGTGGCATAGTGCCTAACTGTCCAAGACTGGGGCATTCCTTATGCAGTCTGATTCGGTGCCATTCGGCCTCAGACCCCGCATGTCATCATGATACCTGCCTTACGGCTTCCGCGCAGCCACTGCTTACCCGCCGTACCGTCCGATTTCCTAGAAAGGATCCCAGAGCGCCTCCTCATGAGCGCATTCGCAAGTGGGCCAACAGACTACCCCGCTCAAACTCTGAGACTACCAGTGCTTACCATATCAGGGGTTCTTTTACCAGAGCTTGTCGCAACAGCCTCGAGACCTCATTTATCCCACACAGCTTTCCTGTCAATCTATCTTCTTTCTCGTTCCCAATTTTCTTCCCATATATCCCGCCCAATTTCCCAACCCCCCATCAGACTTCTCAAGCTCGTCTTCCACTTCCAAGGACCCCAATGAGCTCTCTGACCTAACCTCTCCAGCATGCGTCCCGGTCACCATAAACGGTTGATCGGGGACGCCTGCTGGAGAAGCTAGGTGGGATAACTCATCGGTGTCCTTGGGAGCTTGGTTCGAGCCTCAGTGCTACCCTTTTTTTTGTCTTTTTGGAGATAGTTATATCCACTTTGTAGCCCGTCACATATGTGGCGGGGAAGTTGCGTTTGGAGGGTGAAGTCAAGCTGAAGGGGATAATGGTGCTATTGTGGGAAGAAGAGGTGGGTGTGTTTTTGCTTGGGTGGACGGGATGGCGGGCTGCGAGCTTTCCAATGTAAGTGAGGTTGGCATCATGCATAGGCATCACGAAGGCGAAAGATACGGACATATTAGTAGACTAGGGGACGTTTCAGAATTGCTTTGCTATTTAAATCTAGCTAAAGTCTCGGATTCTTCGGGATCCACTACCTCTGCTCCGTTGATACTGCTGAGAATCTCTTGCGGCCATTGCACCTCGAGGAGCATTTGGATATGGATAGTGAAGCACGAAAGCAGGGCAGCTTTCGCGTCGTAGACCCATTGGCTTGCTAGAATGTATCGAAGATGGGATTGAGGTCCAGGAGTCTTGGTGCGTGGAGAGGCGCGTGTAATCCGGGCAGATCCGAAAGTAATTGTTTTTGGAGGAGCTGACGAGGGGGTTGGCTGTCCAGTGCCAACTTTCGAGAGGTTGAAGTCCTTACTACTTTCGGACTGTCTCATAAACTGTTCGAATTCGGGATTCTGGTCAACTCACGTTCCACACAGCGTAAGTCTGCCAGCGGAGTTGGTTTGGGCCCTTGGATCAGGTGAGGGCTTGTTCAGCGACCCGTCGATAGGTTGGCGGTGGCTGTCTGCACCCCTCGTGGGGGGCCTAAGCCGAGCCACAACGAGCCCCCATACTCGGTAGGTGCTCAGTCGACTGGAATGCTCGTGGAGACGACGTGCAGTCTTCTTCTTGAACTTGGCCCTGGAGCGGGAATGGCGACGATACTTGCCCTTGCGCCATTGGCGGCAATTTAACCGCCAAAGGAGGCGTCGAGCGTAGGGTCGTACTTCTTTGCGAGGGTAGACAGAAAGTCTGCGATTGCGGTGTTGGATGTCTGTGGAAGTAGTCGCTGGAGCGAGTGGGGGCTGGCGCGCCTTGGGCTCTCTGGAGGCACAGCCAGCGCCTCAGGAGTTGAAGTGATCGATGGCTTCTGAGACGGCGGCCGGTTTCGGTGTTGATGCTGACGTGGCCGTTGGCGGATGTGCGCGGTGCACTGTGCCTTCTAGAGGACATAGTCGGTACGGTGGCGGACTTTGTCCCATCGTTCAATCGCCTGGTAGAGCTCCTCAGCGGGTCTGCTGGTCCTTTTGGCGACGTGGCGCATGATCGAGTGCACTATCTCGGACCTGTTGTACCGCTCTTCCCACTTGACAATGTCCTCTGGCGATACTCGGCGCTTGAACGTTTCCTCTTGGCGCGCGCTCTCAAGCTGCCCTTTGCCGTGCGCTCTTGCCTAGGGCCCTCCCAAGTTTCCTGTGTCCAGTACGACAAAACGCAAAGTTTTGTCGTCTCTTGCATGCTTGCTCCGTGTTAAGGGGACTTTCTTGCAGGCGTTTTTCACGTTCTTGAGATCTTCCTCAAGAAATGCGCGCTCAAGCGCCCTTTTCCGCTAGTGTTGTTTAGGGAGAGATCAGAGATTGAACTTGTCGCAATGTTGGGAAGACGAAGATTGTCTACATTCGGACTAAGACACGCTGGAAAGCTTTGTAGGCTGCTGACACTGTTGCTGTGCGCCGCTCATCGATGAATGGGCTGGTAGTCTTGCAGAGAACAGACACGGATGGACCCATCGGAACCTCCGGTTGCAAACGTACGGGTTGTGCAAGTCGGCAACGTCGCCAATGCCAAACGACATGGCATGAAGGTCTTCGGTACCAACGTCTTCCGGCTTCGTCTGATAGCCCGCTGGCGCTGTGGCCATCTCTTGCTGTTTGCACTCGCTTCACCATCTTGAAGACGTAGCGCATTTCCGTTGGGTTCAATTTAATGGCCTGGTCCGCTCGATATACTTTCATATCATATTGTATGAGGTCCTTTGTATTCGGCCGTGGCCGCAAGGAACTTTGACTCACTGCCATTCTGTTGGCAGACAACATCAGAGCTGACGAAAAAGTCGCTGATGCTTTTTTTCGTGGGACGACTAGCGTACCACAGCCGGCACGAGGCAGAGGATCTGGTCAATGGTGGCCTCGGCGAGCTCGACGTCCTGGCGGCCCATGCCCATGAACATCTCGATCCCTCTTGAGACCACCCAGTTGGCAATGGTGGCGTGGAAGACTTTCCTCGCACGTTAATAGAACCGCGGTCACTGTCGTGCGGGACACTAGGGTAAGGTCATATCCGGGCATGTCGGATTTATAGTGAGCGGTATAACGCGGAAGGTTCTTGTACACGATGAGGCGTATCTCGATCAGAAGCTGACCACCCGATCGGCAATGGTGGTGCGGACAATCTTGCCTGCCTCACGCTGCATCTTCTTGCACGCCGATAGGTTTGCGAGAGTCTCGCTAGGCGAGCTTTGAGCTCTTACAAAAATGACAGCCGGTATCGAGGATTTGATGTCATATAGCTTGACGGTGTGGTGGCCGGCGGCGGCAGGGTAGCATACATCGAGCGAGATAAAAAGTCGGTTTACTGGAGAAAGGTCGGGATTCGTGGTGGGGGATGGTGCGTGAACAGATTCCCGAGAGAGTCTCCCAATCCGCCCGGCGGGTGTCTTCGTGGCTCGGCTTGGCAGTGTCCACAATCCAAGGTCAAAATGTAGGAGCTCGAGCAGGGGGCACTCGCTGAGGCATCCGGAAGTGCGTACCAGGCTGCATCCCTTCGAGCGTGGTTATTGGCCACCAGTGATGCGTGAGTGACAGACGGTGAATCGAGTGGCGTTGGTGACGGTGTGGGACTAGCCGAGTGCCTTCTAGGTCCCATTCATTTTCGTATACGGTTTCGACATCGACGGGCAGGCCCGACAACTGGATTGAGACGACAGGATGGATTCCTCTGCCAGCAGTGATCCGTCCGCCTCCGACTCATCATCGGCCAACTGCTCCATCCTTAACGCCAGCATCTCCAAATCCGCCTCTAAACCCTGCGCCCAATTGCTCTGCTCACGAACATCTATTTGACCCTGGCCGTGGCGAGGCGGCCGGGCCCGCATTAGCTTCGGGATGAGGCCGGTGTTCCCACAGGTATGGAGGATCGGAAGATACCTCGAAGCCTATGCAAAGAATTTCATTCTGGACGACGTCATTTATTAGAGCCGTGTGGTTAAACGACCGGAGCTCACAGAAGGAACACCGACAACTAGCAAGTCTCTTCGTTCGATACAATATCTCAAGCTATTGGCTGCCTATCGACCAGAAACAATGTAAGTTATCTTCCCCGCCCAAGTCGGAAGTCGATGATCGTGATGATGAGCCGATTGAGACTGATTCAAACAATTCCACCTCCATCTCCGTAATTTCCTAGTATAAATAGGGCTGACTGAGGACGTATATTAGAGCGCTAACAACTCCCGTGTTGACTACGAAGCACCCGCGGCCATGGTCTTGCACTTTATCCCGAAGATGCGAAGTTGGGTCCTCCCACCTCCCGCTACCGTAGCCGCGAGTAGATATTCGACAAAGATTACTCTTCACTCCGTTCGTTGGCATCGACATCCAGGTGAACATCCGAACCGAGGCGCTCAAATGGATCCCCCACCGCATGTTTACACTCTCCAGTATCTGCATGCCCCGCCAGCATCTTCAACATCAAGCCCGGTCTAGCGGCTTCGATGGCCATCATGCATCCGCCCCTATCATGCCCCGCGTGCTTCAACAGCTCGCAGACCTGATGTGGGAAAATCGTCGCCCGTTGCTATCTCCTCCCCGACTAATTGAAAACTTTAGGGCTTGAGAGTCTTCGCTCCGCCCCTTCTCCCAAGCTCACGGGTACCTTTACGGTCTGCTTCAGTAGAACGATACCAAAGGGCACCCCGAAAGCCACTGATAACGATTACATCATGCCTATCCTAGGCGCCGCCGATACCTAGAATATTCGTTTCGTTTTCGCTGCGTTGAAAAAAACAATATTACAAAACGCCTCGCAAGGCCCGGAAACACCTTCCGTGTTGAATAGGTGTGGTCTCTGGAGATCAATATCTTCGGACCGTACACTAACACTTAGACTTCTTCTCACAGCCTGTACGAACTTGCTAGAAGGTGTTTAGTTCGCAGCCGCGTATGATCATGTCCGTAATTCTGTACACCGGAAAGTGCCAACCAGCCCCAGTTCCTGGCGGACTTCGATTGAATGGCACGTGGAGTCACGGAAACCGTGCCACGCTCCGAAAAATGTATCTCAAAGCCACAAGTCTACTTCTGACTCAGGACGAACAGCAACGGCTTTGCAATATCGGGGGTACATACTTGGCCCACCATCGGGTTATCATTATCAACGAGAATCAGTACAACGTAGTTTGCCACTGTTGGGGCCATATAGAAGACGATCGTTATCGCTCTGCTGCCTCGACGGAAGTGATCAAGAAGGTATTCAAGAAGAAAGCGCTGGAAAGCCACCCTGACAAGACCCACGGAAAAGCGCAGGTTGCTGTCGATTCATCAAACTTCTCGCAGACCCAACTTGCACGGCAATGGAGGATAAACTCGTCAAAATTGCGCCCGAAGTGGCAAATATTGCCGTTATCTACCAGGAGGTTCGACGCTGGCTCGGTGGTTTCAAAGACCTCCGTCGCTGCAACCGTCACCCCCCCCCCCCCCCCCCCCCACCCCCCCCGTACTTCGATGCCAACGATCTTTACCGTGACGTCTTCTGATTCACTCTCATCAAGTTGATATGGTTTGATTCGGGCCTTAACCTTATCCTTCGCCAAGAGTTAGACATCAAGATCGATGTCAGTGTCCTCGGATTCCGCCGATTCGCTGCTTTATTTGCTAATTTCGCGCGTAGAATTGGTTTCAGAACCGTCGCGCAAAGATAGAGCAGGACCTGGAGAGGATGCGGAACCGAAAAATGTTCACCACAGTCAATTCACCACTGCAGGGACCGCCTGGAGGACTATCGGGTCATAATGATCAACGAGAAGGAGTACCACGCTTGGGAAGGACTCAAGCTCGACAAGAGAGCCCCGTTGAAAATACCATCGAACTCACACCAAATCACGTTGTGCCAAGCGAAAAACAGGGCTCGTCGTCGTAGAGCTCGTCATCGTAGGGCTCGTCGACGTTTACATCTACACCTTAACGCTACGCGCCTCAAGTACCACCACAGCATACGCAGACGCACGCTACGTACCTAAGTATATACCTATTGCTAGGACCGCGCGCTGCATGGCCCTTGCGCTTGAGCTGCCGCTGTAGCCTTGATCTCCCGCTTCCAAAGCCCATGCCCAGGCGCGGAGACTCCCACTGGAGCCCCGATCTCACTCAGACGGAAACTGCACACCCCAAAGACACCCTGTGAGGTTCTAGAAAGAAAGGAAAGAACGAGCTCGCAGCGGAGGACGAGAAAATCGGTGAGAGTCCTCTAAAAAACGAGGAAAGTGAATGCGCAGGTCGATGTCTCTTCAAGGAAAACGACCAAGATTTCCAGTCTAGGTGGGCCCAAATTATATTCAACAGTGCAGTCAACACGCAGCTCACTCGCCTGGTACCTCATTCTTTGCAGCAACAGTTTGCAGCAACGGAGATCCGCCTCGCCCAGCGCTTGATCACATGTTCGACAAACGAGGAATATTTGGAGGGTAATCGAAGGCTTGGGAATGTAGCAAGCCGCTACCATACCTTGGTAACAATAAAATCGGAATATACCACCTTATTCGTCTTGCTGCCGAAGCCGTCTCTCGTGATACAACTGATGTGATTTTGACGGAATTGTAACTGGCGCACATATGCACGCGATTCATTGATGCATGAGTTTTCTTTTCCTGGTAATAGTCTCGGGAAGAAGAATACCTGGAAATTTAGACGTACAACATGCGGTATTCGGAGAGCAATGATAGGGATCCGCGACTTGAAGCCTAGCAGCAGTCTTGGTCGTCCTTCTGCCAAACAAGACACACTGTATGGAAAGCCTTGTGTTTGACGACTGTAGACTTTAGCCGTGTATAGTACCTGGCTGCTAGTTTGTGGTGTTCGACTATTTTATGTGTCCTCGGCTAACAACGATCAGGTGTGCGCGGAGTAATTCCCTCACATCCAAGTCCACTCCTTCAACAGAGTATTAGCCGCTCTTTAAGAAATCTCATACAACCCGGCGAAGCTGTACAGCAGTCGCTAGATTCACCCGGTTTTGCCAAGGAATCCCCACGATCAGATGTTCCGATCCATATTAACCTGAAGCACTAGCGCCGGGGTTGTGACAATGTTTCCCCACCGCACAGAATAGCCGTTGCGTTCTCCATGGGCGCCCCAGGAATTCTCCACAAGTACTCAAAAAATTACGTCTTCATTGGAGGCAAACGAAACAATCGTGTTCCTTGGCCGATTCAATGTTTCGCCTTCGCGATATTTCGCCGACAGAGCGAAATGAAGACTGGCGATGCGGGGTCAGGAGAATTATGTATGTACCGCGAATGATGGAATGTGTATATATTTTGGCCTTCCCAATTACTCGGTTTGTATCTCGATAACCTCAAGTGTTGCGATTTCCAGTGAAACCACCCGTCGAAAACATGAAGTACTCATTCGGTCTCGCCGCTGCGGCGCTTCTGCTCGACTCGACTCTCGCGACTCCTCTCGAAATGGTTGCTCGACAAGGGGTAGGTTTTCTCACGACATATCTCACGACTTATATCTAGTGTTGCTAACAACATCCTGCAGTCCGGAAGCGGGCAAGGCCCATATGCACCTGGCACCTACAAGACCGACTCCGGCCTAGCAAGCCACACTATCTACTACCCCAAGAAGGACATGGGCACGGAAAAGATGCCCGTCCTCGTCTGGGGTAACGGCGCTTGCAGCAACCAAGGCACGTCAAACAGCGCTCTGCTCCAGAACATCGCCAGCTACGGTTTCCTAGCTATTGCCGAGGGTGCTCCCAATGGCGGCGGCACATCCGACAAGAACACGATGGGCCAGGCCGTGAACTGGATTGCTAAAGTTGCGGGTACTGGGGCGTATGCCAATGTTGATGCGAGCAAGATTATGGTAGCCGGATTCTCGTGCGGTGGTGTTGAGGCGATGGATAATATCTGGAACGCCAATGTCAAGACGGTGGGCGTGATCAGCTCGGGGTTGTTGCAGAATCAGACCGCGGCAAAAGACTTCAAGAAGCCGATTCTGTTCGTCTTGGGTGGCAGTGGAGATATTGCGTATGCCAATGTAAGTGGTTCAGCCCGTTTTGCAGATCTTGCATGTCTCATTATGGTCCACTCGACCATCTACCGATTTACCATGGCCAAAATCGCACGGAGGCAAGTTGCTAACTTGTTTGATAGGGCGAGCGCGACTTCAAGGCCCTGCCAAACGGCACTCCTTCATGGAAAGGCAACATTCCTGTCGGCCACGGTGGTACCCTGGGCGATGCCAACGGTGGAAGGTTCGGAAAGGTCATCCTCAACTGGCTTCTCTACACCTTCAAGAACCAGACTTCAGGCCTGGATTACTTGAAGTCTGGGTACAAGGCCGATAGCTGGCAAGTGGAGACTCACCAATTGGATCTGCTCCAGCCGTTTTGAAGGTAAAAGAATCGATGGTGGATGAATTTAGCATTGGTTTCCAATAAATGTACGAAAAATGCATTAACTTTGCAGAGACACTCAAAATTCTATGACGGTATCTAGATAGGACACGCGATTGTGAAAAGAATATCCATACGGGATGCAAATGAGCCTTCCATCAATTCTGTGGTTATGATGAAGGCAGTAGAACACTAGATACGCATTCCAATATGCTAGGGTAATAGATTTTGGTTAAGAGATAGCGAGACGGGGAACATAATATATCTTACTTGCAGAAAGTGCCCGTGCTCCACTAAAAGGGTGTTGTGAGACCAGTCTCGATGTGGCGACTATGGAGCGCCAGTAATGCCTGCAAGCCCCCATGTACGTCGAAATCACGCCCATTTATATCCGCAAATTCTAAATATGCCTCCTGCCGTGTTGTTCCCATCTATCGCGCGCCATGAATGTACGAGAAAGGGTACCAGTATATATGAGGCCGGCGGAGCCAGTTCCAAGGCGAAAAAAATCGAGTGCGTGTGTGCCGGATGATTTCGTCATGGGGAATTGTTTGTACGTTGCCGGTGCTGCCTTGAGATCGAGATGAGATAACTGTACAGCCCTTCCTCGGTGCTACGAAGGGCTTGAACGATCTGAGAGGGTTCCAACAGACCATGCCCAAAACATCACCTCTCCGCTATTGTTTCCTTGTCCACCCAGTTAGTTAATGTCAGAGTGTTGGAGGTAGTCGTATCTCGAGGAGCGAATCAGCAGAAATGCTGTACGGCCTGCCTATAGATGTTAGTAGGCGTTTCTGGAACCGAAAGACCATGAGCTTACTCCCGTGGCCATTCCGGCAGCAATGGCATCTGCATATCGTTTGCAGTTTTCCAGATGTTCTATGCCCTCCTGCTGGGGTTCTCCGGTGATACCTCTCTCCCGAGCCATGTTCTCGATTTCCTGGAGCCGATGAAGCATCGCGAATCCCGCTACCCGACTCAAATGACAGAGGCCCGACGGCTGTTGCGTTCGATTGCACTCATTGCAATTAACGAGCTTGTAGGCGCAGGGCTGAATGCAAACGTCGACTTCGAAACTGAGGAGGTCTACCGGGGGGACGAGGCCGGTCGGTTCGGTCATATTTGCTGCTACAATTTCCTTGACGCGGTTGAAAAGATCTGTGAGCTCGTCGTTGACCTCTCGCCGTAGATTTCGCCCCTCTTGCCCACAGTATGCGTAATAGATCCTGCCGTAATTCTTCCTTTGCCGCAGGCGCAGATCGAGAATATCAGGATTGCACACATATCGCATTCGTGAAGACGCAACGCGCGGTTTGCGAGCCAGTAGCGAGCACTTATTGGAATGACCGGCGCTGAAAGGGGAATTGCGTCGTGAGGCTCTGGCACATCGGGTTCGAGGATTTGCGCAATTCGAGTGGCAAACGGTGGACGTAAAGGCGATAAGCAGGGCTTGCGGGAACGGTTGGGAGGAGGTCATTGTGCTCGAATCTTTAAGGCGCGGAGGAGAAGGAGGGTGGGGTGGAGAGGAAAATACCTGCGTGAGATTATTGTGAGCCCCGGAACTAGCGCGATTCCGACAGGTAAAGGAGAGCCTTTCGGCTTGGTGCTAGTATAAGTTAGTTGCCTTCCAAACCCATGCTTGATATTTCTGGGTAGAAATCAGAGAATTTTACCAGAAGCGCTCGCTCAGCTTGTCCACCTCAGCTTTCTGCTTCCACTCCCATTCCTGCCTCCATCTTACGCCTTTCATGGGAAGTTTGCGCGCGAATTTGGCATGAAACCGTTCCCCGCGCGTAAATGTCAGCTTAAATATGCAGAGGTAGTGTAATTGCTTTCTAAACTGCTACACCATCCGGATTGGCATTCACAGAGCCTTTTACAGTAATTTTAATAGGATTAGACGTGCAAGAAGAATAAAAACATACAATTCGTCCTCTTTACTTCCTTATCCTCAAGCTCTCATGAGATCAAGCGGTTGCCTGGTATCTGTTTTATCGCTTGATTCCACGCTTTCGCGCCATTTGAAAGATGTCTTGACTTGAATAGACATTGCGTTGGAAGATATAGTGGTGTGAATTGTGGTATGTGAGCGCTTTTTAGTTAGTCACATTTGCGAATAATTAAACCATTCTCAACCTCGTTGACACTACGCTCTTAGTGAAATTGTAAGTGCAAGATAAAAGTACATTACTTAATCTTTCACGCTAAAAGAAATGTCGAGCTCACTGCTGGTTTAGACAATGAGTCTTTGTGAAAACCCCTTTTCGAGCACGATGGCTTGCACCGCAATTTACAGCATACCAAGATTCCCGAAAGAACTGGTTACAGTAATCCAGTCGGCGCTAGCCAATTTATTCTTCCAACAATTAAGCACCAGCGCGTCCACGGGACCAGAGTGGCTAGTAATCTCTATGTTGGATGTTGACGCACACATAACAGACACTAAAATGCAATGCAGAGGGGACTTATTTTGCGGCGGGGTCAAGCCTTTATATGTCCGGGCGTTGCTTGGGACACGGCAGGATCAACTTCGGGAGCATGAGCGAGGGCTATGGCCGAGATCAACGTCAGTGGCGTGATTGGTGGTGAAGGTTACTCTCATATGGCGTGGCGGCTACAATCGGCAGCGAAAAATCGCATAAGTCGCCGCAGAATTGACAGACTTCGCACGAAAAGCAAGCGATCTTGAAGTCAACCTGGCGCAGATTGAAGCCCAGCCGCAACTAAAGATCACAAAAAATTGATATCAAGGGGTATTCGGAGGTTCTGTGAGTTTAACCTTTGGTGTTTTGTAGTGTATTTTCACCTTTAGAGGTCATGCTATAGAAGTGTTTATCGTGAAACCAGTGTCTGCGGAGTAATTGATCTATACTTTCGTTGTATCATCAAGCCAGATGTCATAATCTCAATTTTCGAAGCTTCTACACGCCTGAACAGAGTAGAGGTAGCCTCTCATGACTCCTAGAAAAGGACTAAGGCCTTATGACACCCATACAAGCTGGGTGGAGGTTTACCTCACCGGATTAACTCCGGATCAAGGCGTGCCTAGATCAAATTGACCCCTCGCTTATCCCCACCACGGCGTCATAGAATCAAATAGAACACTCCACGGTTGCTTGGGGAGGTTGATTCGGTCGCCGGAGTTGATCCGGCTCGCCCGCACGGGCCAGCAGGTCCGAATACTTAAACCCCTCCCTCCTCCCTTTCTCTCCTCTTCTCTTCTTCACATACCGTCTGGCGGGCGGTTTTACGGAAGGGACTCTGACTTCGGCAGGGTGCCTTCATATATTTTTGGAACCAGTCCTCAGCTCTCTGGCTTGCCATGTTGAGCTAGGGCACAGTGACGCCTGCCCCTGCACTCTCGCCGGCTGTCGCGAATCATTTTCATTGAACCGGTTGGCTTGTCTGATCGTTCGAGGAAGACGCTTCTTTTGCTTACCTTTTGGCCTGTTTAGATATTGTTGTGTGCGTGTTTACTGTTTACGGCCGCTCTGCGTCGCAATGCTAACGCTGAGCTCTGGGATTTTATATGCATAATTAGGGCCGCGACAAGGCGGTATTGGCAGCTTGAAATCGCTGTTTGGTGATCTGCATATATATATAAATTATACTCGATGTTCCATACACTCAGTGCCGATATCCACAAGTCTGCCTCCCCAGCGAAAGGAGACCTTCTATGGATATGGCATATTAGATTAATTATAGGCTCTGGGACTAGGCCATATCGCCATAGGCATGTCCTATAGCTCTAGCAGGTCAGTAGGACATGCAATAGGAGGGAGCGAGGCCTGCCGGCTCGCGAGTAGGAGACAGCCCGCAAGCTGTAGATGGGGAAATTATGGTCGGAGAACTGCAGAAGATATCCCAAGGGAGCTGGCTCGAAGCAAGAGAGAAGCATACATGGATAAAATGGGGCATTGTGGGAGCAGTGTAAGGATCATGGAGTATCATTAGAGGGTGTATACGGGCATCCAAACCGACTATTTAAGCTGCCGACCCCTCGTTTTCCAGGCCGCTATTATACAGGTACTGCTCAAGAGGTGCTCCTGATTCCCAAAATAGCAGTTCTCCATTGGTTTGCTTACATTTTCAAGCCAAAAGTTCGAAGAAGGAGAGAGAGGCCTACATGGCTACACTAGGGGCTTGTGGGAGCAGCTCCAACACAACAGTCGAAGGCTGGAATTAGGTGTTTTCAAAGGTACTTGGAGCGATCGAGGCATGGTCGAGGCGCAGTCGAGGGACAGTCGAGGGACGGGGAGGAAAGATAATCTACTGCCAGTTCAGCGAATTTGCAAGCAGCCAGAGCTACAACAGCAGCATAGGCATGTTGAATTGTAAAAGATTTGTATTTAAGGAAGCTTAATATGTGTGTTTTGAGGTTCTGGGGAAGAGATTCAACGGAGCGGGCTAATAACTCTTGTAGAATCAAACTTTGCAATATCGGGAGAGGGCTTAGCGCCCACACAAAGCGTTTTCAAACCCCGCCATTTGAAACCCACAACAGAGCTTGAACGTATAGCTACGCACACAGATAATGCGATTTTCTTATGCTATTGGGCATAGCAATTAGTTTAAGAAGAAAGATTTACTACCTCCAAAGGTAGCTCCCCAGCTGGAAAGAGAAACGGAAAATAACCTTGGGATGAATTTGTAGAGTCTTCACTGTACTTAAAGTACTAGATAGAAGATTTCATGGGTTGGGAGACCCTTGGCGTCGTGGGGGGAGGAAGCTGTTCAATGGGCTTAAAACGCGGTATTTGAGGCAAAGTAGAACACTGAGAGGATTTAAAACTACAGCTAGTGGGCTATAAATACTGGAGCATCATATGGCCGCTGAAAATGACTGCATAGTTCCAGAATACTGTGCATATTTCGAACTGTTTTCCGCATCTTGCTTGCTCTTGAAACGAGGATATTCTGGGAGCTTGGCGCTTGCTTCATAGCCCAGACCCATAGGATAAGCTCTGAGTCTCTTAATAAATTAATTTTGAAAAAGTTGGACCAAGAATGGTAGATTTATGGCCGACCATTGCATTGGTGATGTATCTTGACGTTGGGAGCGCACGGGCCTCCGCAGATGGTGCGCGGTTCTCGAACCCCGCCCTTGCACCTCAGGGCTGCATCCTCGACACAACTGCTACGGCACAATCATCCCATGTAACCCCCGTCGGACGCTATCCGCCAATCGCTTCGCCATACGACGGATCTTCAGCATAAGTCTACTCTTGTCCGCTCTGGTCGCATTCCTAGGTATACCATCCAACCCCCCGGGCGCCTTGGCACTGCCTGCTATAAATGCAGCCTTACGACTTTGACAACGCTCCCTAGTTGACGCTTACCCACTGATATATGAATAATAGAGCCTAATCCCCATTTCGTGCCATGAGGACTTCGAATGGTTGCTGGACGTGCCGACTTCGGCGGAAGAAATGCGACGAAAGGCGACCTCGCTGTGATGGTTGCGCTGCTTTGGATGTTGAATGCCACTTCGACCTATTGAAGAGACCAGAATGGATGGATGGAGGTACGAAACAAGAAGAGATGGCCGAACAGGTCAAGCGCGAGATCAAAGAGAAGGGCCGTCGACGACTTGAGGCAGCGGACCCTATCCCAGGCACGAGCTCCGCCATTGGGGAAGCTCCCGCAGATCAATGGGTCGTGTCAATACCCAACGTCAATCCAGCCGCCGAGCATGGCATGGAAATGAGTCCGGAAGCATCATTCACAACCCCAGTGCTGCGCCCGGCAAGCTGCGTGGCTTCGAGAAGGGAGCTCCAACAAAAGGTCGATTCCGGACAATCTGATAACCTCCTGCTCGCCTTCTACCTTGACAGTTTGCTACCTTTCCTGTTTCCGTTCTACCGTCCATCTCTTCTCGAGGGTGGTAGAGCATGGGTCTTCGAATTAATGATGAGCAGCCCGGTCGTACGTCAAGCCACATTGTGCCAGAGTACATACTTCTTCTCCCTCGCACGGGAAACGAGGAATGCTGTTGCGGCTACTAAAGATGTGTTGAAGCAGACCACCGACGCTTTCAGCACTTTGCGCCAATCCCTACAGGTCCTCAACGACGCTGGGATTACAGAACACATTCATGGAGCCGTGCGGATACTAGCAAGCATCATGCAACTACACCACTACGAAATCGCAGTCTCCAGCTTCACCAACTGGCAGACGCACCTCGGCGCTGCTTTGGCACTGTTCAGGGAAGTCCTGGAAAGCCCCGCGAACCTAGTCGTCGACTTGCGAGGGCCTGCCTCGCGCTTTAATCATATTATGGTCTATCTGGAGCACCCGCCTTCATCTTGCAATTACGCCATGGGCAGCAGCCAGGCTTCGAGCGCCGAAATATCAGCCTTTCGATTCTCAGCGTCGCTTTTGTTTTTTGACGACGTTATCGCCAGCACGGTACTCCACAAGCAACCCAGCCTCTACGACCTCCACAGTAGTCTCATTGGAGCTCACGAGCACGACGACGTCGGAGTTCCCATCAATATTCATGCCATCGTTGGTATAGAGAATCGGACGTTGGTACATCTTGGCGAGATAGCCGCGCTCGATGCCTGGAAGTGGGAATGCAGATCAGCTGGGAACCTCGATATGATGGACCTCGTCCATCGAGCAACAAGTATCAAAGACTCGCTCGTCACCCATCTCATGCTGCTTGAGGCCAGCCCGACAACCCACAAGGAGCCAAGCCACCCGATCCAGATTTTCGATCTACCACGAAGCCAAAGTACCTTGGTCTCACAAGTCTGGTCGCATGCCGCGATCATATATCTATCGATCGTCGTCTCGGGATGGCAGCCCGCCAACCTAGAAGTCCGCTACCACGTCGGCCGAGTCCTCGAGCTTTTAAAACAAAACGTTGCGCCTGCTTCACTGCGTACCATGGCGTGGCCTTATTGTGTAGCAGGATGCATTTCAGAACCGAACCGGAAAGTTCATTTCCGGGAGATAGCAGAGGGCCTCCAGCCGCCAAGCATTTTCAGCACGTTTCATAAAGCGCTCGAGATCATGACGAATGTATGGCGCAGCGGGGATAACGACTCTGGGAACCGGGATCTTGCATCTTGCTTCAGGGTAAACGGCGAGATTGTATTGTTGGTCTAGGAAGAGAGCAGAGGGGGGTGGTGGAGGAGGGGTTAAACTTCGTTGGCAACGAGGGGTTCTGCAGTTTGAGACTGATCTCATGAGGACGGAACACCCGCCCCACGGAACTGCAGTTTCGGCTGGCAAATTATGTATAGTCTCTTGGATTACGCCTCCGAGTACGAATTCTTATGTTATCATCGCAGTTACTTGAACTATTATGGAAATGTACTTCCGCTAACGTATCCGCTAGCACAATATCGCCAACTTTATGAGGCGTACCTCGCATGGTAATCGAGAAAAATTTGCCCGCCGATTTGTTCATTTTTGGAAGCATCCCAACGTAGCCTCATAAGGCGCCGATTCCATCACTTGAACTGAACATAACCCTTGTCTTTCACGAAAGTGGCATGCCAAGGGACATTTCCCTCGTGGTTTGCCAACTGCGCAAAGAAATCAGCATGCGCAGGACCGCTCAACTCCTGGCCCATCGATCTACCGTCCGCAAAGCGCTCGTCGGCATAATAGAAACTATTGGCTATGTCAGAGTCACTCGCCGTGATTGTCCGTGAAAATCTTACCGAGATCCTTTAGTCGAGTACAGCGTATCAGCAAGCTCAATCCAGAATGCCGAAGCGGACTTGCCAACTCCCAGTGTCAACATCATCGGGATAGGGATCATCTTGACGTTCAGGATGTTGCCGGTGTAAATGAAAGACTTTTTCGTATTCGCGGAGAGCGTTTCCCAACCGACGACCGCTTGCTGGGCAGCGACATATGCGGACACAGTGTTGATATTCAAATCCGACGCAAAGGTGTCCCCCGAAATCGAAAACAGTTCCCCTGCAACTGGAGGCATCGCCAAGGCGGCGGCGTTGTAAATGACAACGCTGGGAGCTTCCTTGAACTCGGCCTTGACAGCATCGAACAATCCAGGGACGGTCTCCGGCTTGGTCAAGTCCGCTTTGACGGAGAAAACACCAGTGACACTCTCGCTGATCTTTCCGCTTCGAGATGCGATGGCGACCTTGTAGCCGTTATTGAGGAACTTCTGGGCAACTGCGGCGCCGACACGAGGACCTGCTCCAAGGATGAAGGCAACAGGGCTGGACATGCTGATGGGAGTGTCGATAGCGCAGAGTGATTCTGAGAGGCTTGTTTGGAGGTGGTTGTTGGTGGATGAGACAAATGGAGTTATGATCAAGAGAAGAGATCTAAAGAGTTTCATTGCTCCTCCTAGAAAGCAGATGGGTCGAATTTATATGGCAAGTACCCTCCACCCCTGCAACGATCTCCTTTAGCTCACTCGCTTACTTTGCGAGAACAGAGTGCCAAAAGCAGAACCACGACCGCATTGTCGGCTCTAACTACACCCGTCCTTCCAGCCACCCGCGTGTCCGAGCCCAATGGCACCAATCCCTTCTACAACAATACACAGCCTAAGAACCTGTATGCTTCCTAATCTTTGGGATCTGGGAACCCTTTCCCGCGCGGGATCTAACGTCGTACCAGGATGTGATTGGTCTAGCATTCGATGCCTCATCGCCTTACGCCCAATCTGGACAAGCTTTTGGCCCCCATTTGCCTATTACGATTTCCGCGCGCGAATGATTACATTTACCCCGCTGGGCAAGTTACAAATCAACCACCTCGACATCACCTCCTCATCCACAATCTCAACCTCCGAACCCGAGAAACTACCGCGCGAGTTTCCGCGTCGCACGCCTGTTTGCGCATAGCGAAAGACTTGCCTTTTGCGTACGTCTCCACAAACCTTTCCCTCCTGCCTAAAGTACCAAACCTAAGTTAAAAGAGACACATCATGACCTCTCGGTGACACAATTGGATATTGGCATTGCCCAAGTGCGAAGTGCGAGGCGCGAAGGATGCATGTGGGCGATCCGAGCTCGGATTTATCAGCTCGGTGGCTGTAGGATGCGAAGTTGGCTCGGCGTTGATACGTATGCATTTGGACGTGCGATCGGTTGTGGTGCGAACATATGAGATAGAATATTTGTCCACTTGGTACATGCAGTATGTCGTTCAACTAAGCTCGTGTTCATCCCTGGTTCGTTGAGGCTAGTCGCTGATTTCCGTGGTTACTTAGCACCCCGCCTGCAGGTCCGAGATGTCAGCACGTCGCCCAATCATGTCCGAGCAGCCTCTGAGACAAGTACCTTACCCCTTTGAACGACGCGATACGATGCAGTGCTTGAATTGGGGTTTGCGGCGCATCTATACCGGAGTTGTGGATGGCAAGGACAAAGTCGCCGCCGACACGTACCTGTTCAAGACGGACACAAGGTTTGTTTCGTAGGCGGGATCTGGCGGAGACCTGAGACCGGGAAACGGCGACCTCTTGGCCCTTAAAAAGATGTTGGGAACAATCCGATATTGATTCCGCCGTTCAGGCAAGGCAGCTTGTCGAGTCAAAGGCATGTAACGTGGTATGGTACGATCCCGGGGCTGTTGACCTTGAATAGCTATCAGAAGTTGAACCATCTCTCGCCTGCATTCGTCTCTAGGGCATGTACTGATACCACGGCATCACGTCTCTACCACCAGCCCTGAGAGCTCGGCCAGGCACCGAGCAGAACGGTAGCTCCCGAGGTGGGAGCTTGACAGCTGCACGTGACTCTTTTTAACGGTGCCAACCTTGGAAGAAATGGCATATCCAGCCCCGAGCATAAGAGATAGAACCATTGTAAATAATTATGTATACCATTGTTCCAATCCTTTAGCCCATTGCTCGATGAAAGCCCTTTTTTGCTATTCCGGTGTGCTAGTGATGCCTCGCAGTGATCTTCACCTCTAGTTTCCGCTTAGCAACTTGATTCCCCGCCCCTCAAAACTCCGCCCACAGCAGTTTTGAACTCTCCTCAAATCCACCATTCTCTCCTAGAATCCTGCCACGCTTGACTCTCCACGAACCAACATCACATCCACACCCAGCGCGCAGAAGTCGCTTGCTCTCCGACTGAAGACGCCGTCTTTCTGCTCCTAGAAATCTACCACGCTCCACTCTCCACGCCTCGCCATCACGTCCACGCTCAGCGCGCCAGAAGCCGCTCGCTCAGGAAGCCGCTCAGCTCGTCGCCCAAGCACACTTTGCTCAGAGCCTGTCAGTTGTCCTCACGCTCACTCTAACCCTAACCCTACCCCTAGCAGCCCCAAAGGCTTCCGTCTCGAACTAGCCGACCAAAAGCCGCACCACTCGCGCCACACCTCGTCCCCGAAAGCGTAGTAAGCTAAAGCATGCGGGAGGGTCTCCTCAGGCGCCGATCCCACCAGCAGCAATAGGATGGGATCTGAGATTCAACCGCCGATGCAGGAGCTGTTAGCTGACGGGGAGTCGGTGTTAGAAGCAAAGTGAAATCTGCATCTCGACGGAGTGACTCAACGACCTGGTGTGCGACTGTGAGAGCGGATGACGGTGGAGGCGTGAAGGTGGTGCTAGTACAAACTTGGGGATGTTGGAAAGCTCGCAGGGTACTTGCCATCATCTCCTCCGCACATCATCCTCTTCCCAGTGCACGCCCAACCTCGTATTTTCCTCCAATGTACCACGGCGTCCAAAGCAAAGTCCTTCAACCATGTCCACGACTACTAAGGAACGCAATGCGCTCCTCCTTATGGCCTTTGGTGGCAAACCGTGACGAGTGTATTGAGACCTCAGGCTCGAGGCCTTGCTTCCAACACGCGCAGCAAGCCGAGTGGAATACGGATAGGAAGGCCCGACGCGGTCATTGGTATCGCAGCCGGTCATAGGGTGGTAACCAGAGGGTTCCGAGACTAATTCACGAAGACGAATCGGCTGAACGGATAATCGACGCGTCGTTGTGGGTTCGAGAAGCCAGAGAATCGGAGATTCGAGGAGAGGCATAGCGAGGTCGAGTCCGTGGGGAGCGATCGGGCGTGTCGCAAATAGCAAAGGGAGAGTGTCGAATTCAAAGTGTCGAGGTAGTTTGCAGTACTGTCAGAAAACAAAAGAAATCGTAGAAAGTCGAGTTAGTCGTGTTGCAACCGCAGTTGGCGATTAGTATGAAATCAAGATATGTGATCAATTGTAGGCCGATTTGGATATAAATCGGTTCCACAAAATGTCCTGGGCGAAATAGGAGCGAATTCAAGAAGTCCGTTAGTTGAGAAGCAAGGAGGTAATCAATTGTGCGCCGTCGTATCAAAATGCGACCATATTCGAGCTGCCGGAGATGCCGAGAACGCATATGAAGTTGCAAGAATTGCCGGGGGATCCATAGACGGTGGATTGGAGTCTGAATTGGAGACTGCAAGTGCAGAAGAAGGATGCCGTGAGCCATAGAGTGAGCAGACTGCAGATCTGAGAAGTCAGCACCAATGTTGCTTGCCTGTAGAGACCCGTGCTGACGCAGCGGGGGAACCTAGGGTGAGGGCCGTAGCCCACACCTCGCCAAGTCCCAGAGGGCCATGTGACGTACCGCAAAATCTTGCTCGTAGCAACAAGCCCCTCCACGTTGCAGCCTTGCAATTAGCCCCACATGTCCACAGACTCCAATTGCCCCAACGTGCACGTCCGTGACTCGCAAATCCCTCTCGGTAAAGATTGTTTTGTTGCGTATATAATCTGATAATTTCCGAGTTTGCTTTCACCGGCGTGGAATCGGATCCTTAACTTCATATGACCACGCGTCGGGGCGGGCGGCACTAACGTGAAATCTTCGTATAGCAGACAAAAACATTACTAACGTGAGAAATTATAGATGTCGAAAACAGGCACGGGTTCGATCGACCCCTAAGCCAAACATATTTTTTTGCTTTTTTTGTCTTTTTGGTGGCGTGACCAGAAATGCGACGGGGAAGTGAGAATGCGGGATAGATAGAACACAGACTTGAAACAATGAAAGAAGACGTGGTAGAAGGAAATGACGAACTTGATTTGTAGTGCCTGTAGAAGGAGAGAAGGCAGCAAGATGTGGCGATGCGCGCCGCCGAATGCAACAGAATGAGGACTTGACTCGAGAAAGCAAACTAGGGAATGAAAAAAGACAACCGCAGACTGTTGAAATGAGGATGCAGAATTGGAAAGATTCAAAAAGCGATGGTGGTGGAGGAATGTGACGGAATGATGTCGTAACGAGACTTTTAGGGCCGTGTTGCTGGGAAAGAACGGCCGGACGGCGAAGAAAAACAGGGGAAGGTAGGATGAAACGAGAACTAGGTGCAACCAAGAGCTACGAAGAAAAGTAGGAAGAACATGTAAAACAAGCAGAGCTGTGCGACAACGATCGTGAAAGGATAAATTGGAAAGATACTGCTTAGAGCACCATAGGTGGGGTGGCGAAGGGTGTAGAATGAACGAAATGATATGCATTGAGAAGAGAAGGAGGACGGAGATGGGTTGCTGTAGATATGATTGGCGATGGCATCGGGCAGAGTCGTGGTCCAGAAGAGCGACTGTGGGCATGGGAGAGTGTGCACATCCAGCGGGGTTACCTTTAACATTCGAACAGCCCTTGCATCCCCCACACCCGACGCCGGCATACCTTGCTTACCTGGACGAAGAAAGCAGCTCGAAGAAACATCAAACAGGAATCGACGGGGTCGGAAGCATGCGCAAATGCATAAAGAGCAGAACGAGCAATGGGGCCATATATGGATTGAACGCAGGCAGGAGTGAGTACAACAACGCCATAGGCATTGGACCGGAAGCAGAACGCACGGAAGCGGAAAACCAACAAAAAGTATAGAGGAATGAATACGACGACACCATGGATGTCGGACGAGCAGTTAGCAAGCACAGTTGAGACGGAGATGACGGCAGCATGCGGAAGAGAGCGATTACAACGACACCGTAGGCATCGGACCAGCAGTAAGCAGAAAAGCGAAGGGAAAGACTTCGGAACACCGGGGAATGAGTACAACAACGCCATAGAGGTCGGAATAGGACCAAACACTGCAAAGAGCGAGGAAGATGAGGAAGGATGTGGGTGAGAGAAAGAGTACAACGACGCCACGGGCATCAGACCGCAAGCAGAACACAGAAAGCAAAAAACACAGGAAGGATTACAACGACACCATTGGCATCGGAACGTGAGCAGAACGCAGAAAGCAAAAAAAAAAGTCAGGAGTACAACGATACCACTGTCATCGGACTGAAGCAAAACGCGGGAAGTAAACGAGGAGAGATGGTGGAGAAGACTAAATACAACGATGCCATTGGCATCGGACCAACAATGCGAGGAAGAAACGAAGAATTGACGAACCCCCCCAGGAACGAAAACACGGAAGATGCTGGAGAACAAATGAGATAAACGGCGCGCCAGGACATGGTGTTGGCCAGTGCGTGGCCAAGAAAGGGCTTGTCTCTAGGGGGGAGATTGGGGTGTCAGAGCGTGATGTTGGCCGGGAGAATGGTGACGACGGAGATCGATTGGAAATGTTCCCAGTGGAAGAGGTCGTTGAAATGGGAAAGGTCGTTGAAACGGGAAAGGTCGTTGAAATGGGAGAGGTCGAAGCGTGCATCGAGGAACTGCTGCAAGGTTAAGATTAAGAGCCGGAGTTGGATTTGAAAACGATACACAGCGCCATTGGCGCTGGACCCATAGCAGAAAATGTGGAAACGAGTACAGCAACGCCATTGGCATTGGACCGAAACGACTCAAGTAGCAGGATAGGAGTTGAATGTGGTGCAAAAGCGTGAGAATGAGGGAACAAAAACTCGGGAGATGATGGACGAAGAAGTACACGAGGCCATGGGCATCAGACCAGGAGATGGATGAGCAAAAATGTGAAATGTAGTACAACAGCATCATTGGCATCGGACTAAAAAAAACTACAATGGAAAGAGTACAACAGCTCCATTGGCGCTGGGCCGGGACAATGCAAGCATGAATATGAGTGAAGCTGAAGAGATGATACACAACACCAGAGGCGTTGGACTAGGAGGTGGAAAATTGGAGATGCGGAAATGAGTACAATGACGCCACTAGCATCGAACAGAAACAGATGCGCGAGGACACGAAATGAGTACAACGATACCATTGGCATCGGACAGAAAAGCGTACGAGAATGGCGCGCCAGAGCTTGGTGTTGGCCGTTGGATCGAAAAGAGTGGAATACCAGGGAAGGCATACAAATGAAGCGGTAGCGAAGTGTGGACAGTGTTTGGACTCGGCGGTGGCGAGGAGAACACTTTTGCGGATGAATTGATTTGTGGATATGAGAGAGATGGTAGGGAAAGCAAAATACGGAAGGAGAATAGACGAAGGCTTCAATCCGAAATCTTTGATTTGGATGCGGAGAAGGAAGTACAGAAGGAATAGAACTCGGAAAGAAAAGGATGAAGGAAATGGAACGTCTGGTGATCAAAACTGACGGAGGTTGCAATTCAAGGGCTGGGTATTTGTCGGATACTTCGAAAAGTTGAAATGAGATAGGCTTTGAAGGGTTCAGCAAAACTCAATGTAGAGAGGACTTGAACGAGAAACTGATGAAAATGGACTGGAAGAATAGAAAATCGACGTGAAAATGAATTGATTCGCGGGAAAGAAGCGCAAGAAGGACCTTTTTTGTATTTGAGAGGTGCGTGCTGAGAAGTGACAGGGGGTCGTGAATCTGAAGGACGCAAAGGCTCGCGAAAGTTGAACGCAGAGTTCAAGGTGCAGTGAGAAGCAATGGTGCGCGATTTCGAGAATGCAAAACGACTTGGGCAGGCACATCGAAAAAGCGTCCGAGAAGAGCAGATTCGTGGGAACTCACTATGTGTACGTCTCTTGCATTCAGCTACACCCCTAGAATGACAGGACGTGCACCCAGGGAGCACGGCGAGGACGCGCAAGAGTCCAATTTTTAGTCCCATTTTCGTTGAAAGGGTGTAGCATGAGCCACACCTCCAACTAGTCGACCCAAGCCCACCAGCGTAAGAGTGGAAGATGAGGAGGTAGGTGTCTGAATAAGACGAAAGGCACGATATCGTAGGCATGTTTCAACGCGATTTGAAAAATCGCGCAAATTCGTTTGGCGTCCCAGCCGGATGCATATCAGTCGCACGGTTGATTGAGGAATTTCGAGGCATAAGCCCCTGAGCAGCCATCAATTTGGCAGAAATGTTGCTGGAAGAGACAATCGTTCGTAGCAAGTCACTCACAACCCCAAAAAGCCAGATTCGACCCCCTGTCACACGAATCTATCTCTGGTATTGAACCCATGCACAGCATACTGACTTGACGCTGCTAATTTGGCGATGCGAGATGATGCGTGCTGGCTTGAGATCGATGAAAACCCTTGAGGAGCACTCAAAGAAGTCCTGCATCAGTCCTGGGATTGCAAGCTCCATGCATTCGAGGGATGACGACTCCTGATGACGACTCCTGAGCAGACATGGTCGTCGTCACGGATGCAGATTACGGTTCGGATATTGTATGAGTAGCATCCGGGAATGGGCTGGAAAGGGGCCGTGGAAGCCCGATCAGCAGTCGATGTGCCCCCGAAAAAAAGACATTTCTGTGCCGACTCGCATGCATGGGCACGTGCCCAGACTCTACGCAGACACCAGCTTCCCCCGAGGCGGCCGAGCAGCTGCTATCGTCTGCTGGCTTGATTTGCGGGAATACTGTGCCTAATTCGCTCCTTTACTTGAGCAACTCTGCCGGAGCGGAGGATATGATGCATCCCACACAGGGTTGACCGGTGCATGCATCATAGGGCCCCTGACAGCTGTTTCGTGGGCTGGTCCGGAAGGCCGCGAAGTAAAGGTGGCCCGTGCGGGGACTGGCGATGGTGCATGTGGTGTTGAGTTTGCGGCTTCGCTTCGACCAACTTCTCCCACATTCAACACGAACACCAACGCCGCAGATCTCCACAAACTTCGTCGGCAGCATCAATGACATCTAGTCAGACTCTTCCGCTAGCGTATACTCGCTACCGGAGACGGCGCGGGTACGTTTCTCTGCCCTCGTTGACATCGCGGATGCTCTCCTGCTTGGCGGGGTGAGGGTCGGTCGCGGCTGCACTCCCCAAGTTCGCCGCACAGAGTCTCCAGGGCTTTGCAGACATCGAGAGGATAATGTGGACGCTGGAGAAGATACCTGTCGTCGACTGGGAGCCTCGCAGTCGCTCCTGAGGCCGCCGCTGGCCTCGGATGTCGTCGCCACTCCCAGACTGGCGGGGCATCTCTACAGGACTTCACCCGACATGCTTCACCCCCTCAGCATGCGGAGCACCATACGAAGCAAGGCGGAGCTCCTGACAGCGTCGCTCTGGCGTCGCCGGGGCCGATGGCTTCTCCCGAGGGTCCGCGGTCATGCTTCCCTTGGTCAAGGTGGCGACTTTTACCTAATCTGCGACACGCTCACAACACCTCTCATTACGAGGCCTCCTCAATTCAGCGAGTGTGTCAATCCCTCCGACAACTGTACATGCCTCTACTGACGTGCGGCGGTCTTAGCGTTCTCGATTAAGCTCGGGGGCAGGTATGGCTTGGCGCCGACGACGAGAGCCCACCCACAGATGAGCGACCGTTCGAGACATCACCACCACGGTAAGTAAAGGTGCTTCTCCCCCTTGGCTAGTTCAAGGACATTGCTGACGCTGAAGCGGCTAGACGAGCACGCGTCCTGGAGGTTTCCAGGCCTAGCAACTCCGCTCAGGAAAAGTCTCGACAGATGAATGGCCGATCGAGATGTCGCCGACATGGTAAGTACAGCCGCTCCCCTGCACGAGTATCCCAAGAACTTCGCTGACACAGACGGGGAAAGACGAGCACGCGTCCTGGAGGTTCCCGAGCTTGGCACCTCCGCTCAGGACAAGTCCCAACAGCCATCGCAGTGGATGCCAGTAGCGAGCTGGTCATATCGAGAAAGAACCGACCAGAAGCCACAGCTCTCCGCAAACGTTTGCCGGTAAGTAATAAACAAACTCTTCGTCGAACTTTTTGGCTAACGGGTTAACGGGTTATGCCCGGAGTCGTTTGACTTCTCAAGACATGGCGGGGTTGATGAGATCTTCCGACGCGGCTCCAATGCACACCTGGCTCGGAACACGTACAGTACTCCTGGCGTATATTGTCGCGCGTGGTGATGTTCGTCGTTGAGATGATTGACATCGTCGTCCAGTCCGCGGTCCACCTATATCACCAAAGGCGTCTAGATCCCACCTTCAGACACGACGTCGACGTCTCCAGCTCTTACTCTCGACTGGCCACTACAATCACCGTCGTTATCGCAAGTTTCTTGTGGGATGACACCCTCGTGGTCGTTGTCGGAACAGGCTTCAGGATCCCCAGCTACCACCACCAGATCCCAAAAGCTTCTATACGGATGTCTGGAACCTCGTTGAAGTCCTGCCGCTCGAAGAACGAGAGGTGGGTACCGCAGCACCGCCTTGAAGATGCGGCGGAAATCCCATCGACAGCGTCTCTCTTCACCTCTACCACACTTGTCGCTGGCGGCATGTCGCCACCACAGGCCATCTATCTATGGCTAGATGATAATGGGGCGAAGAGCCGCAGGCAACACCACCAGTCCCCAGCCCCACCGGCCCGATTTGCAGGATGAGTTGTTCCAAAGCTACCTCTACGACTGGTACCTGCAAAGCTCCCCGTCCGTAGTGGATTATCTCCGCCGCGGCTTCAGTAACGACATTGTACACGCCGACCTCTTCTGCTTTTTCTCCCGCGCCTTTTTCTACAGGTCCGAGTCTTCTAGTGAGGATGAGAAAGAGAAGAAAGTACCGCGGAGCGATCATGATGATTCAAAGGAACGAAAGAAGGACGAGATCCGCAGGTTTCCCAGCAAGATAACAGTCACCGTAGGAATGACACCTACCACGGCCACGGCACCCGGTTTCGCGTTTCCACATCTCTACAACGAAGATCTCTAGCAAGCAGAAGCTGCTGGAGGAGGTCCGGCCAACTTTGGCAAAGTCAAAGATAAGAAGGCTCTCGCCGATCCCCTTGGCGTTGATCCCACCGTCACCTTTGACGGTATTGGAGGTTTGGACGACCACATCAACAAGCTGAAAGAAATGGCCATGCTCCCGCTATTGTATCCAGAAGTGTTCCAGCGCCCGTGGCGGCAATGTTGCTGTCATACTGCGATGGAGAACGACGTTGATCGAGAGAACACTCCGGCTCAGTAGCGATTCGATCTTCTTTGAAGTACTTCCTCAAGGGCTTCCATGATGTTGTCCCAGTAGAACTCATCTCTATCTTCAGTGAAGAAGGACAGGAGCTGCTCGTCTCAGACCGGCGAGGAAAAGATGGCTATGAAGCCCACGATGAAGCTAGTGAAACTCTTAATGCCATCGGCTCCAGAAACCCTGCCATCCTGGCTCGATTTCGATTCTCGAAGCACTTCTTACGCTCTCGAGGATTCTCTTCGTCATCGGACAAACCATCTGCAGCACTCGGTATGGGCGATTGACGTGACAGATCTTCGACACACACACCAATACCGACAACATCTCTGCCTGACGGGACGCGATTATCAGATCCCAGAAGGAGGAGGTCATGCTGCGGGGATCTCAGGCGTCTGCTTAAGGAATTCCGGTGGTGGCCACTGCGTGGGCGCTGGAGCGGCTCCACGCCAGAGACAAGGATAATCCTAATACGAACCGAACGGCAACATCCCGGACCGTTCTCTACGACCTATGTCTCATCGATTGGAACATTCGAATCTCTGGCTCTGTCGATCATTTGCGTCCTCGTGATGCTTACTAGGCCGCGAAAGATCGCTTTGCGGTTGTCGGAGAAGCGTAATATCCAGCGGAAAACAGCGCTTTCATGATGGGAGTAACTCGGACTACCGGCGAGGGGATCCAATGACTCCGTATGAACGGTATCTTGAGTGGAAGCTCGGCGTCAAGGTCCGTGATAACGAAGAGGAGAAACCATACGGGATCACATCCGGAAGACCCCAGGGTATTATTGGTATCAAGCGGCCGTTCCTCATGGTTAAGCAGCTTACCGGAGTCAAGAAAGATCGAATGGAACCTCGTAAAGAGAAGTCAGGCATGGGATTGCGCAAGCGCATGGCGAGGTCGACCCAGCAGATCAAGGAGAAGAGCCCGGGAGACACCAAGTAGACGAGTAACGCTGGAAGCACCTCGAAATACCATGGACCCAGACTACTACGGCCCTCGAAAGTCAAAGCCTAAAGAAATGGCTACCGCCAGGCCGCGGGGCCCCCGAATTGAGCACGGCAGGACGGGCTCAAGTTTGACAGCTCAGTCCAAGCGCACTGGGAGTGTTGCTCTCTCCACCAGAATCAAGAAGAATGTCTAGAGAGGAGAAGGAACAGCACCTGTTGCACCCTTTGCCAGGCCCGCCATATTCCTACGGCAATCACCAATCGTCGGTTGCCAGCTCTGGAAATTCGACCATGACATTGTTCCACCGCGGGTGGTTCCATAGCGACCATTACAGTGCGATGTTGGAGGTGAGCACGGTATCGTATATTACAGCTTCCGAGTCCCAAGATTTGGGAGCTGGGAGCGATGCCGGAGGTGAGCACGGTATGCGGTTTCTACCTTTAGAGCCATAGAACAAGCCCCAGTCCGACCACAGTGAATAAGATTCTGCGAACAGAAAGGTGGATCCATAGGAGTCCGAGGGAACGGTTTTCCCTCAAGCCAACTGGGCGCCAGAAGAGCAACTCGTCAGCATAGCGATGGAAAACGCAAGGCCGTTCACGGAATCGCCTCACAGATAAGCACGGTATCGTATGTGGTGCCGTGTCGAGGGTGAGCACAGTATCGAACATTACGGCTTCCAAGTTCCAAGATTTCGCGGCCGCGGAAGCGAATTTCGACATACGTGAACAAGAACGCGAAGACAGGAGCGCGAGGAGCGGGAACGGAAGAGCGCGAGGCTGCAGAAGCAGAAGCTCAAGCGGCGGCTGGTACTGCCGCGGAGGAGCCAGCCGCCGAGTCGACGTCAGCTGCACAAGATCAGACGATGAAGGCGATGAATGCTCCAGGATGAGAATATGTCCGACTGTGCGGAATGGACCCGGGCGAAACACTCTCGAATGGAAGATATCCGGTGGACCGGGAACCACGAGCAAAGAAGTCCCCGATCGTACTGGCAAGATAAACATCTCCGACGTCAACCCGTCGCTCCGACGATCATCCAATTGAACCGCCTGCGAGTCGAGGTTCGCCACATTCGCTAATTGTTCGAGCTCATCGACCCCGTTGTTGAAGCCCAGATATCGAGCGCACTGACTGGACGCTCCAAAAGGTGAGCGTTTCTGCTCAAGGGTTCTTGCGGCGCGGCGAACGATGTTGTAGTGCTGGTTATGTCAAGTTCCAAGACGAAGAGCGCGCCGTTCGTCTTGTGTGCCGCGTCTTCATCTTGTACGCGCAGCCCTCATGAAAAACCACCATCGCCGACGTAGTCGCAGTCTGTCGCAGTGGCGGAGCTTGACCCCATGTTTAGGGGATACCAAGACGACTCCAACCCTCCAATATGGAGAGTAGTGGACTTTGTAGCCCAAGTGGCCAGAGGTCAAATAGTTAGACCACCTTCTGGTCTCGGCAGAAGATGGTAAAGGAGCTGGCAGCTCAAAGAGGTAGTCCCTTACTACTCCAGGGAACACATTCGCCCAACGCTTCAGGTAGTCTGTAACCTCGAAAGGACGCGAGTCAAAGGTCGCCAGTTGCGCCTGTGTACAACGCCGCCATCCTCTCTTCCGCGCGACATTCGATCTCCACCATGCGTCAAGTTCGCGATCCTTGGTGCCGATGTATCCGCGAGTCTCCCACCTAGGTTTCGCAAGAAGACCGCCCACGATTACGAGAAGCTCCACGCGGAGTACGCGCACCTCGTCAAGGTCCGAATGGGTCGAGTGGCGGTACAGCTTTGAAGACGCGGTCATGGGGACTAGAGGCGTGTGAATCATACCCCACTCAGACCCACCACCGCCAACAATGGGGTCGCCCCCACGTAAGAAGACATGCGCTTCTATGTCAGCGGCTTCCGCGGTACCTTCACCAGGGCTACCGCAACCGCCTACTTCTACCAGGGCCACCATATCTACGCCCCCAGTGGCAATCCAGTGGAGCCTATGTCTTTCGCCTCCGGCAAGAAGTGGCGCAGGTTCAGTGGCCTCCGATTCGGCGTTGGCCGATGTGTCTAGCCCAAGCTGGCTATGCTACGATTGACTGTGGACAACCGCCGAAAAACAAATGTCCTTTGGTCGCCTTCGGCGCCGGTATAACCACGTCGTTCCGACTAGAGGAAGGTCAAGCGGTCTCATTCATGCTTTGAGATCATTCCAAGGTGGACGGGCAGCTGGTGCTGCGCCGCGAGGAATCCTGGGAGGAGGAGCTGGATATCCACATCCTTCATATGGCCGAGAACAAGAGATGTATGTGTCATAGATGCATGTTACCCAAGCATTGCCGCCGGGAGCAGCGGTGGGCGGAGGGGCTGGATTGGCCCAGCTGGGGCGAGTAGAACGAGGTCTGTTCGCTCTTCGCGAACCTCCACCTCAACCTGGAGGCACAGGGCCTCAGACTGGCCATCGCGGGCTATATTCAGCCATGGGAAACTGTCTCGGAGTGATGCCCGAGACAGTTCGAAGATCTCTAGAACCAGGAAATTGTGGAGGACCTACTCCTCCTCTGAGTAATGACCGAGTCGCCCTCGCGGCGGTCAACGAACACACCTGAATCGAACAGTTGGGGAACATCAACAACTAGCAAGTACTACGGCGAATACGGCTACCCGCGTGGGAGGGTTGTCGTTCGAAAACCGACAAATCTAGGCCGTGCTAAACAGTCTCCCCGTGCCTCAATCTCGATACAGGCAATATCAAGGCACATAATCCCACCGAACGAGACCATTGACCGTGAAGACACAACGTCACCAACTTCAAGTGCGCGTAGACGAATTGAAGGTTGAGCTGCGCATTGCCGAAGACCGCAACCAAGCCCTAGAAGCCCATTCGAATATGACGAACATCCGATTCTGTGGTAAGGTTCCGCAAAACAAATCCGTCTGACGTGTTTCCTGGGGTTTCCTCATACGGCAACACTAGGCAGTTGCTCGAACTATCACAGCCAGCTACTGGTGAGAGAACCGACCTTCAACCCTATCCTGAAGAGTACCACGCTCGAGCGGCGGAGACAATGTGCGTTCAGATAAAAGTCCCCAAATGATTCCTGGTCTGCGCCAGCTGCGCATGGATGATGGGGAAGAAGCGGAAAGAGCTGGCCGAGTGGATTACGGGTTCGGAAGTCGTGTCGCCCGTGTTCACGGTGGGCATGGAAGACCTCAAAGGAAACTAGAAGCCAGGAAGGTTGGTGACAGCGCAAAGTGTAACCCATAGATGAGAACCAACTTGAGCAGATTCACGGTCGCATTCTTGGACTACTCGTGGAACTCTTTCGATCTGGCAGTCGACAACAATTGGCGTAAAGAGTGGAACCAATAGAATCCTGTGGAGCCCTCGGTCCAGAATACGAACAGCCGAAGGTTTCTCTCTCGTCTTCGACTGTTCATGCGCCGCTTCTCCCTCCTCGTCGTCGGATTCCGCTGGTTGTCGAACTCCGCTGGTTGTCAGATAGAAACTCTTCCGGGAAGACAAGATGATGGTTCAGGGGGACCCGTCACGGCTTCGACCTTATTCTCCCACAACCCATCCTCCGTACCAATGTAGCATCGTTCCGCTTCTCGCAAGATGGGCGTTGTGAAACAAGGCATCATAACACGCAATGGCTAGCTGCTCTTCCTCTGCGCGCACTCAACGAAACAACCATGGCAGACTCCTCTGGCATGGTTCTGGTCCGGGAGGCAGCCCAAAGCGACACCAAAAGGGTATCGTTGTCACTGCGGTCTCTCTTTCAGTCGCCCCGCTCGCCTCATTAGACACAAGCCAGCCCAAAGCAACAACCGAAGAGTATCTTCGGTATTGAGATCTCTCTTTCTCACGCCCTGCTCGCCTTGATGTCCTCGGCGACTCCTAAGGCGCACGGCAGGCATCACCTCTCGTATAGCAACAGCCCGACCATTGCCCGCTCGCAGGGCTTCAAGCAGCCTGTGTCGAGCGACGACGACCAGGACCACGGCGACGATGGCAGCGGGTGTAGACTCCTCCGCTCTACACTCATATGACCAACACCTCCAAAGCGGCTGATTCACTTCACCACGACCACGATACAGGCCCTGCACAAGGGTAGACTTGCTGGTACGCTCTTTCCGAGTCCGCAACCGGAACCTGAGGAATGGACTGGCGCCGTGGGTGAGCATGGGAAAGTAGCTGCACGCTCCCTTCTGCAGGACACATGCTCATGTACAATGATTGCCTGAGGTTGTCGGACCGACTCCACGCATCCCGAAGAACAAGCCCAAGAGGACAAGACCCGCGAATTCATCCGTAGGAGTACCCGACGTGCCCGCCCGCTAGGGGTAGGAGACCGCGTAATTGAAGATGGCGCATTGAAGGCAAGCGGACGCCACTGCCTTGCTCGCCAAGAATGATGCCGCCGCGGTGGAAGTAGACATTACTGCGTCGTATGCACTCAAGGATCTTCGCCGTACAAAGTCCAAAGCCGCATTGAGGAGTCCAACTGTCTCGCCGTTCCGAGATCACGCCAACCAGCAGTCTCGCCCCAAGATGGCCGGGAAACACCCAAACCCCCACCTCATGATCCGCTCGCTGCTCCTTGTGGCGGAATTGTACCTCGTCCAGTACTTGGGAAGGCGCGAAGCTCCCTCGAGTGAGCGCGGAGGGTCAAATTCAAGGATTTCCCACAGCAGTCGCAATGAGTAACTCCAAGTTTTGGGCATTGTCTCTGCTCGCGCCAGAAAGGCGGTGGCCACGGCTACGGACGCCATCGCATGGCCTATCCTACTTCCTTGATCCTGGCCGCGACCCGTGAGTTGGTCTCCCAGATCTAAGGCGAGACCTGCACCTTCGCATACTGGCCCTGGGTCCGACCTTGTGTTGTCTACGGTGGTGCCGCTGGATGGTTACTGCAATGCCCGTGGCCCGAAGAAGACGATCAAGGAGCTCGATGCCGATATGACTGACTGCCGGAAAGACGACGGTGCTAATAGCGATGCCACGGCCACGGTCGACGGAGACGCTGTCCAGGCTACGACGGGCGACGCCAACATGGACGACGGAAAGTGCTCGTTTTGCTGCAAGAGAACAGACAGACCCGGCGATGGGGATCCAGCCTGCATAGCCATGGACGAGCAGCATCCGGTCTCTCCCTCGAGCAACTTGAACACGTCAACGCTGCGCTTATCGTCGCGATGTGGCAGAACCGTGCAGGGTACAATCGCAACGTTGTGCTCCAAAAGGTGGCGGATGCTTTCAATCACGTCGTCGAAGATATCCAAGCCATACAAGAGATCTTGACGCAAACTTCGCCGCAATATACCTCGTCGATATCGACCAAGTCCTCGACTTCAACGCCAGGCCTTTCTCCACGACCCATACTCCGTGCTCTTCTTTTAGTGCAACAAGCACATGCTGTGTGACTTCGGCACCGGCAATAACAACAAACTCAATTTCCCAATCAACGACAAACAAGAGTTGATCGACATCATCACTGCCTTCATAGATCTCAAAAAGCAGCACAAGCCGGAAGAGCCGCGCTATCTCGACTTTCCTCACCTCCCCGAACTATGCGGGACGGAAAGCTTGCACCGAGCCCTGAACAGGTATTCGTCTACATTGACGAAAGACCATGGAAAGAATGGGGAGACCCCCCACAATGTTGAAAGCGAGTCGGTAGGACGTATGGTGAGATTGCGGGAAGGAAGCGTGCGTTGATGATGGCTTGGAGCAGGACTGGGTAGTGCCACCAGTCGAAATCGCCCCAAGCGAGTAAGGTCCACAGCAAAACCGAGGACCCATGGTGAGATGCGGGCATGAATCGCTCGTTGATGATTGTGTGCAGGATACCGAAATCCAGAATCTCGACCGCTGTCCCGCAATGCTTCCTACGGCGTGGCGGGGTGGGTGCTCAAGTCCGATGAACTGGGGAACACCGCAAGCAAACTTTGGGGGTGCAAGCGACGTTGAGTCTAATATCGGATTCGCACCAGCCCAAGGTCGATTGGCAAACAGCCATATCAGATTTGGCGGCCTCCATTCATCACCACGCAGCTACGTAGGATCCTGTTTGCAGTCGCAGAGGCGAACAAGAAACAGAATGAGATCAAGCTGCAAGCCAAAGAGGAAGAGCAGGGTTGGGTAGTCCCTCCAGTCGACATCGCCCCGAGCGGCTAAGGCGTGGATAATGTTCCGGGCTACTGCGTCTCAGGATATGACGCGTGTTGGCGGTGTCCATTGCCCCTGCTCCGAGCTGGCGTTCGTGGGCTTTTACCAAGCTCACGATAGACCATCGATACGACACTGCTGCTAAAATTACCCGTGTGCTCCGCTACTCGAAAGCCCGCACCAAGCGGTCGTCCAGGACAGCAGGCAATATCATCTCGCTGTCGAACGACTGCCTCCTTTATGGAGGAGATTGGGAGATTGGAATGCCGAGGTTGAGAGGCTTGCATTGGACTGGAATGTGTGGTGGATACCTGCTGTTTGGTATGCTCGTGCTGATTAAACTGGAGAGGTGGGTAAAGGAGAGGATACTTGGCGACACAGGGTTGGGAGACGTTCTTGCAAGGAAAGAGGGGATGCGGTTGGATGTTCGGAGGGCAATTGATGGAGCATAAGGAAGCCAGGTGGAAGGATGGTCGACATCCTGGATATCAGCCCCGAAGACTTCTCGACAAGGAGTATATGAGGCAGGCGCTTCGGATGGGCGATGAGCGACATTTCAAGGAGATCAAGAAATATGGCAAGGTGTGTCCATCAGCCGTCAACCAGATTGAAGTCCGTGGAGTTCGTGTGTCTCCCAAGTAGGGGACAACGACCCAAACATGTCGAGACGAAGCGCGTCTCTTACGCCTGGATGCTACGAGGCAAGCCAATCGAGTACTATCTCACCTTCCACAGAGGGGAGGACAAATACGGCGTCTTCGCACGCGACAGGATCGCAATGGAAACATTCGACCAGATGTACTTCGCTAGTGACGTCGACTTCAGGCGCAAGTACCTCCCGAATCATGGAGATGCGCCACATGGGGATGCAGACCTTCTTTATAAGAGCTTGAAAAGCGACACGGACCTGCACGACGACTGCTCACGAGCCCAGGACCCAGGTGTAGTCAATGTCGGATCGAGAGTTGGCCGAGGGTTTCCAGAAAACAGTTGGACCGCCACGGAGACTGGTTATCTCTTCGGTGTCTTGTCTCGACCTTTCATGTTCCCGCCAGTATGGAATGGGTGGGAGAAAGGCGAGCTCCTCTGGTCTCCACGTTTTAATGTCCGTCGCCGTCGAAGATAGCATCTCAATGTGCAGCCGCGACTCGATATTGGCAGATCGTCGGCGGCGAGTTCCAGTATGTCAAGGGTCCTTCAATGAAGTATGACGACGATACAAAACGGAGCGAAGATCGTCATGGGGGCGAGGTAGGAGAGAGTGGGGTACGAGAAAGGCTTACGTGGAGCTCTTTCGTTTCGGAAGATACCAACTAATCGTGATGTGTGGTATCGCCAAGCGGCATGTCGTGGTGGCTGGATTGTCTATGACCCTTGTAGTCGCTCAGGTTGGAGAGCAGGTGGATTGAGAACGAAGACCTTGTCCACAGGCGGCGGCTTACCGGTCGTTTCGAGAGCCAGCCGTCTTCATCGGCGAAGTCAGGTTTACATACGATGAGGCCTCAGAAACTCGAAGTCGCGGCGGACGAGGGTGCGAACCTCGAGTCGTTGTGCTCACGTGCACAAAGTTCTTCACGGAACCAAGTCGACCGTGTCTATTCGCAGATGCAGTCAGCATATGGGTGTGTGGAACAAGGAGGACGGGGACTCACATTGGTTCCTTCGATATCAGGTCGGATGCGGAAGGCGCGCAGAATTTTCCTCGGTGTCGACGAGGTTGATATCTTCAAGGAGAAGAGCTCCAGAACACTCCATGGGGCCGGTCAACGGACACAACGACTGGATAGGTCTATTGCAGGTGCCGATGGGTCATGTTGATGGCAGCGGATGAAGCTATGGTGAGAGAAGCAGGCGCCCCTAATCATGCGTGTCGATGTCGAGGAGCCGATCGTCCCACGAAGGTGGTTGCGCCCAGCTTAAACAGAGCCGGCAGTCCCTTAGGCCGCTTAAGCTTCGCAGCGTGTTAGCGGAGGTAGTTTTAATAGGGAAAGAGATGCAAATGGGGTATGGGGGTCGGCGTTGGGGTGGGGTGAAGGTAGGCGGTGGGAAGGAGTCGTGGGGAGCTTACCTTAGCGACGACAACGATGTTGGGCGAACTGCCGCGCGTAGAAGGCATCGCAGAGACTCCCCAGCCTCCTGGGGCAAGTGAGAGACACCGTGGCCCTTTTCTGCGGCGACGTCGTGGTGGGGAAGGGTGAGAGGGGTCATCTGGCTGTTAGCAGGCGGGCGACTCACCCTGGCGACGACGGCAACGCCATCGAAAGCCGGTCGGAAACATCTCGAGGGACTTTCTCTGAGCCACAGAAAGACCGTGAGAGGCTGCGCAAGCTCACCCTGATGAGGCTGCGCTGGTGTGGAGGATGAGGCGGTGGGCGGGAGGCTGCAGCAGGATCGACCTACCCCCAGCCCGCGACCCCTGATGAGGCAGAGGAGGACATCAATGGCATGGAGGGATTCACGGGGAGAACTTTTAGCATGAAGAAGGGCCTATATAGGCCGGCGAGGTGGTGGGGTGGGCGTTGATGGTGGTGGGGGAGTGTGGGCGGGGAGATTGTGAAGATGGAATTTTGGTGTTGAGGGCACGAGCGCCCAAGTCCCTGTGGCGACTGCACACGACCGACCCAACGAGGACCTTCTGCCTCACCAGGGGCGCCCAACCACTCGCGCCTCCCTCTTCTCCCTCTCTCTGGCTTCCAGGCGGCTGTACGCAGGCTGCCGGACGGCAATGACGACCTTCGACCTCGTTCTCCTGTCTTCGTCACCCCCTGCCAGCAGCGGATTGGCGGCGTTCGAGCTGACCCCTCCGAGCAACCCACGACGCGCCAAGATGGCAACATTCTCGCACGCAGCCGTTTCTCCAGCCGGGAGCCCGCAGAGGAAAACCGGCGGCGCGTTAAAATCCGGTTCTCGGACTTCTACAGTCCCCCTGGGCGCTGCTAGGGGCTTTTCCACCGCCGACAGTCTAGTCAAGTCCCACCACTTCAATCTCGAGCCAGCCGCAAATGCGGCCCCAACGCAAGGCCCACAATCACGCCGCAACTCACTACAGGACGCAACAGCAGCAGAGAAGCCTCCCAAGCAGCAATCGAAGCGACCTACGAAGAAGACGGCGATCAAGGACGCCGCGGAGCCCAAGCCCAAGAAATCGAGGGTCCGGAAACCCAAAGCAAACAAAGACGAGGATGCACACAATGCGGGCACCCGAGATACCGCCACAACTTCAGTCTACTTTGCCGAATTCGCCCCTGCCACCGTCTCCGAGTCTCCAGACGACGATACGAACCCTCCTGCGGCAAAATCAAAGGTGACAAAGCCTAGGAAGCCTCGTGCGAAGAAGGAGAAGCTTGCAGATGGCGATACACAGGCCAAGCCAAAGAAGGCACGGACGGCGAAAGCTAAAAAGGTTGGAGAAGCCGTGGAGAAACCGCCGCGACAGGATACTGGGACTGTATCGGCACATTTTGGCAACGATTCGATCTGGGACGTCCCAGCGAGTCCCCAGCCAAAGACAAAGGCTCCAGATAGACAGGATGAAGGCTTGCAGCTGGAAGATGCAATAGCGCGGAGGCGAGATTGGACGCCAGCAAGGGACACAAGTGCTACTGAGGAACTATCCATGGACTTGGCTGCTAAAGAAAATGAGATTATGCAGCCCGGTCAAAACAACTTCACTCACGTGCTATCAAACTTTGCTTTCACTCATGCCGACACCCAGGCAGCACAGCCCACAGCTCCCTCTGCGGATGGAACAACGGTCACGAAAAGACGCAGAGTCGAACTCGTAGACCTCCCAGCAAATCAATCCAACTCCCGTGGTAGTTCGCCGGAAAAAGGCAAAGCACCAAAGAAGAAACCCAGAACAATCACCGACCTTGTCACTGGCCAATACGCTCCCCAGGATACCGTCCTTATGCCCCCTCCCGTCACTAGCGATTTCTTCGAAGCCCGCGCTACGACTCAGAGGGTTCCTCTAAACGATACCGGCATGCGCGATTCCCCCGAAAGGCCCGCACGGAAGCGCTTGACATCAAAGACTGTCTCCGAGAAAAAAACCGAGTCCAAGTCGAAGAAGTCCTCCTCCAAAAACGTCGCCAAATCAATACTGGTCGCCGACAAGCTCCTCAGCCCAGCTTCTGCGGTGTTGCGAATGAATCGGCAAGACATACTGTTCGGCACATCGAGTCAATTAGCTAAAGAGGAGTCGCCCTCTTTTATTCGAAAAATACAACAGGCGATGCGAGAGTCAGAACAGAACGCGGAGACGTTGCATACCTCTACTCTTCTCAGTACCCAGCCCAGCGCTTTGGGACCTGGTTCGCGTTTGGGGAAGATTGAAGGGAAGCGGCGGCTTTGGGCTGCGAGTGCACGAGATGACGACGGTCAGCTTCTCGAAAAGCTGGACAACATTTACATTCCCGAGCCAGATCACACACAAGATCTGCCGCTGCTCATGGACGGCACGGTCGAGGATCCTGAATCATCATTTGCCGATATTGACAATTACGAGCCTCCTGCTGCAATTGCCATTTCTTCGGATCTGTCAGCACCACCGCCAACAATGCCTTGCGAGCAGATGAGAGAGACTCTCAAGGATTATGGGCAGGGTGGAAATGGTGCACATGATTCCTCACTCAGCGAGATTGACGAATACAAAATGGATCTTCCTCCTTCCAACCAGCAGATCAACTCCAGCTTCCTCGACATTGATGACTTCTCGCCTGCCACAAACCGCGTCCCTTCCGTACCGCCGGCCTCGAATCACATATCAATTCCCATGCCAACACCGGCCCCTTCATCGGCGCCTCCCCCAAAGCGCCGTGGTCGTCCACCGAAAGCACAATCTGCAATCCCACAACAACGCGCAATACCATCCTCTCAACCTAAGAAGAAGGCCCATACAAAAGCAAAGGTGACAGCACCAGCTGCCCCCAGCACACCACCCCGTAAACGCGGCCGCTTCGCCGACATCGAAGAAATCATGGACTCGGAAGACGACGAGGCGCTCTCACCAACACCTCCTCGGATCCGCAACTCCGCTAACTCCGTACCACTCGACCTGCAACCCACTATCAAGTCTGAACCCGGCATCAGTTCCGACTCAAAGTCTGAGACAAAGCCTGAGTCCAAGTCTGAGTCTGAGTCCAAGTCCAAGCCCAAACCCAAGTCCGACTCCAAACCGAAACCCCCACTTCCCCCTCCAGTCCCAGTCTTCGAAGTCCCACCATCCCTCCTCGAATGGGAAACCATGAAACACGATTTCTTCACCACAATCACCCAAACCGTGCACAATCTCCCACCGAGCAACAATCCCCAATCTCCATCCTGGCATGAGAAGATCCTACTCTACGACCCGATCATCCTCGAAGACTTCACCGCTTGGGTAAATACGCAAGCGCGGATCAGAATTTGGCGCAGGGCGGCGCAGAAACAGATCAAGGCGTGGGAGAAGGTGATTAAGAAGGGGGGTGGGGTTGTGGAGAGACGATGGGGTTTCTGTGGTGGCGATAGTGGTGGTGTGGGCCTGGAGTTGGAGGCGGAGTTGGGGGACGTGCTTGCTGGGGAAATGATCAAGGTTGTGGAGAAGGAGGTTGAAGGCTGGATGTTGCAGCGGTGGTGTGAGGAGATGAGTGTTTGTTGCGTGCAGAGAGAGAGTAGGGGGAGGGGTGGTGTGAGGAAGGGGTTGTATTGATGAAGGCAAGGTCTGGATGCCTCGATTTCAAGAGGTGGAGACAAAGAATTTCGGTAATGATGTTATGATGAGATGCATTGCATTGCATGGTGGGCAGTCTTTGGCGAATTAAATAGATACAGTACACACGACGAACACGATGATGAACTTCAATTAGGGTTTAGCCCCGGTGTCTCTGCAATGTGCACGTGACCTTGGCTTATCGATACCCACATTCCAAATTCGATGCCAGTCCAGAGAAATCGGATCCTCGGCATGCAGAGCTCCTATCTCGCCTTATCGTCAGACTTTCGCTTTGTGTAGCCTCGCTTGTTGCAAGCTTGACGTCATCCGCGAGCTCTGCACGTGCTCACGTGATGTATGGCACTTCTACGCCGATGACCCAAAAGTGGTCTAGAACGATCTAAAGCGATTAAGATACAGTTTAAAGTTATTTCACTCCTTGTGCACTTTCCATGTGTCACAGTTCAGAAGGGGTTGTTCCCGGACTCGGTCAGGTGGGGTTGGCGCAAAGTGGAGGTGACAGGCTCAGGGCGGGTCACATTATGAAGTCGGCCTTACAGTTGCATGACACAGGAACACACTGTAATGTAAACGTTTTTGCAGTTATTTGGGTGGAACCTTTTACCAAACCCATTCATGTTCAAAAGACACCACCTTCCCGCCCACCCCGAGCACTTGACAACCCCAAACCGACCGGCTCCGGAAGTATCCGCGATTCACACCCGTACGCAATTTTTCTACGAGTTGATCATCCAAGCAGCCCGAGCTGCGGCTTCAGTCAGAGACTCGACCTCACTCCATATCGACCCCAATACCTCCTCGACCCTCGAGATGGGCCAATCCAAATCCAAGTATGCGAAAATGAAGCCGTCCACTTTGGCCCGAGAGACTCGACCGCGGTCGACCTCCTCATCATCAACGACATTCTAGAATCGGTATGTGTGGTGGAAATGCTCCCGCTGAGGTAAAGAGCGTGACTGCTTCGAGATCGACACGTCGCCATACCCGCATCTAAGAATGGCTTGTAGTAACCAATTATGCAAGAAGGAGGCTTCTTTGAATTTCTGGCGGTAGTATCGTGTCACAGGTGTGAGGGATAGGGATAATGTACATGAGGGCGTGGAATAGACTGCATAAGTCGGACTAGCCCATTCAAGGCAGTCTCCATTTCACTCCAGAAAATGGACTAGGATGATTGTATGGGCAATTTATTCACAGACCCCAATTCGAATTCCACAACACTATGAGTGCACAATGACTCTTTGTTTCGGTCACTGGCCCTCTGTAGAAAAAGACGTGTTGAGTTTCTCCCCGCTCTACCCAAACCCACACAGCAACCAACCATCATCAACAACTACACAAATTTAATTGAGCATATCCGCAACTACTTACCTACAATTTCACGAAAGTCCTCAACCATGCCGTCCTCAATCTATTCCAAGAGGAAAGACAAAGACTTCTGGTGGAAGTGCTGTCGCTGCAAGAATCTCTACCAGTACGAGGGTCCCAACAAAGAGCTTCCTACTCCACAAGTTGGAAAGGTTTGCGAGAAGCAGAGCTGCAAGCATACCGGTTGTACGCAATGCTGGTGGAGCAATTTGGCGCCAGGGGATTGGGGTGCCCGGCTCAGCAGGCAGAAGTACACGTGACGAAGACGTGCCTCAAGAACGACGCCAACCTCTGATGTGAAGTCTTTGATTTATACCTGTCAGGGGCGATTTAAGAATACAATGGTGATATTTACATATCCTTGAGGACCAAGTTCCGAGTGTTATAGTGAACGACAGGTGGCATTGTACATCTTTGTCCGTTTCCCTGCGAGTCTTTGTCTATGCCCCATCGTAAGTCTAACGAGCAGCCCCCTCGAACATGACTAGAACAGTGACCCCAAATGCTATGAGTGATAGAAACATGCAATGTAGGAGATGCTTAACAGGAAGAGCTTTTTATTATCGTAGCTAAGTCGTAGAAAGTACATGCGTGTACCTCTTACCGCACACTGTGATTTGCAGCGCCATCTTTATATGCCACTTTCGAAAGATCACATCAGCGATGCACATATATAATTATTAATGAAGGCGGACAAGAGTTATCATGACGATGAGTTCGAGTTCGAGGCAGGCTGACCCGAGGAAGTGTGGGGCCCTCGCTTCTTCTTTCCGTTTCACGCGGGCCCTCAGCTCGGGATCTGATCTCATCCTCCGCATTAGCAGCAGCGCGACAACGCTGGAAACTTCATCAATCCCCTCTTGATAGAAAAGTGACCCGTCCTGGAATATGTAGCACACTATGCACGATTGAGGGTCATATTCTCCTTGAGCCAGGACGTCGCACGACAAGAAACATCGCGACATCACCATCGCGAAAAACAATCAGCCTTGCCCAGAGCCATTTATTTGGCGATCTGCCTCCTCATCAATCTGGATGCGATATCCAACCCCAGCGCGGGCCATGTTGCACGGAACCACGTACCGGGATTTCGGTGCTCTGCAAATCCAGGTGGATGGCACGCACGCGGCACTCAAGCGCGACGATCTTCCCCCACTTGGCAAAAGGCACCAAAACACCAAGCACCGAGTCCAAGATCGCAAGAGTCCAACATGCTAGCCGTAGATTCGGCGTAAAGTTTATCTTGACTTCTGTGTAGTGAGAATACGCGCAACAGACATCAAATCGCCCATGCTCTATCTAAGGAAAGTTGCAATCATATATACACCCGCTTTTACACCATTATGCTATCATATATGCACGTTGAAGACTTCCCGGGCGGTGCGAGCTTAGAAAAGAGCCCCAACAACGCCCTTGACGTATCCCATGGGCGTCCTCTTTTTGCTTTCCTGGAGTTCCGTGATACTCCTCCTGCGCTCCTCCTCCGGGACGTTGTCACCAGAGATGCGCATCTGCTCGACGCGCATTCCAGTGTACAGGTCAATGTCCTTGGTGCGGACGAACAAAGGTCGGTGAGCGGGGATGTAGAACCATGAGTACGTCTTCCAGATCCCATACAAGAAGATGATGAGCGGCAACGCCAAATATGCGCTGAAGAAAGCTTCGGCGTCAGGTATTCCGCCAATGGGCTGTTGGAAATATCAGTGCCGATCTGAAGTGAGGGCTGAGAGAAGATACGTACCCAGAGAGCAGTGTAAAACTGCGCAGCTAGACACATAAAGTTTAGAAGTACACCTGCATAGCTACCCCAGACTCCGAACATGGCTTGGTAAGGCAACTCCTCTTTGGTGTGTCCCTTGTGGTACCAAGCGCTCCTGAAGCGAATGTGTGCCAAGCAGATACTGCCGTACACGAAGAAGTTGGCAATACCTGAGAGAGCCAGGAGCCAGCCGAAAATGATGCTTCCAGTCTCAGAAGCCTCATTGATGAAGGCTAAGAGACCGAAGAGGAGCTGGAGGATGATGGTCGGGATCGGTCGGCCCTTCTTGTCGACGTAGGCCAGGAACTTAGGGGCCATTCCGCCAGCTGCCATAGCCTGGAGCGTTCGGGTGGAAGCATAGGTGGCGGAGTTGGCGACTGAGATGACGGCAATAGTAATGACAGCGTTAAAAACGGAGGGAAGACCCTTGACACCCGCCAATTGGATCGCAAAAACGAAAGGAGAAGCCTTGGTGTTAGCGCCAGTTGAGCCAAGCAGAACATCAGAGCTAGCTGGTATAATTAGGCCGAGAATGAAGAGATTCACGACGTAAAAGAAAGCGATACGCCAGAAAACTTGTTTCGAGGCCTTTGGAATCTGCCTGGTTGGATTAGCAGCCTCAGCCGCAGCGAGCCCAGTCAGTTCCGTACCACCAAAGGCGAAAGACGCGGTGACGAACACACTGCAGAAGCCTTTGAACCCGTTACGGAATGCTGATTCGGGCGAATGCCAGTATCGAGCTCCAATGTACCCACGATCATCCGTGGAGACGCCACCGCAGTTGACGACGATTCCAAAAATGATGAAGCCGGTACAGGCCGCGATTTTGATCATGCTGAGCACGAATTCGACTTCACCGTATCCACGTACCCCGAAGAACTGGATGACGGACAAGATCGTGAGGAAGACAGCAATCCAGATCTGCCCAAAGTCAGTATGCAGCTTTTTCAATGACACAACACAAAGCCTACCCCGATATTGTACGTGTGCCAGTAGTCGATGGTAAGACCAGCGGCAGTAATCTCGAAAGGTAGAATAGTAAGCCACTGGATAGCGTAATCCCAGCCCATTGCGAAACCCCTTACAGACAGTCAGTATGAACAGTCCAATAGCAGAGGTTTGAAAACTTACCAGGAGGGATCAACGAAGCGAACAATGTACTGGTAAAACGCGCCGTTGACGGGATACATGACAGCAAGCTCGGCCAGTGCCTGCATCATCAGCATCATCATGACACCGATGATCATGAAACAGAGAAGCTAGGGAAAACATGTTAGCACGCAACCTCGTTTCCCAGCAAACGGCAGTCTTACCAAACTCGCAGGGCCACCGTTGGACAGTGCCTTTCCGGCTCCAACAAACAGACCTGCACCAATTGCGCCGCCAATGGCAATCATTTGCATGTGTCGACCATGAAGGTTTCGGTGCAACTCATTGACATCCGCTTCCACGATGGGTGCATTTTCAGTGCTGAATTGGCTGCCGCGTCGGTGATCCTTGAATGTGTGAGATGCTCTGGGCACCGTATCTTTCTCAAGATCCACGTTATAAGTCGGAGGAACGTGAGCGGACTCCATGATAGGCAAGGTTTGGTCTCCGGAGAAGTGTTCTCGGAGTGAAGACGATGAGAGTGGTCGCGAAAAGCGGTCCGAGATGTGCCGTGGTTGCGATGACCGTGAAGCTTTATAAAAATCCCAGAGATGCGCGTGTGTGCGGAGAGCCCTGACCAAGCTTCCTAGCTGTAACCTTGTTATCGTGCCAGCTCAACCGTACATGCGGCGACGATGCAGGGATAGACCCACGCAATTGGAGCCCCGCCAGCTTGGTTACCAAACAGGGACAGCAGTCATGAAGGTGGGGTGATTATCCCGCGAGATTGTAGGCCCAACCACCTCCAGAAGGTCTTTGGAGCATCTAGAAGCATGACCGTAATGGGCGGGATCTCCAAGACAATAGCATGCAGGTCGCTAAAGCACGTTGGAAAGCTTAATTACCCGGATACAACATGCATCTGGCAGTTGGAGCACCTTAGCGGGGAACCAAACCACGTTTTGGGGTGCGTGGCATGACGTCGATTTGCTATCGTGACTGAGACTGGTGTGCCTATCCTGCACAGGCAGGGTGCTTTGTCCGTCCTGACAAAATAGAAGCATGTTCATACAACGGCCTTGGTTCGCTAAGAGGGGTGAAGCTTCCTCGGCCCCGGGAGCGTTGAAAAAAACTTGGCGTCAGAGATGAAGTACGCACATGGTGGGCCGTCATAGGAGTTGGCTATCGGCGCGATCCGTTATCTGGGGACCTGGTGGTGGCTTGCTCATTTTTACTCTTGACAGCTCCTAACGCGTTTCCCTAGAACGACCTCGATCGTTCTTTCGCAACCCATACCAGCACATTTCTCCAAAACATCACCTGTTCAGGCAATCCATGCAGACCACGAGGAAGACCATGCCAAGGGGACGCTGAAAGAACTGACACGGGGGCGAAATCCCGATGAAGAAGCTCGTTGGGCTAGGGCGCCGATGTGGAATCTGCCAGCTGCACCTCAGTCAGGTTCAGATGTTGATGAGGGCCGAGTTGGTGGGATATCGATTAGAGGGGAGCACTCTGTCGTTTGCATTGAGGTGAGATGCTCTGCAGACCCGGACGTGTGACTATGTGTCGAATTTCTTCATCAGCATGGAAACTCAAAAGTTGTGATAATGTTCCTGGATCGATATGAGAGAGAAGTACCGGTGACGCCGAGATGTGGCTTCGGTTATGCACGCCTTCTCTGCTTCACGAATACTTAGCGTCCATCGCGATAACTACCCACCACTTACATCAAGACAGTAATCATCGTTCCATCGTTCCATCATCATTCATCAGATCTTCACAATAAAGTCAGGCGCCAGAATTGCGACTGCAAAATGGGTCATACGAAGTTGGGATTGCCACGCGTGGAGGGTCGCACTTTACGCTTGCCATGACATTCGATCTGGAGTGTTGGCCATTCATTCACGTGTCGCTTACGTAATGGTTCCCTTCTACCTAGTTCGCGCGATTCAACCCCAGAGATCCACAACGAAACAGAGCTTTCGCGCCAGACCAATTTCTCCACATAGCGTACGCCTGGGCCTCTTTTTATCTCACATTGAACAAAACCACCATCAGGCCATCTTTTCGCCTCTCACATCCATTCCGCCGACCTCGGGAGAACCGAAGACCCATCGATTCAGAGAAGTCGCAACGTCCCCCGCCCCTTTGGCCGGGCTCCATTCTTTTACGTTGTTTCTTTTACGTATATATTCTAACCCGTGGGGCAGTCCTCCATGGAAGAATCGTGGGTCCCTTGGTGGCAACTTAGGAATCGGGCCGGGACTCTGGTTGAAGCCTCTGGGAGTCCTTCGCGGCATTGATCTCCGAACATCTACCGCCTTGATACTCATATGGACTGTAAACTCTCTTTCTAACACCGCGGAGCCTCGCCTAGGGAGTTTATCTGGCTTAAGTCGTAACACCGGACATTCCAGGCGCCAACAGCCCGCAAAGCAAGCATTGTTGAGGGACGATCGCTGATGTCAAAATGAGGATTGTGTAACCCAAAACGAATTGCACATTTGAAGCAATGAATGATTGGTGCCAACGCAATCATTGCCGCGACTGAAGAGCTGTGCATCATCTCTGCGCTCGGTTTCCACATTTGCGAGTCACGTGAAGAATGAAGCGGATCGCATTCGTCTGGATCAAGAGCGAGCGAAGCGTCGTTCGGAAAGCAAAATGCTTCAACGTTTCGTATCCACTACGTCGCCTCCTCGATCAACGAATAAATTCTCGCTCAATCGTATTATCATCTTCCAACAGACGAGGCACAAACTCAATTCTCCATGCTCACGCAGTCAAGTTTGGTAAGAACACGGAGGAATCTGAATTCGGACTTCTGTGCGCTGCGCTCACTCGAGCGAAGTCACGAGCATTCTCATTGGCGTAGCATACCAACTACCTTCCAAATTGCGTGCGGATGTATCCCAGCCGGATAGACTGAACATCCCCTGGAAGTCAATCTATCTTGTCTTGGCCCTTTTCTTTTCAGGTCTTAGACGTGCATCTAGCCAATGAGATTGGTTTATGCCAGTTGTAGTTCTCACCCCATATACACTACCACTCAAAGGATTGAGGATTCGCAAGACCATGTAAATAATACGAACCTAAACAACGCCCATATTTGGGGTTTGCTTCGCACGCTTAATGGAATTTGAACTTCAAAAACCAACGCATTCTCTTCACAATCATCTTTTGTATTTCGTTTCTGCCAGCTAAGGGTTGTTACGATAAAGCGTGTTCTTCGCAAAATCAATGGCGCCTCTAGCGAACATCACGAAAATTCTGGTCACGGGCTTTGGAGTACGCATTTTCCCTTCCAATTCGTATATCCCTAACATCTTGGCAGCTCTAGGGAAACCTCACGAATAATCCTTCATGGGAAATCGCGTCTCGGCTTCCTAGCCGGCTCCCGAACTCTATCGAGATCAGTGTCTATCCCTCCGCACTACCTGTCTCCTACCATCCAGTCATCAAAACCGTTCCAGCCCTCATCGCGACCCAGAAACCCGATCTTGTCCTCTCCGTGGGCGTCGCCGAAGGCAGACACTATCTCGCCGTCGAGCAGACTTCGGCCAAGGGACTCTACAAGGGATTGACAAAATCCGAGAACGATGCCCTTTAGAAAGATCAACCCACGCGCCTTAGCACTGACCTAAACCTTCCGACGTTGTTGCGAAGTGGTAGGAGCTAACTTCCTCCACGAGATTCCCCGTCCGAAGTGAGACTCATGATTCCTAGGAACAAAAGCGCGGGGTCGCCGCTGGAAGCCTTGTAGATTTCAGGCTCTCAGGTGATGTCGTGAAGATCGCTGGAGTGGTAAATAAGACAGATGTGAGGTGGAGTGGTAATGTCGGGGACTACCTCTGTGGGTTCATTTACTTTGTGGATCTAGTGGAGATGGGAAAGTTGGGGAAGATGGATGTGGCGTTCATGCATAGCCCATTGTTGGTAGGCGAGGAGGAGTATGCGACTAGTATGGAGATTGTGATAGCCTTGATTCAGGCGATGGTGGCAAGTTGGAGAGTGGGAAACGTGTAGAAATGGAACGATGCGGCGGTTGCCTCCAACTGACCCAAATTCCTGACCGTATTACTTGATATATGCTACAAGCCGGTGAGAGAGAAGACGTCCATTGATTGAATAGACGACTTGATCGATCTCTAAGACTCCATCTCACCCTGATCCTGCCAAACGGCTGGCCTATACTTCATACGAAAAACCCCACAACGGCGAAAATGCTTCCTTCTAGAATCATTTGCACAAGACACTTCTTGACGTGTAGTCCCAGGAGCCAAAAGCAGAGGCGCGACGAGATGTGCTTTCGAAATTGGCCAAAGTTTGGCGGTCTGTTGCAATCCACGAAGAACGCGCTAACCGAGAGAAATCTTTTCTTCTCCTTGGAGTACACTAGTGTCTCTTTCGTCGGATCCAAACAACTTGTTTCGACCATTGTCAACCAGGCCGACAATGGAGCCAGCACCAGGGAGTGAATGACTAGCGCCATGAAAACGTGAAGCACGGCCAAAGCTGAAATCGACGGGATGTCCCAAACAGGCGTGGCGCTCTCTGGCAACGACCTGGATACATATTCCAGGAGAGCTGAGGCGATGCCGTGGCCCGCTGCGGGTACTACGAGGATCCGCCAGGTGCGGCTACCGTCACCCCATGTTCGATCTGTCCTTCCCATATGTCCTGCTAACACGGTAGCCCGTGTCCAAGATAAGTGCAAATTTGAGAGGGTAATCATTGAGACAATCCTCGCCAGCGGCCGGAGAGGCTCGGGACGGAACAACGTAAACCTGAGTAAAGTCGAGATGGCCGTCATCGCGAGCTGGTAAACGACGGCCATATGCAACCCTTTGCAGAAGATACGTATGCCGTCGCGGTCGTACAAAAGACGTAGAGAAGCGACGATGTGGCGCGAAAGTGGCGTTTCTACGCCACCATCTTCACGGCCATTGTGAATGTGCAAACTTGCTAGCGTGAGCAAATTCGCCAGTGTGTGGCCTAACGTGTAGCGTACCTTTTTTGCTTCGGTCAATCAATCTGTATTTCGGATTAGGTCTGGCACTTACAAGACCTACGAGCAAACTGCCAGCGATGAGGAACAGTAAAAGTGGGGTGCTCTTTTGGGCTTCTCGCGCGTGGGGTGTGAAAGAGTCGAGCTCGGCGAGAAGACTTCCGTCGCCGCCGGGCGAGACCAGAATATTCAGACTCCGGGAGAGGAGATGTAATATGAGTTGACCAGCCTCGGGCATTTTGGATGTTTACCCGCCGTTTTGAGGAGGCAAAGGCTAGACGTGAAAGTTTGCCACAATTTAGGATGACGTAAACGTCACGTGCCATAAGCAACGCCTTATCTGCTGATTCGTGAAGGGTATCCAATTTGGTAGAATTTCCATTCAATTTAGTGGTAGTTAAATATCATTATTTCCTCGCCATTCGTACATAGCCCTTCCTTCCGCGAGCATGGATTGCTAAATCCAGTCACGTGATTGATGCCAGTCTTTAGCTATGCGCACCATCGCAAAAGTCGAGGCTCACAGCATGTGGAATCTGGCAGTAGAGCGACTAGGGCTGTCGGAGCCGTTTGATCCGGCCACCCTGTGATCTGTGGGAATACACTCGCAGTACCACTTCCAAGTACCACATGCTGATCTCAGGATACGCAGTGTGTCAAATAAGAGAAAGACACATCTATCTTCTCGGAGCAGCCCATGCTTTTACTGAACCCCTGGTTAACGGGAAAAAAACCCAGACACACCATACTCTTGCACGCTCCATTCTGTCCTCTTCGCCAGGTATTCTGACATCATTCCCCCCAACTTCGAGGTCGAGCTCGAGGAATAACAAGCGCGTGCAGATGTGGTAATAAGTTATAGACAGATTTCAGCATAACCCTCTTATCAATCAATCTAACATGATGCTTCTTTTTACATCTTCGAATCGCAAGTCAGGATCGAGGTGGTTCGTTCATGATGGTCAGCAATATTATCCAGTCGACGAGGAATCGCACCGCTCAACCATATAAATAAATAGTACAGGCGAGCCATAACGCCCAGTCGAGTATCCCAAGCAATCGAGTACTCGAGAGTTTTTTTGCCATCCCATGCTCCCGCAGTGAGTTTTTTACCAACCCAGGCCCAGGAACAGTGTCTGGAAGAGTACCTCCCAGTCAGACGGAGAATTTATATACCCCCTTACCTAGGACAAATTTCTCGTGATGGGTCCCTGGAAGCGCGACGGGAACGTCCGTAGCAATTTGGAGGTCGACATTGGGGATTCTGACAATGATCGGCATTGCCATCGCTCCTTTTCACGCATCGACGTTTTTATATTTTGAACCACTCGATATCTACGTACTCAGAGTTAGCAGCCTTTAATTCAGAGCAGCGCGACCAGATACACCAATTAATCAAGCGAACCCTCCATGCGACTCCATATTCCATTTGTGTTTTCTCTCTCCGTTATGTTTGATACTCGGATTCTCCAACCCCACGTCTGTCCCACAGGTTTTCATATCAAGAAATCTTGCAAGTGAGTGCGCGATGACTGTGATCACCACCTAATCAGAGGGATGTTGTGAACGAACCGACCAACCCACCCCCAAGCTATGAAGGCATTGTGAAACTACTTTAGACTCTCCGTTATCGTAATCAATGAACTCTTTAGAACCCAAAACTGAGGAAACGCAGCTGTAAGGGTGACGGGAAGCTTGAGAACAAACCTCGGTGTGTTTCTATAAAATTTGCAATTTCACGTGCTCTGTGTTCGAGATCTGACTTAGGATCAAGGAAGGCTTTGACAGAGCTGAAGACGGCCGTTACCAATATCTGACGTTCCCACAACAGACCTCCTACATGAGAACTCCGCAAGGGTGGAAGAGGAATCATGCCAGACGGGACACCAAGAAATCGGACGGTCCATTTCGTATTGCGGGTGTGCTTTTAGTCTCCCCCCATCGTCGTTCTTTATCCAGTATTTTTAAACCTGACTCAGGGAACGGCATATGGCCGCGTTAAGGCCGTCCAAGCCTCAATTAGCGTGTTCTTATACTCACCCTCCTTTTTCTCATGTACACTCTACCGAACCGTAACCTTCAAAGTCTAGAAATGCGACGTGTGAGGACTTTGGACGGATGGGTGTGATGGACATTACCATTGCGCACTCATTGGCCCAGGCCCTATATATCCTGGCAAGAATCCCTTGTGAACCGCGAGAAATGGACGATTGAGCCGTTGTTCGGCTATTCCTGAGGGTGTCTCTCCACCTTCGGAGCACGGCCGACAGAGCAGGAATCTTGAGGTGGGAAGGTGAGTTTTAACTTCCCAGGTGGTCAAACGGAATTTGATGTGAAGAACAATGGACTAACGAACAAAGAAACAGACCGACAGTCAATTTATCCTGGTGTATGTATATTTTAGTTCCTCCATACAGGACCATGGCCACCCTTTTTTAAACCCCGATCTGGAGGAAAGTGGACGTGAAGAATATCAAGCTAAGATTGCGCGTGTTTACATACCCTGCTAGAGTAGCAAGGGGGACATTCATGACAATAAAAGGATTGGAACTGAGACAGGCCGTATGCGTGATGTTGTGAGTCCGGAGGGTTGTTTACAGTGGTGATGCACATCACCAACATCTTCGCTCCGGCGCCTGACGGAGATGAAAGGAAGTGGGGAGCACAATTCCCACCAAGCAAGCCCCCCCATCATGCTTTTGGCGTTGGTTTTTGGTCTCTCCATAGAAATGCTGCATTGCTGTTTTAGACCCCAAGATTAATAAGAGACAACTGTAAAAAGTTTTGAAGCTGAGATTTATGCGCGTTTATATACCCACGGTGGGGGGGCATGGGGAGGATAGCAGAAAAGCCAAGAAAGAGAGACGCGGTATGTGAATGTAGCAAAGATGCATCACATTCCATCGTGATGCACATCACCAACATCTCGATCTCCATTCCCGTGCTCAATGGAAGCACAAATCCCATCACCCAAACCATAATACGTTGGTGGTTCCGTTTTAGTCTCCATGTCATTGCTTTAGCGGTTTTTTGGGCCCCGAGATCGAGAGCAGCGGGTGTGAAGAACTTTGAAGCTGAGATTGCGCGTTTTTACATACATACCTATAACTAGGGGAATAAAAATGACAATAGAGAAATCAGGAACTGGAGGGCCGTGGATGAAGCAGTGTAAACCGGGAAATTTAATCACAGTCAGTCATGATGCACAGCACTAACATTTCTATTACTATCCCCATTTCCGCGCCTGACAGAGCTACACCTTGGGAGGCACGCGCGAAGAACACTGGGGCACCAATCAAGCGTCCGCACCATAAAAGGACTTTGACATCGCTTTATTCCCTCCCTCACCATATGCTGTCCCTATTTTAGACACAAAAATCAAGAATCACAGGCAAGTATGTGAAGAATAAACAACCTAGGAACCAAGAAGGGGAGATGCTGTTTCCGTAGCATGTTAAACTGTGAGAATTCACCACAGTGGTGACCCACATCACTAACACCCCCGCCCACTGCAGCCTCCGTGTATGACGGAGCCAAAAGGAATGGGAAGTCCACTATACCGCACATCAAGCAGGCCAGCCCATAGCTCGATTAGATATTTATTTTAGTCTCCCCATACCTAGGATTCCCCATACTTTTCTGACCCCAGCGTACAGGGTCGCAGCTGTTAGTGAGGACCCTCAAGCCCAAAATTCCGCGTTTTATGTACCAGTTGACAAACAGACATTGATGCACATCACCGTCTCTCGTCCTCACCCGCCTCTAGCAACTCTGTTCCCACCCCATTCCCTCTGTGTCAATGCATGACTTTTGTCTTAATACTTTGTCCATGGAAGATGTAGCCAAGCACAGCAGAGAGACAGACAGATAGACATCGCCATGATCAGCTCCTGGCTGTAAGATGACGGCCAACTTTCAGCCCGCGATATATGTCGCGTGGAAGCGAATAATATGAGGATGTAATGCGAGTGCTCTAATAGTCTTTACTTTGTGACGGAGCATCTATCAGGCCTGATTGAGCCGTGCTCTGTCCAGCCTGAAGGTTTTTCTGGCGCAGCAAAGCCCAGTTGTGGCATCTCGGACCTTTTCCACCACCCCATGCCCCCGGCACCGAGGATCTGAACGAGCTCATACGGAACCTCAACGGACTCATCGCCATGGAAGAGTCTCGTTTTAGTCTCCCCATCGCTGTTATCTTCATTTTAATACCCAGACCAAACTAAAGAATCGCAGCGGATAGTGAAGCCTCGCCAAGCCCAGAATTCCCGGCATTCATATACCCGAGCCACGAAATATGATGAAGCAAGTAAGGGTCGTCGCTTGTGAGGGAGAGAAGCGGCACGCATATCAATCTGGACTTCGAGTTCGAACTGCTGTGGACTGCGAAGTAATCTAATGGTGAAAATTATCACCCTCGTAACCCATCTCCGTGCCAGACGGGGGATAAAAGGAGGCATGAGGAACACCAACGAAGCACCCAAACCATTCCGGCGCGAGATTGATTTTTCAGTCACTCGATGCCGCTTTCTCCCACTTGTTTTAGACTCCAGGATCACGTCATGCAAGCCTCAGTGTGAAGACTCATTAAGCTCAGTATTCCGCGAATTTATATACCCAAGCTGAAGACAAGATAGATAGAAGATGAATAAAGCAGGGCAAATGCTCAGGAGATATACTGAGCTGAGTTTCGAGCTACCAACAACCGTAGAGGTAATGATGTCTATCACTAGCATCCCCAACCGATGCTAGCGACTGTGAGTGACGGAGAGAACAGAACATGAGGAACACGCCCCGACCAAGCACCCATTGGGATTAGATTCAATGTTTTTAGACCCCTAGATTGAGGAAAGCAGACGAGTGTGAAGAACGGGTATAAGGCAGAAGACGCGTATTTATATACCTGTTCTGTCCCGCACTGAAAATAAAATGAGTTAAGCATATAGATGCTCACAACGCGTCCAACCCAACGTAGACCGTAACTTATTACCCAATTGGGCACCGTAACGTCTCAGACCTCTCCAGGCTACGTACGGTAGATTTACGTTTCACTATAATTAGCTCTACTTTTCAACGTTTCGGTTCAGATTACGGCGTAACGGCTTATTTTAGCTACCCAGCTGCCAGAATAAGTAGATCACTAGCCAACCTTAGCAGCCAAGCTTTAAAAAGTACTGCTTTACGTAGCTACGCCGTAACTACGGCTCAGATATTCATTACGTACTTTACGGTCACGTGAGCGTAGCCAAGCCGTATATTACTGACAGCAGTACGTTCGGTTGGACGCGTTGGATGCTCACGAAGGAGGCTGACACATCTGAGTCTGGGTTTTGAGCTGCCACGAATCGTGAAGGTGGTGGTGAACAGCACCAACATTTAGGTTCCTATCGCCGCGCATAACGGACTTACACGGTAACAAAGCCCAGCCAACCACACCAAGCAGGTCAACCCATAGTGCCTTGAAATTGGCCCTTTGGTCTCTCCATTGGCAATTACTCACGCTGTTTTAGATCCCAAGATAAAGGAAAGCAGATAAGTGTGAACAATCAGGGCTTTCGATAGAAAGTAATACTTTTGATACGTTTCGATTGACTACGGTCACGTGAGCCGTAAGAAAGTATAGGCTCTCTTAATTAGTATGGTACGATTAAGAGGTCGAAAAGTTTAATTATAATACGTTTGTATAGACTTTTTAGTGTTTTAAGAGGGTGAGGGCTTAGAGGAAGGCTTAGCTAAGAGTAGTTAGTTGTCTGTAGTGTAACTGTTAGCTAATGCTGTATAACAAGCAGAGTTTTCTATATTACTAGCCATGACTAAGAGATAGTTTTTCCTAAGAGTTCTCTCCTAAATTACTATCTCTATCTTATCTTATCTAATTCCTATTATCTAAATTATTAAATCGTTAAAATAAGTCTTTAAAACTTATAGAAGAATTAGCTTTGTCGTAGGGCTGTTATTAGTAAGCTTAATACTCTAGCTAACCTTATACGCAAGAAGGCACCGCGAGAGACCTTAGGGGAGCCTACTACTACTCAAGAGTCAACCGTTACGTCGTAACTTTTGGTGAAAAGTTGAGAAGTTGGAGAGCTTTAATCGTAATGTTTGTGTAACCGTAAGTCTCCTTGGCGTCTCCTCAACCGTAAGAAAGTACTATATAACTGAGACGTAACCTAGTTGAAAAGCTTCAATCGAAACGTATTACTTTCTGTCGAAAGCCCTGTGAACAATAGAACACCACAGCCGAGTAGCCGAGCCATAGGGTGGAAATACAATCTTTTAGACTTTCTTCCCTAGTTGCTTTCTCGTAGCAGTTTTAAACCCCAGAACCAAGGATTGCAGACAAGTGTGTGAAGACTCCCTACCCACATGGTCTGTGTTTATATACCCTTCCCACACCCGCGATAATTAGCAGGTAAGCGAGTGTCGATGATCAGGGATCCATATTACCCCCTAAACAGAGCGAGGATGGAGGCTACAACGGAGTCGTTAATGGTGAGCATCACCAACATCCCCACCCCCGCACCTGCAGGCATATCAACCAGCCAACCAAGCACACAGCCACCGAAACCATTGCATCATGAGACTAATGTCGTAGTGTCTCCATAATACGGTCGAGTGAACCTTTTAGACCCTAGGGTCAAGAGGGGAGCTCAGTGTGTGAAGACTCCAAGCTGAGATTTGGGGATGTATATATACCCAAGCCAGAGATAAGACAAATTGAGTGGTCTTAGGAGGGCGAAGGTTCGGCAGATGCAATTCACATTACGCGTTTCGTAAAGGGATGGCGACGGCGACGGAGAAAATGACGACAATAGTAAACATCACCAACATCACCACCCCGCGCCTCGTCCCCACGGCCGTATCTGGCACAGAGAAACCTTAGAGCAGAAGCAAATCACAATAACGAACAAAACACCCAATCAATATCATCAATGGGTGGCAATTTTAGTCTCTCCATGGATGTCGCTCTGGGATGTTGTAGACTCACTCAAGATCAAGGAGAGCGGACAAGCAGTGAAGAAATTCAAAGCCAAGAGTTGAGTGTATTCATATACCTAGGAAAGCCAGAGATACCCATGTAGTCTTGGGTCAGTGAGCAGGAGATGGCATTAACAATCACAGCGTGCAGTGAAGACGAAGATGGTAGTGGTGAGGTGAGAGTAATGGTAATGAGACGTATCATCACCGTCCTCATCGCCATCGCCATCCCGCACCCAACAGAGCGTAATTTCAGAAAAGATATAGAAAGCGCTTTCACCAAGCACGCGCACCATAGCCAGAGACTGCGCTTCTTTTAGCCTCTCCATGGCACTTCTGTTGATCATCGGGCGTTGTGTTGCAAAGCCAGGATCGAGGATGTGGATGTTCTGATATCGGGCTGGATATTAAAAGGGAGATGAATGGAGTGAGAGAACGAGGGAGTGAAGCCATGGGACCTGCCAAAGGGCGAGCAAACCCCGGAGCTGTGAGTGATGTGTGTAGAAATCCGGAAAAGAGAGGTACGATGTGCTGGCGAAAATTATGCAGTTTCCGGCCAGCGATTAGTGTTCAAAACGGCAGATCCCCATTTCAATGCCGGTGCAAAGCCTGCGTAACCAAATTCACCAAAACACCACATTCACACACATTTACACAAGATCCAAAACTTGGGCGTCCACAATGTCATCATATTTCCCATCACATCCCATCCCAACCATCCCCCATTCCCTCCATGCCAGCCCGTCCAACTCACTCCTATTATCCAACCCCTACCCTCCATCATGCCAAGTTTTGAACACCTGAGTAGTCAATCCATCATGAAATCCCACTCTCGTCTCTCGAGCGAGTGCAGGTGCGTTGGTTCTTGTGACCATCCGCAAAAGATCAAAGATCCGCCTTTCTTCCGTTCTCCGTTCTTCCCATTCCATCATCATGCATCACATCAGACTAAAAGTACAACTACACAAAGGCAGGTAGGTAGATACGCAACCCAGGAAAAGAGCACAATACGACCGACGCACACGTATGCATCCATCCGTCCATCCGTGCGTGGTCCGTCCATCCAGATCAGATCAGCGAGTGAGCGGAAATCGGCGTGGCCCCCCTCTGTCCTGTGAGCACGAGAACATGATACAGCCTCGGGAATCTCCACAAGACCGATCCAGATCAAGGCTCAGGCTCATGTACAGCAAGCTATGGCCATGGGAAAGGCGGCCCCAGCGTGAAACGGCATGTCATCCCCGAGCTTTTGGCGTGACGAAAAGATCAAAGGCGTAGATCGGTCGGGAGAGATCCTGGAACCCGATATGCGAGACATCGTATCCGACGAAGAGCTATCCAATGCCGTGAGCAAGCGAACGTGCGTGGCTGACCCGTTTCGAAGACAAGAAATCGCGTGCGCTTGGTTGGAGGAGAAGCGATCCGGTGAAGCGGTTGGCCGTGAGCGAACAATTCAAATTAGAACAGAACCCTGAAGCAAACAAATGCAGATGATAAAAGCTGATCGTTAAAACATTTTTGGTGAAGCGAATGTCATGAATGAGACCGGCTGTGGTCTTCGTGGAAGAAAGGGGCCAGTCCGGACTAGGTTGTGGATATGCACATGGAATCCGAAGTCAAAATCCGTGACGCCCTAATGCGGGTGGACATGGTGGAGCAGCAAGTCGATCGTCGGGGTGCCAGTCGTGCGATATGCCAGGGACCGTAACATATTGTGAGGTGGCGCGTGAGATCGGTGGAGATCCTCGGGGTGTCGTTCATGAAGCCACCGCTTTCCCTTTCTCGAGCCGAGACGTCGGCTCCGGGCTAGCCTCGACGCCCTCCATTGCTCCTCCCTCGATCTTGTCGTCTCCTTCAGCCCTCTCCTTGGACGACTCCCTCAGCTTCGTGAAGCCCGCTCCTTCCGTCTGGGTTGGAGTGCCAAGCATCTCCTTTGGGTAACGCTCCAGGTCCTTGGTGCTCGTCGAGAAAGTCGAGATGACCGGCATGTATTTGGGATGATCTGCTTGCGTGGGAGTCTTGGCCTCGGGCCCAGCGGACACAGGCGAGAGGAGACCCTCGTGACCATGGCCATGGCCGAGGCCATGACCGTGACCGTTGCTAGGCCTGTGGCTGGGCTCCTGCGCTGGCGGGCCGTTCATCAAGCCGTTCCAGCCTCCCTCAATGTCGCGAAGGAGGCGGACATACTCCTCTGGCACCAACCCGCTCTCTCCGGTTTTTGGGTCCTGGGCCACGAGCCAGCCTTGGCCGTGTCGGTACGAGACGAGAATCACCTGGCCTTCGACCAATGGCAGCTCGTTGTCATTTTCTCGGGCAAAGTCGAACAAGGCCACAGCCTTCCCGTGCATCTCCTCTTCCGGCGAGGCGATGGTGAATTGGTAGTCCCGCGAAAAGCGGCTCTCGTCATTGCTGAGGTAGTCCTCGGGCTCCGACATCTCCTCATCTTCTGAATCATATGGCGGGGCGCCTGGGGCATTGGCATACGCGCGTTGCGGGAGCAGTGCCGCAAAGTGCGAGTCTCGCCGCGACTCGCCGGTAGGGACATTGAGGGTCGGCAACGGTTGGGTCTGAGCCTGTGTCTGGCTCGTGGATGCGGGCGGATAGGTGATGTACTCGCCGCCGGGCCCATCGGGTTCGGTCAGGTCGCTGACATAATATATCTGACTGCCATCGCCGTTGGTGGTCGCATAAGCGCCTCGTCGGTATTCGTCAGTGAAGCCCCGCCGGCCCCGTGTCTGGTCAAAATCAACTACGTTGGATTTGTGCTTCTTGTGACCTCGGTGGCTCGTGACCACGGGGCTGTGTATGTCCTCGTCCTCGCTGTATGGCGGCCCATCGCCGTAGGCCGTCTGTGGCAATTGCTCCCCAGGCTCCCAGCTGCCAGCAGACCAACCCCCGCGGTCGCTGTGCCACGCTACCGGCGGCGGGTCTGACAACCGCCTGCTGACTTCGCTCGCGGGGGTCGAGATGGCGGATGGCTGCTCGGGCAGAGGGCCGTAGAAGAGCGGATGGAGCGGCCCGTAGGCGAAATCGCGGACCAGCGTGTATGGCAGGCTCGAGTGGAACACGGGGAATGCTTGTGACTGCGGCCGTGACCGGGCCGAGGGCGCATTGGATGTGGTGGAGAAGGTCGAGAGCCGCTTGTTGGCGTTGACGTAGGAGCTTGCCCGCTCCAGCTTCGCCTTGGAAGGTGGGGAGGTGACGAGCGGGGGCAGCGACGTCCGGGTCGCGCCTGGCGATGCGACGGCGCCGGGGTCGCTTCTCGGCGACAGCACGTCTGCTGCCATGTCGGGCTGCTGCTGCTGTTTCCCGCGAACAACCTCGCCCTCGGTGATGTTCCCCAGCCGTCGCGGGTCGGTGGGTTTGGCGTCGGTCATGCGAGGAGATGTGTCTGCGAGTCGAGACGCCTGGCCGGTCAGCGAGATGGCTCGGAGGAGATTATAAGAAGGAAGAAGCGACGAGGCAGGATGGCAGTGCGCCGGCTGCAGCTGGCCGCGCGCGAGAGGGGTGCGAGGTGGGTGAGCGTGTGGGTGAGACGTGTGAAGATCAGTCCAAAGCGGACGCGGCACCTTTCATTGACGGGCTGGTGACGGGCTACCCGGGGCCGGCGCAAAGGTCGCAGGCGAAGCAGCACTGCTCGCTCAAATCACAGCTTTCTGGTGCCTGGCAGGCGGCTCGGGGGCGGACAGCGGTGGTCGTGGGCGCTGCGGCTCGATGTTTGTGCGGGATGTTTCGACGACGATAGCCGCCAATGGGTCGCAAACCGGCGCGAGCGGCCTTCTGGAAGCGGCGTGCAGTCGACGATATGGAGGAGATGAGGGGCGATTGGCAGGGCCCGATGCGCAGATTGCGGACGGCCCACGATATTTGCAGGCGCAGCGGCTGGGGAAGCGCTCGCCGGGGGGGTTTTGGGGGGGAGGCAGCCCTGGCGCTAACACTTACCCAGTGAACTGTCGAGGGAGCGAGGGACCCCGCAGTGAGAGTGCAGCAGCGCGAAGACCGACTGCACAGAGCACAGGCGGAGCGGCGTGGGGTCGGGAGCGCAGCGAGGGCAATGGCAGCACGGCCGTGGAGAGAAACAAAGAGCGAGTGCGGCGGGCGGTTGAGGTGTTGATGTTGTTGCTGCGTGTGAGTGTCGCTGGGCCCCGGCGATGTGTGTGCGCTGGGCGGTTTGCGGTCGACTGAATGCAGCCGGCTATTTTTAACCTTTACGGCGAGGGCCCTAGACACCGATTGGCCGTTTCAGGTGGAATTGCGCGCAGGCCGATCGTGCGCTCAACTCTGCACTCGAGCAGCAAGCAGCATCAGCGTCGAGAAAAGTGTCGAAAATGGCCGGCAAAGGGACAATGCTGGACTGACTGGCGACCATGCACAGTATACAGTAATGGACTGCGGCCGGGGGCGCGGTCTGTTCCCTTCTTGGCCCGCCTGCTCTGGCCTCCAGCGCGGTGCTCGGGTTGAGGCTTTGCTCTTTCGTCCCTCACCCACCTTACCACCACGGCTGGTCCTTGAGATACATGAAACAGCCTAACCGCAACAGGGCTCCCGCGTGCACCGACGCCGTCCAGCGAACGGCCAGCTCCAAAGCGGTGAGCACGCTGGACGAGAGTGTTATTAATCGACAACGCCCGAATGCCATCACGCGGGCAGCACTGCATCCAGCGGCACGGCTGGCGACGGGCAGCAACTCGCCCTCCTCGTCAATCACAATAATAATGGCAATCGTCAGCATCTGCGCCGCCCGTTGGGGGATTCCCCGACAAGCTTTGTCGGGCTGGGGATCGCTGGCGGGAGAGCAAGGCGAGCCGGCCGACTGGCTGAGGACGAGCACGACATGGGCCAAGTCACGGCGGCAATCAGCCCTATAGCTGCCATCGTGATATAATAACATTCCCGTCTTCAGCAATGCGATGAGTGCTGGGGCGACCAAGCTCGCCAGGAACAAGTAACAGATCCGACGTTGCGACAACCGCGGCCCAGGTGCATGGCCCAAACGGTGCCGCGTTTGAAGCCGTCCCGTCCTTCGTCTCATCATCGCGTGCCGTCACTGCGTGCCTCGGCGGAGCTGTCAGATCGCGCTACCCCGCATCCGGCGTTACTTACAGATGGTCGATTAGTCAGCCGCGAAAATTCGCCGACGGTGGACCTCTTCACACAGAGCCTTCACTCCTCCGCCAGCCCTCTCGCCTCCATCCTCGAACACTACGCAAATATCCGGTGTCATCGCGACTCTCGTGACCTGCTCTCTCACAGGCTCAGACAGCTTGGCTGTCATTAATCCTGTTTGTGCTGCCGGTAAGTCTGCTCTCGCCGTCTTCTGCTCGTCGCCCCAGAGCCTGCCAAATGATGAACCCTTTATTGGAGCTGTCCTATGAATCCTGAGGACTCATAATATACACTGAAAATTCTGATCTCTCGTCAACCTGATACTCTCATGTCTCGTCCTGTCTCGAGACCTTGTGCTGACGAGCCACGAAGGATTTGCTCCGGCTCGGTTTGGCCGCCCGTCCACTCACCGCAGCCACCGCGGCCGCCGCGGCCACCGCGCCTTCCTCTGATACTGTGTCTTCACCATGTCAGCAGATCCGCGGCTCGCGAGGTCGCGGCCTCAGCAACAGCAGCCGACGGCCGTCCCTCCACCTCCGCCCCCGCCCGCCGAGCCCCAGCCCAACGTGATGGGCATGGATGGGACAACCAACACCCCGCCTCCAGGCCCCGTCGTGCCCGATGACAAGTTCAAGCTCAAGTTCTGCACGATATGTGCCAGTAACCAGAATCGGTGAGTCGTGTCCTACGCCTCTCCGATGGCCACGTGCTAACATCCCCAGCTCCATGGAAGCACACCTGCAGCTCGCTTCCGCCCACCTCCCCACCATCTCCTTCGGCACCGGCTCTCTCGTCCGCCTCCCCGGCCCCACAATCACCCAGCCGAACGTGTATCACTTCAACAGCACGACCTACCGCGCCATCCACACCGAGCTCGCGCAGCAAAACGCCCAGCTCTATGCCCAGAACGGCCTTTTGAACATGCTGTCCCGCAACCTCAACATCAAGTCTTTTCCCGAGCGGTTTCAAGACTGGATCCCGGGCAAACCGAGATTGGATCATGCTGAAGACCAGGGCGCACCTGGGACTGAGGCTGGTATTGTGGATGTCATGATTACGTGCGAGGAGCGGTGCTTTGATGCTGTGCTTGAGGATCTGCACAATAAAGGTGGGAGGCTGAATCGGCCGGTGCATGTGTTCAACGTCGATATCAAGGATAACCACGAGGAGGCTCGTGTGGGAGGAAAGGCTATCTTGGATCTCGCTCTCAGTTTGAATGAAGCTGCGGCTAAGGAGAGAGAAGTCCATGGTGAGAGCGGATGGACGGGTGGAGGCGGTGCCGCGAGGGATGGGTTTGATGAGAAGGTCCCGGAGATTCTCGCCGCGTGGCAGGAACGCTGGCCGAATATGCCGGCGCTGTGGAGTCTGGCGTGGGTGTAACCTTGCCACGGATTTTCTTTCTGTTTGGTCAATTCGGATTATATGATACCCTGCATAGCGAGGCGTCAATGGGCATCAAGGGAACTCGGTACTTTCATGAATGGACAACTTCGATTCATCACACTACTGCATACTGCCTGACATCCTCTTCGCTTCTGACGTCCGGGTTTAGGCTGATCTAACAGAATACCTACCCTCCACACCATCCATCCCTCCTTTCTACCGCCACTCCCATCCCAACCTCGAACCCCCTCTCGTGACAGTACGGTGATGATCCGTACCACCATGTCCACACAACTGCAACCACCACCCCATAACCCCCTCCCTCCAAACCGCGCCTCTCAAACCCAGACAGTTCCCCAGAGCATGACAGACGATGCATACCCTTTCTAATTGGGTAGAAGTTTGATATGGCTTTCTTCTCCAGACATGTCGCTCCTTGGATTGGATTTTTGAGCTCGAGCACGGTATACAGAGGCAATATAGTTGTTTCAGTTGCTCAGACATGAAATTGCCAGACGTCTTTTTTATCCAGACATGGCGGTTGCCCGCAGCTTCTTTGTCTCGACATGAGTGTCTGGGATCACAATTTGGATCACCTATTCCGGAAGGGTTGCTGGGTGTATATTTAAGTCGGATCTCCGCCGTCCAGGCATAACTGTTTGCGGTGGATGGTTCGGATCTCCGGCACAGCATTCCAGTATAGCATTTGGTCTTTCGTGAGTCGTCGCTTGGACAGGAATTCAACACAGTATCTCCCCTTCTCCGGGCCTGGACAGTTGACTTGGGCTTTTGAATCTCGCGCGCGGCATGCGAACGTGGTGAATTCTTTTTCGCGAGTCGTTACTCACTAGAGATCCAAGGCAGGTCTTCTCTTCTCCAGACATGGCATTGTTATCTTCGTTTTTCGGATCTATCTCAAACATGACGAGCGAGCATGGCGTTCTTTTTCTTTTTCATCGGGGTTGTTGTGTGCGCAGAACAAGCCGGGCAATGTCCCACGGCATTCATTTGGCTGCTAATGCGTTCTTGTGGGTTGTTGCTCATAAATATGTCAAACATGGAGCCATAGATTCTAAGTTTTCAACCTCGAGCATACCACTTTGCAAGGTCTTTTTTTCGAGACTGAAGCATAATGGATGACCGAGATGCTGTGTACTTATGTGTGCGGAAGAAAGGTCCCCCACGGCATCACAAACCAGGTCGCTATTTTGTGATTTGGAAGGTTGTCGCTCAGGTATAGATCCAAGGCGGTTTATCTCTAGACATGGGCGTCTCGCCCTCGTATTTCGGATTTCGAGCATGCTATAGTGCTATTGCTTCTTTTGTCGAGGCTGAAGGGTCGGAAGCCGGGATATTGTCTACTTATTTGTACAGAAGAAGCTGAATCGTGTCCCACAACATATTTTTCTAGCCGGAATGTTGTGCATGTATGCGCAGAAGCCGGATCCTTGCCCACCACATGATCCAGTTTCGCTGTATTTTATTCTGAATTTGCTGGAAGCTCATGCGTCGGCTTTAAACATGCTAATTTCGTCACCGTCTTCCAGTTCTCGCCTATGGCTCAATTATGACTTTTCCCGAAGCTGGAAGATGTATAGCTAGCCGAATGATGTATATGCGTATAGGAAAGAAGCCGGACGCTCCCCGGCGGCATAGCAGGGGTTGCTGTATCTTTTTGTTGTGGCTTTGTTGGAAGGCCGAAGAACGTCTTTTCCAGACATTGTGAAAAGGACTCGGAATCTCCAATCTAGTGTGCTACAACGCATCCGCTTCTTCCGGCCGCATCCCCATGGTCCACTGATCTTTTTGTCGTTGTTATTGTCGAGGCGGAGGACGGATGGCCTGGATAAGGAGAGGGAGGAAACTGAGATGAGGTGTACTCGCGAGATTTCGTAAATCCGGGCAGCCTCCTAAAACATAGTACCAGTTGCTGTGTCTTTCATGCTGACTTTTTGGTTGAGGGCTGGTGGAAGTCTTTTCTAGACATGTCAACAATGCCGCGAGGATTCGAGACTCGAGCACATAGAGTAATGCCGATTTATTTAGACGTGTCCACTTCCTCTCACCGCATGTTAGGCCTATTTCTGTATTTGACGGACTTTTCAAGTTCGCAGAATCGACGGTCTGGTCTTCTTCCACTGACGGCATTGCCGAGCTCGGACAATTTTTCTCGAGATTCGAGATTCGATCATCGGTATGCTCTGCGTGAGCTTGAGATCCAACAGGACCGTCTCTCGCAGCATCATCTCATCTGTATCGAGTTTTATGATGACTTTCAAGGTTAGGTTGGGACCTGAGAGAAGTCTTCTCCAGGCATGATCAGATCGTGAATAAAGTTTGACTCCGACCGCAACACCCACATGGCCTGGGCCAGTGGATGTTTTCGTGGACGCATGGATAGTGGTATTATGTGTTTGAACTGGGCGGTCTCTCACAGCGTAGTATCATCATGGTTGACTTTTTATGATGGCCCAGTTATATTCTCACGAAATTCTTTGCGCTCTCGCTTCTTTTCACGTTTTTCCAGATGGGTACTTTTTGTGCGGCTCGGGCGTATGATCGAAGTCGAGGACGTTTTATTAAATGTGAGGATGTGGAAGAGAGATGTGTATCTATGGGAATGCAGTCTGGGAGTTTTTCCGATAATGAAGAACGTGCAGAGTGGCTTCTTCCTCTTGATGCGGCGACCGACGGCTCGGAATCATAAATTGGTTGGGAGCTCCTTTTGGTTAACCCGAAGGGGTTACTGTGAGTGCTGACTCCATGTGACAATTTTGCTTAGGCTTTTAAGTTGCGAGAGCGAAGGGGGTACTAAGTATTTCCAGACAGACGATTCGCAGTAACATTGCGGATTTTGTATTGAAAAACTGCCAATGGAAGATGGCGAAGACCCATACACACCTTTTAGCTTCTTTTCAGTGGGTAAAGCAGTCTTCATAATATCCTTCATAGTTTCGTGAATCTGGCCATTTTTTCGCTCCAGGATAACACCTGTAGCGAGTGTGCCGACTTCTTCGAAACAGACATAGGGTTTTCAGGCGTTTCTCTGGTGTTTGTGGATGATGACGAAGTGGTATGAGTCTGCTCGCCCTTAGTATTTATGAATGATGCAACAGTCTCGGTCTAGTCTATGTACTTACAAGGTGCTTTCGAGTTTTTGTGTGCCCGAGGCTCATAAATTTTGGTTCTTTTAGTGCTTGTTCGAGGTATTTATTTAACGAATCGAAGTGAATATCGCGGGCTGTCTTCCCTCGGACATCCTCCGAAGATACAACTCACCGAACAGCTGGTACCATTCTTTGACTGAAAGATCGGGTGTTGCATTGCAATCAATCCCTTTCGCGAGATCGATGTTATACTCATTCGGCGTGGGTCTATATGTAATCGATCGCAACGTTTTGGCCTTTGTTGTTCCGGGGTTTGGGGACCGGGCGAGCCTTAGGATCATTCAATCCTATTCTCTCGAAATAGCAATGCTTTTGTCGGTATTCAAAATTCTCATAGGAGCTGTTTCTCTGCCTTTCCAACAGCGCTATGATCTGACAGAGTTGGGTGGTCTGAATTCTCGAGGGGGGCCTTACTTCCATATATGCATCCAATCAATATTTTGGACCCACACTCTAATATTGGGAGGATGATAGAATCGAGTCCCTCGGATATGCCAATCGGAGAAATTCGCATTATATGAGTCGTCTGTTCGAGCATAAGTTCACCAAGGCTGCACGCAAGTTGTGGGCTACAGTTTTTAATGTCACTGAAAATCCAGCATCTTCAACTTTTTGCTCTCGTCCTGACGACTCATCCTCATAAGTAGAGACGGCTTTCTCAAAATTGTAAAGACGATTAGGTGCCTCATGAGTTCATTGCCTAGAGTAGGAAGGTTCTTGGAAGGATTCAAACGTACGACAATTTCAATGCCACCCCGGACTAATTTCGCATGGCGCAGTGCATGCATCCTCCAATACAGGTGCTAGCTGAACGTAACCTCAAGTCAAAAATAAACTCCGAAGATTGGTTTCTTATGGGCTTTGTCCATTGCAGCACCTCATGTAAATGTAGGAGTGCATATCTTGCAGCTAACTTGACTTTTCACAGTGGAATACTCTTGCTTACTTTGTCGCGATGCGGCCAGAGTAATGGCCAAACATGGCAATGCTGACTACAAGACCAATTAATTAAAATATACCCGGTTGGATTTACGGGAGAGTCAGCCTTGTGAACTCTATTCGGGTCGTCAATACGCTAGAGATTCGATCCTGTCGAATGGGAAGCGTTCGATTCATTAAGTGGAGTCTTCAATGCACCAGAGCGAGAACCACCTCCACTACAAAAAATGGACGATTTCATTGTTTGGGTCTATTTTTAGCCGACCTGCCATTTCTAGCACTTTTTCCACATGACGCTTTGCGCAAGAATTCTTCGGCTCGCGGCACATATTACTCATGAAATATCTTGGGGCCCTAGTGCTTATATTATGTATGCCCAATAGTACTCCGTATCCTCCACCTCTTCAGGTATTATCTCTGGCCAAGCATTGGGGCAGAGAAATTAATCTTGCCACCGGTGCGAACCTCTAAAGTTGTTCATGCCAGGATTGAGCTGGGGGCGGAAGCAACTGTTGTCTATAAGAACCCACCCAGCTTGCGAGCTGGCTTGGATTTCTTCTGTTTATCTACCAAGTACCATCCCCATTCAACTGGACGATTCAAAGTGAAGAAACTATCGTCATGGTCAAACTCTTCCTCCCTACCTTCGCTGCCCTGGCCTTGACGGTCTCGGTCGCAGCCGTCCCGACGGCGAGCAATGCCGCAGCCGCGGCCCCATTCACCTTTTCGCAGTGGATTGAGGACATTATTGCCAATCCCGATGGTCAACATCTGTCTCCCGAGGAAGCAGTCGCGGCCAAGAACGCAGCTGTGGGGGCCGAGTCCCCGGCCAATCCTTTACTGAAAAGGAAACCGAACTGCGATGGCTTTGGGCATGCCAATGTATGTTCCCGGTTAAGAAAGGTTACTAGTCGTGCTAATAGAGCCTTTGAAGGCCAAAAATGCCGCGTCATGTCTGGATTACCTTGCTAAGAAGGGTGCTAAGGGCACTAAATGCGAGGTCAAACAGCCAACCCAATCGTTTTGCAAGATTGGAAATGCGGAGATTATTGGTTCAGTGTCCAATCATTACCCTCAGAGTGTGAACTGGTAAGTCGATACCATTCCCGGCCGCTGCAAGAGGTCTCGTTAACAGGAATCTCCTGCAGCAATGACGTCGCACGAACGGGAGGCAAAATTTTCGATTCGTGCTGGAGGGCAGACGACACTGTTGGGGGAGCCGAGTGGTGCATTAACAACAACGTGATTTATGTTATTCTTTCCAAAGTTTAGTGCTATGAATGAATGAGACGTTGTCGTTCACTACAGACGGTAGGAGTAGTAATTAAGAGATAGCGATTTGTATGAATGGATGAGCTTTATACTCAAAAGTAGAGACTTGATTGATTGATGCGGAAGCCCGAAAGACCTATGTGTATACTCAGGGCCCATACTATTAGTACCAATGCGGTGTAGAGCGTTCCCAAATAATTATCCCTGGCCATTACAAGGAACGTCGGGTCCACCTGAGCCCTTGATAACGGGCGAGAAGCAATTCTTTTGCCTACCAAAATCAGTGCCGATGCGCAGAACGATGCATGACGTTACTTACCAAATGGGCGTGTGACCAAATGCTTTCCACTCCATTCCATTGTCTGGGGACTCGTAGTAATCAAAAGTCCAGTCCGTCACGCCCTGCTCCGGTTAGCATCTCTGAGTTGCTATATGGTGGTCTCGAGCAGTACTCACACTTCCAATGCATGAAGACATCTGGTCGTATAGAGTCTTCCCAAAGTTATCTCCCAGAAATCCGGAACCATAGATCCAGAACTCGTCCCTGATGGCCTGGTAGAAGGAATCGCACTTTGCAGCAACAGATTGCATGGGTGCGTCTCCCTCGTTGACTTGTCGTTTGCAAGAGCGTCCCCCGTCGACGTTGATCTTGTAAAGCGTGCCGTCGAAGCGAAGTTCGCCCCCATATTTCCAATTCATGGGATTGTTGGCATTAGGGACGCATCCGTCAATAATATGACCAAACCTCATTACGCACTCGTCATTGGAAATCTTCTTGTCGGATTCGATCAGCATAACGGCCCCGCTGTACGTGTCTTGTGCGTATCCCTTAGTCAGCTTTCCAGTATCAAGACCTCCAACTTCACCACAGAAAGCAGCAGCGTAGGATATCATAGCGTCGCGGGCGATGTAGCAGCTTGCTGGGTTCGAAGAACCTTTACCGGGGTCGTAGCACAAAGCTTCTTCCTTGGGCTCAGGCGGTGTTGTAGAAGGGGGTTGGGAGGGATACAGTGCCTCGTCGCTTAGTAGCTCTTCCTCAGGTGTGAAGCTCGCCGTGACCGCGTTTTCATCGTCATCAATCGCAAACTCCTGCTCCTCGCCCTCGACTGCAGAATTAGGATCCCATGCCGCTGGAGGTTTCTCCGGATAAGGAACGTTGAATTCCTGCATCATCAAGCGAGACAAGGCATAGTACACATCTGTCGAGCATCAGTAACCATAATCTCTCGACTTGACTAAATGTAAGCAAACAAAGAAATTCATTAAAACTTACAGTTATCAACATTCGAAAAGACCAGATAGCTCTTTTCCAGGCTTTTCATTCGCGCGAGGAACTTGGCCCTGTGGGCTCCATACGCCTTCTGATTTCCACGGCTACCATCTAGTGGCTTATGATCGACGGCCTTGGGATTAGATATTCCTGAGTCCGTTCGTCCCTGCAGGTCCGGCGTGTTAGCACAGAGATTTTCCCAGGAGGAAAGGGGGGTTAGGTGCCGCTGATTCAGATCTTAATCGTGTACGAATACAGTCACCCAAAGGGGGCAGTACACCTCTACCAAAGAAGGACAATAATACTCACTGCGACATTCTTTGTTGCGGTATGGAACATTTCGTGCAAAAAGACCGATCCTTGACTCCTGAGATTCTCAGGATTATCCGAGCCGAGCCCGCCACTCTTGATTGTCTCTATCTGTAGGGTAGTGTTATTACGTCGTTCAAAAACACAACTATGAAGATCGTGAACGAACCCTTTTCGAAAGCGAAGGCAGATTAGTGAAGAATCTTGGGCAGAGATTTCTGGGATATTAGTTAGCTGGGTAGCTGATAGCATGGAAACGGTCATGACTCACATCCGCGGGTACTTGCTGTCGTTCTGTTTCGTCTCAGGATCATTTTGGTACGCAGCCAGACCTTCTTTCGAACATCTAGCGAGCGGGTCATCGCATACGATTTGAAAGTACCTATCGTACCTAAAATTACCGGGAGCAAAGTCAGTGTGTGTTGACAGGCTAGAAGACGTAGGACGAAGCGTCTGCTCTCGACCAAAAGACTGAGGCATATAGCAAATCGCCACTTGAGTGATGATTTACTAGACACTATTGCCAGCTAGTGGCGAGACACACGCTTCACATCTGGGGCTAACATACCACCAGTCTCCGAGCCAACCCTCGGTTCCTCCCACTTGCGCTCGTGCGTAGTTTCCTGCGAGGCTGTTGAAAGCACCACTCTGATCCCAATTGTCTTTCGAACCCCAGTAGTCATAACTGTCTACATTAGCGAGATATAATTCGTAGTGTACGGTGTGAAACGTACACTTCTTTGCCCTTCGGTTTTAGTGAATCAGGATCCCGATCAGGATTTCCGGCAGCTGGCACATGGGTGATGTAATTTGGATTGCCGACCGAGTTGACAATTTTGATCGCATCCGCAAACGCCTGTTGAATAATTGCATTCTTGTCGTCACAACCGCGAAAGTCAGTCAGTCTCGATTCAATCGTGAAACTGCCCTTATCAGTGGTGACAACCGTCGAAGGTTGTATACTCTGATATGGGAGGACTTGGAAGTCATCAGGGAGAGGGTCGGAAAGAGGTGAAGCGTCCTGAGGGGTGGGTGCCGCAAGGACGCAGCCGCCCAAGAGGGCACCGGCAGAAAAGAGCGTGGTGGATTTCATGAGTAGGAATGAGCGACAGTTATGCAGAAAGTGTGAATAAAGAAGGCGACTTGACGTGGACGAGGATGGCTTCGGTGATCATTTATATCACTTTTGTGCCAATACGAACTTTACTGAACGTACAGGAATGGCATATCCGTCGGTCATCCCAAAGGAATGTGCGCTGACTTTTCTCCTAATCCCTTTGCTCACCTTGTTGGGGCGGGATGGGCATGTCCATCTAGATAACTCCGCCTCATGAAAGCGGCTAGAATAGAATTCTCATTTGTCTAAAATTACTGTTCGTGTTGTACATTATCCGAAACGGGCGTTCGGAAGGTGAGGTCGAGGAGATCGCCAAGACGACGTATCCTGCTGGCAGCTGTGATTGGACGGCAGCCAACTCGGGGTAGACGGCCCCCAAGTCGGGGCAGCCACAGCGGCTCCCTTAAGCCAACGGCAAATGCCAGGGGGAGGCTGTACGCTGACGTTCCCTGAAACCTGAAACAGCTAGTCAAGGTGTGTTTTGGACCAAAGCAGTGAACTTTTTGGGGTCTCCCGTTCAAAGCTCGCTGAATGTGATGCACATACGAGAATACAAATAGCATTGCTACGAAGTCATATTTTTGAGCTTTAATGTCTCGTGAAGTTGATGTGTGAAGAAGAACAGCCTTTTCTTTGATCTGAAGTTGGATCACTCCCATCGTGGTCTGGACAAGATCCGCGCTATGGGCATGTTCGCCTAAGAAGGATCAGATTGTCTCAGCCCTACTGCGCAGTCGCGCGCGGCACCCAGGATTTGGATAAGCAGCTTAGCGCGAGATCATTTCGAAGCCTTTTCTTAAATTTCCGTGCTCGGTTAATTCCCAGATTTGGTGCTCTGTTCTCCAGAACTACCTAAGGCATAGTGACTCTCGACAAACTTAGACATGACGCTTGCATAGGGAGGTGATCCAGGAGCCATGAAAATGTCGACGCGGTTGACAAACACGGAGAGGAAATGACATATCCCCGGCAAGAAGTACACAGGGTTTTCATGACGGCTCTTAGGCACCGACTTAGCAGCATAGGATATGAGAACCGGTGATGAGACTAAATATCTACAACACTCGTCAAAGCTATGCTTTTGTTGAGTTATGCCTCGTTTCGATGAGATGGGCCGATGAGTAATGTTAATCTTACAACTATTAGGTAGAGCCCAGGTTTCCAGAAACAAAGACCACCAATACCGCAGCATAAGCTGCAGATGCTCCGAATATTTCCGCCCTTCTGGCGTTGGTGAGAAAACGAAGGCTTAGTCCAAACAGTACAGTAAATGCGGCAATTAGACCCAACCGTGCCGAGTTCCGCTTAACAAAGTACAATACCACGATTGCACCGACGAGTAATGCAACAGCTACAATGGTACTGATAATTGCGACTGTTCTTCTGACATGGCGCAGGCGGAAATATCTTGTTGAATCGTGAGAACTTTGGCCGGACTTGCCCTAGAAGCTCGTCAGTTGAATTCAGAGGAGTAAGACTATATCGGAATACCTTAAGCGGCCAGTGGTTTTTGATGAGATTTGATAATGTGTCCTGGTCATCTCCAGTCTTTAAAGTTACGAGATCATCCTCGTCCTTGAGCATCTTTCTGGCTTTTCCGGCAATAATAGTGCTGGTCTCGCCTCTGCTTTCCCCACTGAACCATGCTCCAAAAATGTTCAACACCCGATTGCTTGGCCTCTCTAAGCCGATAATTGATGCCTGCAGTGCAAGGGCTTCGTCTGCTCTAGTCAGCAACCTCATTTTTGTGAAGTCATGATCGTAGTGACTTACGGTATTCTTTGATCTTTGATCTGAGATCAAGTTCGAGCCTCCTACGATCTTTTGCCCACTTTGGGCCTTGAGGGTCATTGAAATTCTCCACAAAAGTTCCCCAATCTCGTGCGGACATCTTGCGCGTCACGTCTTCTCCTTTAGAAGTCTCAACATCGAAGCCATCCAATGCTGCCTCGATCTCAAAAAGCTCGCTCTGAAGGTTCAACAAATTTCGCGCTGCAAGGCGATCGAATTTGCGGAACACGAAGGTCTCGTTATCGGGGTCGGCGGCGATCCAGTTCGTCAAGGCAGGATATCCATCTGGAGCCTCCCCATGTTCCAAATCTCCAGTTCTCATCGGGAGTTGGGGATGTCATGAAGCGGGAAGGTTGGGTTGCAGGCAGCCACGTCAGTATCTTGGGCTGAAGCGCCACTTGGCAGACGGGAGGCGCAGCATCACTGGAGGCCGCCTGTTACGACAACTCCATCGGCCCAACAACATACCTTTGTATTCCACCATTGCTCACATGGAAACGGGAGAAATACCTGTATAGGGTGATAAACTGGGTCACATATACCATTCCGTTCCTACGTCTCTATCGCAACATTCGCACGACTTCCTTCCCCAGCCTCCACCGCGACGGGTCCGTGCTCTACCGCCAAGCAGGCAACTCAACAAGCACTTCGACGCACTTCCACTGACCCCGAAGCCCAGGTTCGTTACGTATCGCAGAAAGGGGAAGCTGTATGGCGAGGAAAGGCGACACTCGGGGGTGGGAGCTGGATGCAATTCCTAAGATGCGCACCCCAACAGAGCCTTCGTGGGTTGCACGGTCCTATCGTCCCAATGCCTCGAGTTCGCCTGATGTCGCGAGAAAACGTGAGCTACGAACAAGTACAGCTTGGCCTACACGATCTTCTTCCGTCAATATTCTTCTGACGGTGTCCGTTGTTGGTGTGATGGCCAACTACTTTTCTGTAAACATCTTGCTTCCACTATCGACGATTGCTGCAGCCGCAACTCTATACGATGCCGGTCGAGGATTCGCACCGCATATACCAGAAGGGTTGCTTGGGAAGTTCGGTAGCAAGGCCATCAGGTAGGACTCCCCATCCCAATTCGCAGTCGACCAATGACCACTAAGGGAATGAGCCGGATAGGCTAGTATCGTCTCTCGGTCAGGTCGTTGCTCAAGCATTCTCCCTTCTTCTACACAAAACCATGTTGAACCTTTACATAACGGTTGTCACAAGGGTACTTCTCACGAAACACGTTGAAGCTCTACTTGGAACACTACCTTGGACACTTAGTAAGTGAAACCACGGCCGTGTCCTTAGAGATCATGTACTGACTCATGGTCTTAGACCATCTCGCTCTGGACCCGCAAATAAAGCCTGAATCCGAAGTCAGACAAACGAAGTCCTATTGGCCCCCGGTAGTTCTTGTATCTTTATTTGTCTGCTACATCATACTCCAGGATAGAATTCGGTGCAAGCGACCCCGAAAGCTCGATGACTTGGCACCTGACCGAGTCCGCCAACACAAGTCCCCGAAGATCTTAATCGCGGCATGCGAAGAATTTACGATTGACACGGAACGTGAAGATGCGCCAACAGCGGATCATTCAGAAGCTATCAAAGAGTTGATCCCTGGTCCTAAAGACGATACAGGACTCCCCGTTATTCTTCCCGATATCGACTCAGACCATGAAGAAGCACCGACGGTATATCATTGGGAGACTGCAGAAGGGTCCACCCATAGTCCCCAAGGCGATATAGGACGCCCCGTCACCTTTCTTGCGGTTTCCAATATCGACACGGCTCGCAGAGATGTGTTCTTATTAAACACTGCCGAAACTACAAAAGAGCATTTACATCAAAATGAAGAAAAGGTAGAAGGCTCTGTCACAATTAAGACCTTGGAAAGCCCAAGCCATGGCGACATAAGCCAAAATACTGCGACGCCAAAGCAAGATGAGTCAAGTGGTCCAGGCAGGCAGGAAAACATTTCCGAAACCCAGGAAGGACAAGCAGGCGAAGTCAGGACTAGCAATCAACGACATTCTCTTGCGCAGGATCAAACAGCCCACGAATCAGACCAAGTCCTGATGCCACAGACGCACGCTCACACATCCGCTCCAGCCCAAAATGACAACGATACGGTAGCAATAGAAAACATGGCCCTCACCAAAGTCGGTCAAGATTTTACACGCAAAGAGCTATATGTTCCTGGTCGTGTAAAAGGTCGTTATGTTTCGGCGACGCCAGATTACGGGTCCAACTTCGATATCGTCTCCGAAGAACTCACGACTTCTTTTGGAATCATCGTTGACACACGTTCCCGACAAGAGTTTGGTCTACCCAATGGATTAAAGAGAGTATTCCTTGGTATTGCCATGATCCCGTGGTCTTTCGAAGACGACGATGAGATTCACGAGCGGCCTTTTCACGTTATGCGACAGTGTGTGCATTCCATCATTCTGGGGAATGAGTTCCTTAGCATTACTCAAACTTTCACCAAATACGTCAATCGTGTAAAAGAGAAGATAGTTCACAGCCCCAGTGCTTTTCAGAGGCTGTTTTTCACCGATTCGGCGAATTCGACACCTATATCCCGCCAGAGGCTGCTTGGTCTCATTAACAGGATCCCTGTTGGTGGACTGGCCGATACGTGTTCCGATCTACCCATCATAAACAGGAAGACTGCGAATGATCTCGGCTTAACGATTTTGGAAGGCGACGAACATATCACAGAGGTTCAGTTTGTCGACGGGTCCTCGGACTTCACATCCGGGATAGTGAAGGATGTGGACTGGTGTTTCAGCGTTAGCAACAGTCCTGAGGATTTGCACCGCCTCGATCTTCATGTCATGGACAACATTTCGTGCGCCTTAATCCTCGACAAAGGACTCTTGTGGGACATGCGCGCTTTCATCACCTATGGGGACTGCTTCATCGATATCGACCCAGACCGGCATCTCGATAGTAGTAAGGGCGTCTATGCGATCACGAGGAAGACGAATTACACGCCCCGGGCTAAGAAGATGAAGGACTCAGATAACGAAGCTCGACGCAGAACTGACGCCAGAGATCGAATAGCAGATCTGACAGGCGAAGAACGGGCCACGGCTATTGCTGAGGAGGAACGACTCATTAAAGAATGGGATGATGCGCACGCACAAGTCCCTGGAGCCGGAAGTGCTAACAGCCCTCCATCTTCTTTGCCGTCGCTTTCCAATTCAGCTTCCACGTCCACTGCTGCAGGATCGAGTTCCGGATCGACAGTCAATGTAGTAGGATCGAACCAGACCCCGAAAAAGAAGAAAAAGAAAAGACGGCTGGGCCTGGGAAGATTCACCAAAAAGTGAAAGCTTGGAGTTCAACAGTTAGAAGATCGACGCTTGGATATAGCATCTGGAATTTGGCAGTGGAACGGACAGGGATGTCAAGTGTCTCTAGACTGGCCACCCTGTAATCTGTGTACGTGCACTTACCGTACCACTACCAAGTACCACACGCTGTAGTTTTTGTTACAGATTCTCTTGTCATTTCTGCAATACATTTTTGGAGCAGGGCGGATTTGTGCCCCTCGATACAGGATGATACCCTAGCCCACCCTGATCATGATAACGATCATTAATATTTCAGGATACATACGCGAGCACAACTCCCATTCCCCGCGCCTCCCAGTCCCCGAGCATCCTGGTGCATTCCGCGCAAGATGTATTCTAGCATCCCGATACGGGATTACCCCTCATCTTGCCCCGATGATGATCATCATCATCATTGATAGTTATGTCACACACATACGAGCACGACTGATAGTTCCAGATCATCCCACAAACGTTTTAGAGGACACGAATAATCACGCAATTCTCGTCTGCTCATTTTATTGCACTCCTACAATCGCCGGCGACATTGACCTCACCGAACCACAGCAGAAGTCTCCATCGTAGATCTCAAAGTTACATTTTAGCAGCACGCATAACGTGTCGCTCTCATTTGTTTTAGAGAGAAGAAAGCCAACAGGCAGAGGGAACGAACAAATATGCGGCTTTCAATTGTTCATTTTAGACCCAAACCGCTGCTCCAGATGTTCCTACCAGCCAACCATGGCAGAAACCCACGTCGCCTCGTTCGCTGCGAGTTTTCAGCAGAAAGCATGCAAGTGCCTCTGAAATCTTTCTAAAAAGAGGCAAACGCAACACTCCATCAACCATTTCGCCCACCTTTTTATTGCCAACATCTTTGGGTAAGAAGACAGCAGGCCGACGGATGAATAGTTGGGAAATTCTCCGGAGACTGCTAAAGAGTAGCGTACAGCTCGATCGAGGAACACCTCCCTGAACCAGCTTCACCTCCTTTTTATTCACAAAGTCCATTGGAAAGGGGACAGCAGCCCATCAAACCAAGCATCAGATGGTACTTGGCCGTTTTTAGAGAAGAGCAGACAAGCCAGACGCGCAAACCCATCAGAGAGTCGGTGTGGTTTTTTTATAGCCAACAAACTCCAGCCGGGAGACAGCAACCCGTCAAACGAACCATGAGATGGTCTTGTATTTCTTTTCTTTAGCAGCAAGCCCAGGTGCACAAGTCCATCAAGAGAGTCGGTGTGGTTTTTTAATGCCGATATCCTTTAGCAGGGACACAGCAGACTGGAGAACGGGAAAATCCGTCAAACTATTTGCTGAACGTTTGATTGCCGATCTTGTTTGGCAGGCAGTCGGCAGACAGACGGACAACATTGTCTGCCGAAAAGGCCTTTTTCAGAAGCCAAAACCATGGAGTATGCCAGCGTAAACTTTTAGCCATGGAGGACGCAGACAGCAGACACGAAAGTCCGCCTGAGAGTTGCGAACGCCTTTTTATTGCTGGCATCTCTGTGAGGGGGGCAGCAGACAACCAACATCGCTTGAACCCATGATGTTTTTAGAAAAAGAGACCATCATTTCATTGTCCCACATTTTTAGCTATGGATAAGCAGACAGCAGCCAGGAGGAGTCCATGTCGATCTCCGACCGTTACTTTACTGCCAGCATCTCCCAGTAGGGAGACAGTAAACAGACCACATGAATTCTTCGAGCTGATTTTTTAGAGGACGAGACCATCGTCCAGTTTCCCCAGGGTTTTGGCTACCGAGGAGGCAGACAGCAGATAGCAGACAGCAAAGTGCTTGTCGGTCTCAGTCCGTTGTCTTATTGCCAGCATCTCCTGGGACGAAGATCACAGACAGACAGAAGACATTTCCCAATGGTTCCAGAGTTTTTGAACGACGGAGCCCTATCCATCTGCGCCGCGGTATTTTAGAAATGTAGAAGGTGGACAGAAAACTCCATAGGATTTCCCGCCACATTTCTATTGCCGGTGATGCTCGGCAAGGGAGGCAGCAAGCAGAGGACATTGATCTCGGGCGTTTGAATTTTTAGAGGCAGAGCCATGGAACGTTTTGGACTCCTTTTTAATTCTTCCCCGGTGATTCGCAGTGGAGTGTGGAGGAGGAGAGTTCGAAGGACCGAGGGGGGTTTTATATAGATTCCCGGAGGGAGGGAGGCCAGTGTGGTCATGGCCCGAATGCGGATAACCTGCATCTTTTCACGTGCTTCTTCTCCACCTCTCCTCTCGGCCGGTGTTCGTGGTGATGATTATCACCAACCGCATCATAGGCGGAGCGCGCCCCAAGCACATCTCATGCAAAAGCAATGTATTCTCTAAATTCGGAACAAACTATACACCTGAATCTCACGCCGACAACGCAGCCCACGCACAGTTTTTCAACGCCATACAAAACAGCGGAAAAAGATAGCGGGTACCCAACATTCTCACTCACTATACTCACACATTTCACCCCTTTACTCTACTCCTTGGGCGGCTTTCCGCCAAACCCGCAGTTCTTACACGAATCGGGATATCCGGTCCACGGGCTTCCCGGCACGGGAATCCCGCCGCCGCTCGTCCACATATTCACGGGCTGGGGGTTCTGCTTGGCCTTGGGGTTCACGCCGACATCGATGGTGGCGTACAGGCCGTCGGCGACGGTCTTGCCGATCAGGCTGATGTGCAGAGTTGGGTCATCGCCGCCCTGCTTGCCCATGGTGAAGAGGAAGTCTTGGGCGTTCTTGGTCTGGGCTTGCGTGTTGGTGGAGTAGGGGGGTGTCTTCTCGACTTCCGCGAGCATGTTTTGGTCGACGTAGAATTGGCCGACGTGCGAGATGGTGCCGCCTTGGATGGTGTTGTTGGGGAGGAGCTTGGCGCCGTGGTGGATGATTGCTGGGAAGTGTTAGATGCTGTGGCGTGGTGTGTATGGGGTAAGTGGCTTACTGTGGAGATGATTGGTACGTCCGACGTAGTGGCCTGGAATCAGAGTAATGAATGTGGCGGTGCCGTTCTTGCCGGTGGGTTGGAGACCACGGAGAGCGTTTGTGGCGATGGCGGTCTTGGAGCCGTCTCCATTGCCGCGGGCTTGCACGCCAGTGTAGACACCCTGATATGGTCAGTTGGCGATCCAATAAAGTTGTGGTAGTAGCTTACCGTGGAGTTGGTTCCCCACATCTCGACATATGCATCAGTGACTGGCTTGCAGCCAGAAGTATCGATCACGTTGATATCAAGGTGCGTAACAACACCCTTCTCGCCAGTGAGAAGATCCTGGCGGATGAGCTCGCCGATGACCCCTGCAATTGATTACTTCGCGGTTCTGCCGAGATGTGGAAACGGCTTACAGTATGGTCCCTCGGTCGACTCAGGGTCAAGTGTGCATGCAGCCCGCTCTCCAAACTTCGCCTCGACCTCAGCAGGGTCACGTCTGACGAGTTCTCCCTCTTTTGCAAAGCCAGCCGCAACACGAAGTTCGTGAAGTCTGGCTTCACGCCTCATGTGCTGTTCCCTGACCCATCCGCTCTCGACGAGTTCCCTCTTGCAATCACCAACGTTTCGGCGCATCGGGTGGTCGAGATGAGCCTGTCGTCTTTTGACATCCTTGTGGATGCTAGCGCCGGGATGGGCAACGACGCCAGTTGCCAGAAGCACGGCGGCGAAAGCCTGGGAGAAGTGAACCATGATGGAGTACCGGGACTTGACTTTTCCTGAGAGCGGTGATCGTGATCAATGTCAACTGCACAACAACGCACGAAAAGCAGAAGACTCGAACGGAAGGCTGCTTGTTATATTTCCCATCCTGCACTCCACATCCGGGACTTGCCCCCCGAGTACCGATGGTGCATAGTCTGGATAGACGGGTCCTGGCCCACTGTTTCTGTCGTGCTGCTGGTTCCAAACAAGGTCGCTGTATGGTCTCTCCAGACTTGGTATACTCGCTTTCTGTTTACATAGATGAGAGCTGTAATTGCAGACTACGCGATAGGCTGTGAGAATTGGAGCCAAGGACCACGTGCCGCGCGTTGATTAAGCTTGATAGTATGCGACAGCTTGGCAGCGGGGTGGAAGCCTGTTGTAGAACGTTCGTGCACGCGGTGGCAAGGGCAACGGCACAAGAAAAAAACTTGATGGGGTAACGGTTCTACTCGGATGGGCGAAGTTGGACGACGAGAAATTTGGAAGATTATCCGGACGCGCGGAGATTGGGGTTGTTCGGGTTCGGTAGTTGGAGAGACGGTGAGGGGAGTATTGGAGGAGGGGAGAAATTTTGGCACGGATGACGAGGGTGACTTTGATCCTGGAGTTCGCCCACCGTCAGCGATATTGGGGCGTCTTTTGTGGGATTGCGATCGCACCACCAGACTCTTTGGTGTTGAATGCCGCAGAGGTCGTGCCCCTTTGAGGCAGGTAGGCAGGTCCGAGCGCGATGGAGGGAACTGCTCTCGGGAGCGCCAGTGGTCGATCGTCAGCGCCTTAGCCGTCGTTCAAGCCTCGTTTCCACGTTCTGTGCTAGCCCAAAGCGTCTCGAAGCTTTAGTTGAGCCTTCTGCGGCACAGTCGACTCGTATTCAAGACCTTGCCATCACGTCAAGCTCCTGACGTTGAGGCATGTCGCACAGCTCTTCTCGCGAGCCTTCTGATTTGCTGTCATTTCATGCACTGACCAGGGTTTACCCCACAAACCCGAAAAGAGATGCCGATGCCAAATGCAAGATTGATATTATTCGACGCATATATTGCACGTGCGGATAAAGCGGGCCAAGCACACTTTACGACCTGCTATTTCCAGCAGGGGAAATGACAGAATTGGGAGCGCCAGTCAAGCCCGTTAATGAATGCAGATTGTCTGGTTTGTGATAGAATGCGGTAGAGTGCACATGTTATTTTGAACATGTCAAATTTCGAGCCTGCTATGGCGTCGATCATTGTGGAGGATGCGCGACGACTCGGTTTACCCGGAGGATCATCCATTCCAATTTGTGAGCCTGTTGCTCGCCAAGATGCTGAAGATGATGAAGGCCTTCCAAACATCTCTCTTTCGCTGTGACGGAGCGTTCAGCCTCAATTCAAGATCTGTACGGATACGCAGTGTAGCTTGGCTATCTAGAAACCCCGGTGGATGTTCGATGAGCCTCACCACCCTAGATGTGTGACATCTTGGACTATGTAGCTAAAAGCCAAGCCAATCCCAGGCTCCGAATGGCTTTACGAACATATTCAGAATCGCGCGGGACATGTGCGGAATTCTATAGCAGAGAACCTCACCACCAGGTGGCGATATGACACCTCAAACTCACATCCTCAACCTCGAAAGACGCTGCGTATACACAAACTGCATGGAGAGTCCAAGCTTCACGCTCCCAACCCCAACCCACGCCAAGTTCACACTCCGAACAGCTTCAAGCACCCACCCCAAAAGAAACAAGACATGTCCCTCATTCGCATCCGCAGCATCAGACAGTGAAGCCCAGCATGACCACTCCAAACTCACCACCCACATCCCCATCCCCAAACCACCACCTCACCTCCACTCCCCAGCCAAGCTCTCCCACAACCCAGCGCATAAAGCCCAAGAATCATTGGAGATGCCGCCATCCCCCGGCACCCTAGCTATTGGTTGGCAGCACTCTCCGTGGTCTGCCACGGCTGGGGTGCCAGGACCGTCTCAATAGTCAATCCCTTCGCCGCCGCCGAGACATCCCACGGCAACCCGTGGCATACTCGGCGGCGGGTCCGGGAGATTCACACATGAAAAAAATTTACGCGCCACTTTCTTGGAGGGTTGAGAACGGTTGAAGAGGAAGAGGGAGGGCCGGGGCGAGGAGCGGTTTATTTAGATTTTGGCCCGGGGGGGGGGGGGGGGGGGGGCGTGCCAAGGCGCTCGCGCGCTAGGACAATTTTGGGATGGCAAGAGGGAGTAGCCTTGGAGACGGTATGGTAGGCTACGGAGGCAAAATCGCGGGTGGGGTGGGCTGCGTTTGCTTGGCGGGTTTGGGGGAGCTTGCGGCCTCAGATTTGAAAGGAAGGCGTCACTGGAGAGCAGTTATTATGACGTAATCAAACGTTTAGAGAGGGACGAAGCTGGATCGGACCGGATTAGCGATTAGTGATGGATTCCGGAAGTGGTATCTCTCTTCTTACACTCACAGGTGGATCGAAGAGCTTTCCTAATGTACTACTTTACTCCTACATGTCTATCTACAGCTTCGTGATATCCATCACTGTGACTGTGATCTTGTTCGTTGTACTCGGCGGCAGCTTTCCGCCTCCCATTATCAGCAGCTTGGTCTGATCTTTCAACACCCTCAAATGCCTTGTATAGCTCGTTCCCTCCTTACTTGTCACTCTCCTCCAAGCCCCCTCTCCCAGGTTTGTATTCAAAAACAAATCAGGCCCAGTCCCAGTGCTCAATATCAGGGTGCCATTCGCTCCGCCCACCTCACTCCACACAATGTACGGGCTGCCATTCGGAATGGTCCCATCCGTCCCCTTGATCGAGATACCCGTCGCCAAACCAAACTTCTCCGGATCAGACACTATCTTGTAATAGACCGGGAACTGGTAGGATGAGGTAATGGCTGGTCCGCCACCATACTCGTAGGTCATCATGTACTTCCCGTTCGGCAGTTTCGCAACTGTCGGCATGCCAGGCCGATCTGTGTACTTGGGATACGCGACGTCGTCAATGACTTTGCCCCACGTCTTCAGGTCACTGCTAGTTTGATGTACCATCTTCTGCCCGTGTGTCGCGTTGTCCCTCTGGTCGGAGTAATAGCATATCAAGGTCTTCTGGTAAGCCATCAGGAATGGCTCCCACACCGGCGTAAGGCCGTTGTTCGGCACTGCGCGGCCTCCCGCTGCGATGTGTGATACGAACTTCCAGGTCGCCCCTTTGTCGCGGGAAGCGTAGAGGTCGATTTGCGTACGGGAGAGATCGGTCGGGATAGAGGAGCCCGCTAGAAGTACCGTGCCGGCGGGGAACTCGCCAATGTCTTCAGGCAGCACGTAGAGAACAGGTTGGTATCGGAGACCCCAGCCATTGACCTGGTCTTGCACCCGCGAGAGCTCTTTCCATGTGTATCCACCGTCGGAGGAGCGATGTATAGGGAAGTAGACGGCCGGAGGCTCGGGGCTGTAGTTTTCCCAAGTTGCGAGGATGTCACCGTCGGGGAGCTGCACGGTGCGAGTGTAGAGAACCCGTGGGTCAGTGTAGGTGGATGGAGGGGTGTAGACGACGACGCCGGAGAAGGTGGAAGGTGCGGCTTGTGGGAGAGCGAGGACGGCGGGGAGCAGTGGGAGGAGGGTGGACAGGAGCTTCATCTTGTTAAGACGAGCACATCGATTGAGGTAAGCTACGTCGAAAGAGTGCGCTTTATCGAAGTTTCCTGATCCGCAGCGGCGGCAGGGCGGTTCCAGGGTCGTGATATATCGCGTTCGAGCCTGATTGTGAGTCTTCCTCGCAAGATCCGGATTTCGGGGAAGTGGAGAGCCTCATCTTTAATAGAAGTAAGGGATTGAAATCTCCAGGCCTCTTGGGCTCAGGCAATGTTGATTGTTCTCGCATGTGACGCATCATAAATTCCCGGTAGGGAAGCCTCCGAGACGGCAATCCAGGAACAAGTAGTCGTTGTGGGGATGATTGCGGGGTTATCTAGCCCGGAAGAATTCATCGCAGGGTCAGGTAATAAAGTGCGGGGACGACTTGCAAAGATACACCGAAGGACGAGCCGGAGGATGTCGAAATTCTTCCGGCTTGGGGCCACGCGCCTCAAAGAGGCTGATCGACCGCCGGCGCAAATCATTCTTTAGGGAGGTTGTGCACCCGATAGCTCTGAGTGGGTGAAGCTTCTGATGGTATTTTGGGAAGGGAGAAGATGAAGCCGAGGATGTTCTAAGTTTGGAGGTTGCGCCCTCTGGAATCTAGAGACTCGGCGGACTGACTCTACGGAAAAATATCAATGAAACGTCTGAGCACAAGCATGACATCCAAAAGCAGAAACTCAAGAAACCCTACAGTGCTCATCATCGATCCAAGTCAGTCTCATAGGAAGATACCAAATTACTAGGTGCAACTTCGTGCGGGACCGGTCGGAATTCTTCTTCACTTATACTCAACACATTGTCTATCCAACCTAGAATCGTAAAATCATTGGAACACGAAGCAAACGGAGTTGCAGAATTGAATCAATGAAATTGGCGGTATCTTTTCGCCGAATGTGCAAAAAAACTACTGTACCACATTGGTATCCTGATATTCAGATAGGGTAGGGCGTGCGTGCGTGCGTGCGTCTGGCGGTCTGGAGACGTGGTCGCACATTGCCATCAGAGTCCCAAGTTCTCACATGGCGCTGACGTAGATGGGGTGTAGTGCAGGTTCGCTGGCGATATGGCGGCAAGACCAAACGCTCTACGAGTGGAGCATCAAGTTCAGGCCCTTCATTGCTCGTTACTACGATGCGTATGAGTGCATGTGGTGGTCAGACGGTATTTGAGTTTCGAGATGAGAATATTTGATGCCCAGGTGGTGTTGAAGATCTGATCGGGCATCCAACTCCTCACGGCTATCATTAGTGCCACAGCACGTGCTAGCTAACCGCACTTGTCCTCCGCGCCGTCCCCGATTTTCTTAGGAAGGGACCCTTTCCTTGCCTGGCCTTCTTTTGTGGGCTCTGGACCGCCTCTTTTCGCCGCATCCCACGCTTCACAGCATTGCGTTTGTCAACTCTCACGGCGTCATGTCGTCGTACGGCGGACGTTGACAGAAGCATCACTGCAGCAAGAGCCAAGACAGTTGATTACCGCCAAGCTTTCGACGATGAATGCCGGGGTGGATGGAGGTGTCCGACGGCCTGGAATCACAACATTGGCTGGTCTCGGCTTGTCCCATCCCGCGATTGACATGGGCGCAGGCGAGCACTCCGACAACGACCTCAGATTCGCTGGTTCAACGTATCGCTGGCAACGAGGCTTGCGCACAAGATCACCAAGGTGAAAAGAAGCATCGCTCCATCTCCAACAATTGGTCCTCGGCATATCAGTCTCGCCAGGGACGGCAAGAATTTCTGAACTGAGCTTGACCTCAGTTAAGCTTTGGAGGCGGCGCTGCCGAGCAGATAGCAAATGCGACAAATTTCTGGGCGTCATCTTTGCTTTTTCCGCCCCCCATTGGTCGCGTGTTCCCGCCTTATCTTTCCACACGGCGGCCTGCGTGGTTGACGGCCGGAAGCTCGCGCCCCTCAACACCACCATCAGGGAAGGTTCTTCGTCGTACTCCGTTTGAGACCGGCGGATCACTGCAACGTCACACCCGCCCAGGCGGGAACCAGTCCACGTCCCTGGACAGCGTCTGCGAGCTCTTGCATCAAGGGTCTTGACGATGCGATGCGCATAGACGTGAATCACCCATGACTTCCGCGCAACATGATATGATCGATGCTCCGTCTTGCTCGACCACGCAGCTCGCCTGCGAGCGCTCCATCTAATTTGCTGATGGGATCCGCATCCAAAGTAGTCGGCCGATCCCGTTTGCAGAATTTCGGCGCTGTTCGAAACGCGAGTGGCCAAAGGCGACGACCGGTCCCTAACTTGTCAGTCCCCTCCACATGTGTTACCCCTTTTGGCTAGGCTTATCGGGAAGCATGTGGGTCAAGCCTGGGATGCGTGTGCATCCATGGTCTGGGATCTGGAAGCGAATCGCGAAGCCTGGAGTATATTTACCCATGCCCACGGAACCCTTTATCGACGTGCTCAACCTTCTCCAGACGTCGCCAGGAAGGAACATCCAGCCGTACCATCCAAACGACCTTGCTTTCCGGATACTGGAGCTTCAAAACCCGGGCGTCATCTTCAACCCCGAAACTCATTCATCTGACCCAAGTCACCCCACTCGGACGCGACGATGTCTTTCGATAACGACAAATACGGACATGATGTGGAGAAGGATGCTGTAAGAGCCGGATCCTATGTCGATGATTCTAGCGCCATCCCAGGAGAGACCTTCGAGTATGGCAACAGCACGTATGCTAAGCTCCAGCGGTTGGCTGGCAAATTTCACGTCGAGCAGCGTGGTATTGAGAGGGTGCCTGCGAACGAGAGGACCGACACTTCCCTCCTGAACGTCGGAACCATGGTAAGAGACCCTGCTTGCATATTCCTCAAGAGGTTTTGTACTGACTTGACTTGCAGTGGCTTTCCGCCAACATGGTGGTTTCATCCTTTGCCATCGGTCTGCTCGCCCAGAAGCTCTTCTTCCTTGGATTCGTGGACGCCATCCTGGTCTGCTTGTTCTTCAACTTGATCGGAGTTATCCCTGTGTGCTACTTCTCCACATTCGGGCCACGATTTGGACTCCGCCAGATGGTGCTCTCGCGGTACTGGTTCGGCTGGCACGGTGTGAAGCTCAGTACGTGCTTATTGTCCCGTGCGAATGGGAATGGAACTAATAGTTTGGTGTAGTCGCTGTCTTCAACATTCTTGCGTGCATTGGCTGGTCCTCTGTGAACTCCATCGTCGGCGCTGAGCTCATCCACGCCGTTAATACCGACGTCCCTGGCTTCGCCGGTATCATCATTATTGCCATTTGCACCCTTCTTGTAACGTTCTTTGGCTACAAGATCGTGCACATTTACGAGTTCTGGTCCTGGATCCCGACATTCATCGTCTTCCTCATCATTCTGGGAGAGTTTGCCAAGTCTGGTGACTTCATCAACATCCCCATGGGTGTTGGCACCTCCGAGTTGGGATCCGTTCTCTCTTTCGGAAGTATCATCTACGGTTTCGCGACCGGCTGGACGAGCTACGCTGCCGATTACACCTGCTATCAGCCAGTGGGCCAGTCCCGATGGAAAGTCTTCCTTGCTGTATGGCTCGGTCTCATGGTTCCGCTGCTGTTCACCGAATTCCTTGGAATCGCGATCATGACTGCGACTACCATCAATGATGGCAACAACCGCTACATGGATGGCTACAAGGAATCCGGTACCGGTGGCCTTCTTGCAGCTGTTCTTTTCCCTCCTCTCGGCACATTCGGCAAGTTCTGTCTGATTGTGCTCGCGCTCAGCATCGTCGCCAACAACTGCCCGAACATCTACTCCGTCGGACTTACCATGCAAGTCATGGGCCGCTGGACCCAGCGCGTTCCACGCTTCGTATGGACCGCTGTCGGGACTGCTGTGTACATCGCCATTGCCATTCCGGGATACTCGCACTTTGAGATTGTGCTTGAAAACTTCATGAACTTCATCGGTAAGCATCCACAATCTCCTCTTTAATTTCCAAAGCATTTACTCACCCTTTTTTTTTTTCAGGTTACTGGCTCGCCATCTACGAAGGAATTGCATTCGCCGACCACTTCCTCTACAAGCGCGGCATGGACAACTACGACCCCGCGCACTATGACCAGCCCAGCAAGTTGCCTCCCGGTATCGCCGCTATTTTCGCCTTCTGCTGCGGTATCGCGGGTATGATCACGGGTATGAGCCAGGTTTGGTTTGTGGGCCCGATTGCGCTTCATGCGGGCATGGCGCCGTTTGGCGGCGATGTGGGATTTGAGCTCGGCTTTGCCTTTGCGTTTGTGAGTTATGCGATTGCGAGACACTTTGAGCTTAAGTTCTTTGGAAGGTAGAGGATGGACTTTGGCGGGAAGTGGAGCCTCGGGCGCGCGTGATATCGAAGAGAGATGGCTTGTCTGATCTGAGGCAATCTTGTTGGAACGTTGATATCCAACGCAATGTCGTGTTCTAATGAAAGTTTGTTCAAACTCGGCGCGCCATGAACGTGAAATCGCCTGCCCTGCTTGGCTGCGCAACCTTAGAAAGCTTAATTTACGGAGTAAGGAAAGATGTGAGCATGCCGAATTGAGCAAGCGTACTAAATATATTGATATCTTGTTCGCATGTTGCCATGCGGCAAGGTAATAATGCCGCATTTGGTAAGTTTACAAAAGGTGTCGATAACAGTAGGCAACTGTCAGGATGGGAACCGACAAGACAGACACTGTATGCACCAATCAACATCCATCCCCAACGAATCTCCCCCTCAATTTCTCTGCATTAACAGATAAATGGATGAAGAGAAGTGGTTTGCTACGATTTGTATGAATGATTGGACTGATGCCACCAAGTCAAAAGTTTGCTTTAGGTCTGGAAGCCCGTTAACACGCGCGGACTGAGGCGTTCAAGTGCTGCGCGGGGGCCAATTGACGGAGGAGCGTTGCTGCGACGCCTCGCCTCGCGGCCTGCTGAAGTTCGGTGGCAGTGCAAGCCTTGGAGGGATGGGGAACGCCTCGCTCCCCAACACGCATGCACACCATCGAGACAGCTGACTGCAGCCTGATCAATAAAGTAGAATGGCGGCGCTCGTCTCTTCCTCGCCATTAAGGCACCTGCATTGCACACGCGAACATGGTGAGTGGCCAACGCCCGCTCCGCAGCCTTCAGCTAGCATCGTTCGGCACGAGGCTCGAGAGCTGCAGACAGAACAATGAGTAGACCAATCGCTGACACTCTGTCTTCTCATAGGCCTCCTCCATAGGACCCCAACCCGCACGCCGTCGCATCGCGAATGCGTCCCTCCCGAAAGACGTCACAAACATCCACTTACAGGCCGAGGGACGCTCCACACCCCTCCCACAATATGAGAAGACGCAGTCGGTACCCTTCACGTTGACGCTACAAGAGGAGAAGAGCAACCCTGGGCAGTTCCAATTGGTCGTCAACATCGACCCCGAGCACAAGAAGTCGAATGGCAGCCCGCCCAAGCCCGCAGCGTCCAAGAGGCTCTACACGAACCTTCAGGCGTTTCCCAGCCTCGGCTACGACGTCTCCTCCCTCTACCAGACACAGAAATCGAGTCCGCCGACAAGCCCCCAGCAGGAGCAGCACGGATGGTCTGATCTGGACGCTATCCCCCCAGACTTCCTTCAGAAGGTCGTCCCGGATTGGAACGTAACATTCGAGAGGAGCAACTCGACTGCTACGTCGCACTCGTCGCGGAAGCTTGCCGATATCAAGGCTAGGATCAAAAAGAGTGGGAAGGGTTTCGTCGTACGGCTTCTCAAAGGATCGAATCCCGAGACGAATGAGGTCGCCGAGGTACATCTGGGACAACAAGCGGCAGATGACGAGCCTGCGGTTGCGGAGCTGGACTCTACTGCTGCTCGAATTGAGCTAGATGCGACGCAGTCCAGCGAGGTGTCACCTGTAGAACACGACCATACTGTTCACGTTGATCCCAACGTCTTCGAGATCGGGCCGTCAATTGAACCCGGCACCGAGAGGCCCTCAACGCCTGGCCTGTCGCGAACACCAACACCAGCTGCTCCCGTTCCTGGTTGTCGCGTCTCCGCTATTCCTCAATGGCTAAGCCAGACTGCGGCATTGGAGAGTCGGTCGCGCAACTCGATATCATTCTCCGAGGGAGGCTTCAGCGATGCCGAAACCTTGGTGCCAGAAATCCGGTCTCTGGTGGAACCAGTCGACGATGACCAGACAGATCTCGAACCATTCTCAACGAATAGCTCTAGATTTCCAACACGTACTGCCTCTGTCACAAGCATTGTAAAAACACCAACGCGCGGCCTTTCAGTCGTCGGGCCCGTCAAAAGAGTTGCCAAGACCCGCGCTGGCGGCGGCAAGGCAGCGCGCAACAGTCTGAATCGATCCGACGCTCACAAGTCTTTCAGGCGCCGCTCGCCGCAAGATGCTAGTACTCTGCTCGCCGCAAGTGCTTCTATGCTACTTCAGCCCGACTCTCACACCCAAGGGCTTCGCCATAGACCACGTCGGAGCCAGAGTGATTTTGTTGAGGACGCAGGATCCAAAGAGAGCGACACCTGGCATCATCCAAGCAGAGACAGACAACCCAAGAAAGACAAGATCACTCGTCGATCTTCTGCAGAGGGCTTACATCCAACGAACCAGCAAAAGCCACGGCTGAGACTGGATCCAAATGTCCCACGCATTACGAAGTCTGCCAATAATTCCCCCATACTTCGACGTAAAAACTCTCCTCGTTCCCACAAACGATCGGTTTCAAGTTCATCAGTTCAATTTGCGGAACACAACGATCATATTCCGTCACCAGAATGGTCGGAAGTCGATCCGGCTGAAGACAAATCCGAAGAGCTTCGCGACGCTGTGAGCAAGCTTCTCGGAGCGAAGCCCGCTGATGACAATCCGCCGCATAACCCGAGCCTCATGTCTGTCCCGCGAATTGAGGAGCCAGTTGATGCAGACTGCGTTGGTGCAATTCCTCAGTTCCCCGAACTCGAAATTCGATCTGCCCCCGTCAACATGAAAAGCCCGTTTGCAACTTTCTTTGGTTTGGCGCTAAGTGCCTTGTCGGAAAGAGTCTTTGAAGGACTCCACGCACTTCAGGAAAAATATGGCCGCGAACCTCCTGTCGCTCCAGGATATGTCAGGGTCCGGTGGACTTGTGTAAGTAACTTCGCGTTTGATCTCACCCTTGATGCTGACGTTTCCAGTCTTGCGGAGAACAACTGTACGACGACTTCGTCGAACGCCGTCCCGGTGCCGCTCGCCTTCTTGAAGGTTACCTCAATCGACCTCAGGTACGCACTCCAACCAGTCCAGCAGGTCGGACAAGCACTTCGTCAACCATGTCCTCGGTCTTCAGCTCCGTCAGCACGGCATCTACACTTGCAACGCCAGCCTCCACATACGGTGGTCCTTCATCTTGGGGCAAGGGTGGCGAGTCTTCAAAGTACAGCCCGACCCGGCTGAGAAGCAGCAACCCATTCAGTGTCCGGATCAACTCTTATCATGAAGAGCAGTGGCTACTCACGTGTGCGAATGAGGGGCGATATACTCCCAAGATTGTGCATATCGATGTCAATGCTGGCAGGATCAAGAGCGATAAGGACCTGGCGCTGGCGGTGAGGGAGCATTATGAGCGCTTGAACAACAAGTGGTTGAAGTGGGCCAAGTTGCGGGGACTGACGACCATTGAGTTCGTGCAGGTATGTTCCTCTTCCCCACCCACCAAACACTCTGAAGCCAATCAAACCGCCTCGAGCACCCTTTCTCTACACCCAACTCCCTCCCTTCATCTACCCTGCTTACTAACACCCTCCAGTTCGAAGTCCACCGCAACCGCTTTGCCGACATCCGCCAAAGCCCCTCCATGCCCCCCACCAGCTCCTCCATAACCCCCTCAGCATCCTTCTCCTCACGCTCCCCTTCCCTCTCCGAATCCTCCGATTCCAAACCCCCATCCACACACCCCTACTCTTTCGAACCCGTCGACCTCATCCCCCCCGTCGGCTCCACCTACCTCCTCCACCTCTTCCGACACCCGCACGACTACGACAACGAACTCATCACGTACGCGCGCGCGCCCAAGCGGCGCGAACGTCTTGAGTTTGGCGTCGGCTGGGGGATTAATTTGGTGGAAGGGTTTCTGGAGAAAAGGGTTTGGGCGACGGTTGGGTTGGGGTTGGGTGTCGGGAGTCTGGTGTTTGCGGTTGTGTGGGCGGTGAGGTGGGGGGATGTGCAGGGCGCGTTTGGGGTCGCTGGGTGGGTGGTGGCGGTTGCGGGTGTGGTGGTGGGGGGGTTGCAGGGGTGGTTGGAGTAGAAGATGGGCTGTGGATTTCCTATCAAGTTTTGTACTTGAGACCTCGCGGGCAGAGGCAGCGTTCCGTTCAGGTCGACCATTCTGGATCTGACCCTTGTAGGAAGTAGAGGAGGATATCCGAAGCGCGTATTGCAATGCTGCGGTTTTCATGAATTCCAACTTGTTTGGCTTCTTGGATTTCGTGCTATTCTTGAATCCTATGTGAGTTTTTTTATTGTGGTGGGGTTTTTGAGGACTTGGTTAGGGAACGTTCCTTGGGGGTGTAAGCACAGCCACAGTATGCAAAGATGCAGGTGAATATGGCGTAGCGGATATCCTGCAAGCCCAAACTGCAGGAGGTCTACAAACCTCTCTTCCAAGCTGTGGGAGGCGCTGAACCTCTTGTATGGCTATACTGTGTGTTGTTGATGTTTATGCTTACGATGTCCTCTATTAATTTCTTGCGGGACGAACTGCCTGTCCAAAAAGTGAAATGACCATCAGTTTCAAGGAATTCCATATATAGAACTACACTAGATGAAAGACGCTTATGAATGGTTTAGCATAGTCGGAATATCGACTCGTTTTGGATTGTAGAGTATTAAAGGAGAGTCGAGAAGAAGACGAGTGGTAGCGGTTCAAGGAGAGCAAATCAAAAGGCGAGCATGATATACGGTCATCTGGAAGAGGCCCAACTTATTTGGATGGTGTGTCTTGTCCACCAGAACAGCAGATAGCAGCATTCTAAAGCAGATTGCAAGTCCTACTTTGTTTCAGCGCAGCATCACCTCAACAACTTCGTGGCCTTCGAAGTACGACCCTGTGATACTCGCAGCGCCCAAACGTGTGAAATAACCAGGCTCATGCGCTACAACAATCAACATATACGTTCTCAACTTGTCAGTGTTTAGTTTGCCCGTGGTAATTATGCCTGTGACAATTAAAAGACACTCGAACTCCATCGGAGGCTCGTCGTGAGGCTCGTCAAAAAGTGCTGCCCCAATCACTGCTCCATCCTCACTCAACAACGGATACTCCCTCGACAGGTCCCCTTTCCATCCCCCGTAGTCGTACTCCTTTTGACATTCGCTTCTCCTTCCGCGTCCCATACGCGTTTTTAGCTTCATGCAGCCCGCCAGAAGCTCTCCGAACGGGTCACTATACTTTGTCGACACACTACAGGACACGACATGGGCTTGATCGAGGACGACACGCATTATGGCTACATTCAAACGATAACCTTGACTGTTGACTGGTCCGTCTATAGCTGCCCAAGACCAGGATGGCGCTCTCCATTGCGTGGCGGGCCGGGGAGCAGGGTCGGTGTCGCGCATGGGATCTGCATACCAGAGTAACGCGAATGGCAGATCCTCTCGCCAGAGACCGGCAACGTAATCTACTTGAGACTGCTCGTATACCATGCGCGCTAGCCCGGATACTGCGGGGAGTTTGTCGGACAGGTGGGACAGATTTCTTCGGGTGTAGTCGACGAGGGTCGCGTGCCAGTGTCGCAACATCGTGGACCATGGTTCAGGATCGCGGGTCCGGAGGCTTTTCTTCAGCGAATTTGGCGAGGGAATGTTCAACCCCTCTTCCGCTTGCAGATGCTGTTGGCATTCCCAGTAGAGCTGGTCTTGTGCAAAATGGATAATGCGATGGGATAAGATGCGTTCTTGCAGACACCATGCCCGAGTGTTCAGTACAGCGTCGTCCATGACATCGTCGACGGACCCAAGCCGTGTGGAGAGAACCATGGTTCCTGTCTGGCCGCCCGCAGAGCATCTGGACTGTACAGCAATCGCATTTTTGTTCGCCGACCAGCGTGGTCTAAAGAGTCCGGATATTGTATCGGGCGAGGATGTCGCGCAGATGGTTATTTCCGCATTTCCGTATACTTGGGCCATCTTGGTCGACTCAGACGCCCAGTCGGAAGCATCGCCTTGGATGATGCATATGGCATCAACCCACAAGTACCGCAGACCCATTTCTCGGGTCGTGATCACTGCATCGCGAATTGTCTGTGGAAGATCTGCGAGAGAAAAGCCGCTGCACCGAGACGCAAATGTTTCGGCTGTTGTCGTGAAAGTTTGCGATGCTCCCCAACAGTAACTCAGTGCGGCGTAATGGCCTTTTTGCCCGTTTGAAGGAAGCAAAGATAGAAGGGATGATGAATTGTAGCCAACGTCAATGACCCGCGTAGGGAGCGGATGGAGGATCCCATCGGGACGTCTGCAGAGTTCATGGCTCTCTTTGCAAGTGTTGTACCAGTTTTTTATCGTCTGGAAGAGCTCCGCGGGGGATTTCTCTGCATCGACCATCCTGCCAACAACATCACCGTTTATGGCCAGAGGATCGTCTGGTTTCATCGCCTTAGAAGTAGTGTCGTCAATTCCACTCACAAGGCCAACTTACTCGGAAGTGCTGTTACACTCAAATCAGCAGCCTTGAAAGTCCCGCCTTTCCCAACGTTCACTCTCAGATGGCTAAGCGCTTTCGGCGTCTCAGTATCGAAGAAAGCGTCAGTGCCCGCGAGCAACCAAATCCGGTTCTCAGTATGCTTGGTGTATTCTTCTGGGATAGTTCTTCCCGTATTAGCGAGCTCTAGTCCGTGAAGAATGAGGTCGCATAATGGACAACTTCGAGCCGATTGGCTGAGTGCGTAATAGCTCTGGTGGTGAGAATAGCAGTAATTGCTCCGGGAATCATCTTGCAAATCAATATAAACGACAATGGAGTTTATATTGATTCCTTGACAGATTTTACAGAGCGACATGGCTGGTCTGAGGGTGTAGAAGGTGAGAGAAGCCCGAGGCCGATATGACACGTCAATTGAGCGCACCAATCACCTTGGTTCGCTACTCATACTTGCAGCAAGACGGTATCACGACCTCCCCAGGCCGATTCTATCGACTTAAGGGTGAACGTGATAAACCCACTTTCATAAATCGTAACACTTCGAACGAGCTTCGATACTATTACTCTGATCGTTTCGGAGGAATGACACCAAATTCTCCGGGGATCGATGTCTCCATTTCGGTATACTTTACCATCATTCGTGCCACGCCTCAAATCTCGCAGTCTTGCGATATCATCCCAATCGCTTCTTGAGTTCAAGAAAATGAGGGGAGACCAAGTATCTCAAGGGGATCGTAGGGATAGAGCTGTGGCTAGGATCTAAGGCCGACGTCAATGGCCTTCGATAAAACTGGACTTAGGATCCTAGCTTGGGCAGACACCGGACAACACATTGCTTAGAACAATTCAAAACTTTGAGTTTCTCCCGCCTCTCCCATAAACTCGCCATCCATAATCCCATGCACATATGCCTGCCCAAGCAAAGTGTACCCCGGTTCCTGATTACATCTTCTTCGCAGTATATGCGGAGCCCTCGCCCCAAGAATAATACCCACCACATCGCCCGGCAGCGTGGTAACCGGACCGATGCCGACAAACCCCTGTTTTGTAACAAAAGGTCTTTTCGGCGCGCCGCCCAGCACATTGATGAAGTATTTATTCGCGTCCGCCGAGCCGCTGGCTTGGATGGCTGCGAGTTCGTGGCCATTGTTATTCTCTTTGTCAGTGTAGGTTTGGAACCACCGATGCTGTTGCTTCTGCTGGTGATCCAGTGTGCTCAGAGCTTCTACACATTTCCTGTATCCCAGCTCACTCAGAGATGTTGCGCGTTGCACCTGCTCGATTCCGTCGATCGACTCGTGGTCCCAAATCGGAATCCTCCAAGCCGCTTCGTGGAGCTGTGTGGGGGTGTAAATCTTCGCTCCTGGTCGTTGTGCTTGTTGTGCGGCGCATGTTTCGCAGAGGGAACGAACGTCCTCGAGTAGTATTCGGGTGAGCATTGTTCCTGTGTTATCTGGCGAGTCGGATAAGGCAGGCTTATAACTCTTGTCCTTCACTTCGAGGATCTCATCGACAAAGATACCCTGTATAACCATGGAGTGAATGGTATTACTCCAGTCTCGATCTTCAGACTTAGGCTCTTTGAAAGATAAATCGGCCACACTACTCGCAGACGCGGAGAACAGCCAGTTCCCAAGCGTCTCGTGATCGGGATGAGAGTTTTTCCACCACGTATGAGGTGCCATAATAGACGCCGTCCAATCCGGGACCCAGGACGGGAGATTCGAAAGGTCGTTGTCATTCCTGGGGGTTGACGGACCGCTCGCATTGCCTTTCGGCCATCTTTGGCAAAGACCGAGAATATCCATATTCCCGCTTATAAGAAAGCGGGTCGCAACATGGACAAACACATCCTGTGTTGACCAATCGTAGCTCACAGTCAATCTCAGCCTCTTCCAATCTTCCTCCACCAGACCAATAAACCCATAAATCTTATCTCTCGCATCCGAAGCGCTCAGAATCTGATGCGTAGTCGCCGCCGTCTTACAAAACGCCACGCAGAGAATGTCATACAATCCCAAGCTTCTCAATCCATTCCTCAGATACTGTTCCCGGTAACTCTGCAACTCCAACACCCACTGCATGAAAAACGAAAATGTCCGCATTCCGGGGATCCCCAGGTCGAAGTCCATGCGCGTCTCAATCGACGCTACTTGCAGCGCGGTAATAGTCACCAACATGGCGGCAAGTTCATCAGTCCCCAGTTTGCGCGCCCCGGCCTGGAGGAAATATGTAGGCGAGACGAGGAATTCTTGGATCACCCACACCCGGTGCCACCATTCGATCCCTGCAACAACTGACAGAATCGCAGAGAGCAGCTCATTCCATGCCGAGAATTTGGTCCTGGCGTTTGCTTTTGACAAATCTTCCACAACTTCGTTGAGAATCTCTAGCAATCCTTTTCCATCGTCTAAATCCAGATACGCAATAAGTGGCCGTCTCGGAGGCGGATCCGGGACACCCCGTGCATTACGCTTCTTCGCTATCCTGGAAAACGCCCCTAGTACATCGGCCGTCAAACCCGTGCCGTCCGTCCCCGGGCCCAGCCAAATCACCACTTGTCTTGCCCCTGCGTAGATGTCTCGCATGCGGGGTACCTGATCGGCCTTCTCGGCATTATCGTTCTGGTTGATACACACCGCATCGACCCATATTGCCGGCGCAATGTCTTTGTACTGCATATTGCGAAACGCGGATTCAAGACTAAGACCGATTTCAAAGGGCGATCCGTTCACCGTTATCGCTTTCATGACTCTCATTTTGCCCCATACATAGGACAGCGTTGTGTATGAGGGCTTGTCGTCTAAGGATACAGTGAGTAGTTCGAATGAGAGAGACAGGTCCGGAACGACTCTGGTGTCGTCTTGTGGTTGGGGTAAATAGCGTGATGCCTTGCTTTGGATTGGACGTAGGAGCCGTATTTCGTTCCGCTCGGGACTAAGCGGCGAGTATTGAAAGCCGCTCATTATGGGGAACAATTGCCTTTTACGGCCGGAGAGTCTTCTGATTCTTATGTTCAACCACTTAGTAAATGATTTAGGTCGGGAAAGAGGGCTGTGGTTGCATTTGCAGCTGAAGCGAGGTTCTCGAGAAATGCGAACCGAGGCATGATAGAGTATCCGAGCTCAGTGGCGTCCAATGGCTGAGGCCGACTGTGGCTGTGCTCAAGTGCTCGATTGTGAGGCATTCTTTTTGATGAAAAAGCATCCTCTATCGACATCTAAGTTTCAAGTTGATGCCCTCACCTCCTAAGTCATATGTGAATCAACTTCGCCATCGTGTCCATGAAGAAGACTCCCCAGTCTTTCAACACAGAGTAACTATCCATGATCCAAACATGAACAGCTAAGCATGCCGAGAAGAATCAATGATGGACCAGGGACAAGTAGCGAGCGAGAAAGCCCCGCCGCTCTATCAGAACCATCATTTATGGTCGCCAAGCCGCACGAGGCTGAAAACACGACGCCACGACAAGGAGAAGCGAGGGCGAGCTGGGAGTTTAAGTTCTGCGCTTATTTGAAGGCACGAGGAAAGGAAGCGCGTGTCCAGGGGCTTACTTTTGTCCTGCTGTGCCGATTACAATAATCGAGCGGCAGGGTCTTGTCAAGTCTCGCGCTGATACTCCTCGCATCCTTCGACATGCCTCCTCTGTCTTTACCGCACATCCACATCCTCGTTATTCTGGTTCTGGGCCAGTTAGCCAGATCTGATTCCTATTATCCATCTGAGCGTTCTTTCGATTATGCAACACAATCGCTGATCACACCCCCTCTCGTCGGCCCGCCAGGCGCGGTGCGTGTTCACGCCTCAACACCAAGCGAATGATAGCATGCGCTGACAATTTCCCAGTTAGATTCCATATGTAAAGTCAACTTGGTAGCCCGGTGTCCAGGACTCGAGTGCTTCAACTATGTCGCTGCTACGTGCTTCGGATCTACCTGCGGCGATTATCTCAACTTGGAAGCGTTCAACAGGACCGCCAACACCAAAGACTGGGCAAAATGCATTTGCCTGAAGTACGCAGGGAAAGAGAGCGTGTATACCGGTGGCGGGCAGCTCGGTCCACCAAACGCTACAGAGCGACAGTGGATCACGAGTAACGTCTGCACCGGGCTCGCATACACGCCTTGGGACTGGACCGTCCAGCCACTGAACCCATCAACCCGAAAGTGCCCTTCTGCGTCTAGAGTCCTCACGACATTCGCAATCGTCAATGTCGCTGTTGGGTGCCTCGGACTTATCTTTGGGCATCGTAAAATCGTCAATAGAGCGTCCTTCGGTCTGCTGGGAAAGCCTGATAGCAAGGCTTGGAGATTCACCTGGATTATTACCGTGGCATCGCAATTCGGCGCGAATTATTTGATTGCGATGCTCATCAAGATGACGCCTGGGTATGGGCAGTCGTTCACGGCCATCCAGTTAACGTTGCTGTTGTTTGCTCGGCCGAGGATCGGGTGTTTTATTGCCCTCGCGGCTGCGTATTGGGACCGGTACGGAGATGGAGTGTATGCTTCATTCGCATTGTCGCATCTCATCGCCGAGATCATACTCCAGATATTGGCTGCGCCATCTGTCGGATATGCAGCAGGCCTGGCTGCCACTCGGGGCATTCTAATTCAGGGTCGACTCCACAACCAGTATGCCAAGCTCATGTACGGAGGGACGTTCTTCTGGCTGTGCTCATCTTTTGTCTTTTTTGTTGGAACATTGTGGGTATTCAGGCGACGTCTCTTTTTCCTGTTCTCGCGGAATCTGTACGCGAAGAAAGAGCAGAATTCAGTGTCGTGTACAGCATTTCTTGGTGGGGGCTTCATATTTCTCACCCAGTATATTGCGCTGTGGTTGTTCTGGGGAGGTTTTATTGGGCTTGCGGGAGAGACGTAAGTATTCCTCCATAGATGACCGCAACCTCTCTAACAGCGTTCAGGTACTGTCCACCAAACCTAGCACAGCAGGGTCTCATTTGGACGGGCTTCTCGCTTTTTGGGGCGATGGTGGGAGGTGGAGCATGATAGGATCGATGAAGGGCCGCTGAATTGCCTTGGCCCGGCCGTCTGCTGGCATTTGCGAAATGTGAATGTAATTAAAGAGCTTCCAGAAGACTTTGACAATGTGATCAGCCGTTCGCTCAAATCAGTACTATGTCACGAGCATCCCCCGCAAGGCGCGTGACAGTAGTGCCATCCATAATACCATCCAAATAGCAGTCACCCAGTAACTTGTACGATCCGCCTGGACTAACCCGTCGTAGTATGAACGGTACATTGCTGCCGTGCAGCACCCAAACTTCGTCAGTTAGCTGTGCTCCCGAGTAGCAGAGCCCAAGCTTTCCATCGCCGGTCATAAAGAGCGTTCTCCCCAGCGTGACAATTGTCATCATCTTTGCATAGTTAAAGCCGAAGACCGGACGATCGTGCGGCTCGCGACCGAAGAAGTTTGCCATAGCGAGCATGTAGGTGATCATGTCGTCTTCGGTGGCCAGTCGCCAACGCCATTCGGAGAGGGAGTCAAGTACAACGGCTGCTATAATAGTGCGCCAGAATTTTCTCTGCTGGGGTAATTGCGTGCTTTCCAGCGATTTTGACAAGTCTAGACCAGCGAATTTGGACCACTGTTCTATCATGCTGATCGAGTCCGAGTAATGAAGACTACTTCGAACGGATCCAACCTTCTTGATTGAAGCTATCCGTACGCCTCTAAGTTGAAGCTGAGACTTGCCGAGGAACTTGACATCGGCCTTGGTTTGTGCGCTGGCGTGATAGAGATCGTAGAGTTGGCGCCGACGCTCTGCGCACCATACCAGCTCGAGATCTGAGCTGTCCGATAGATCGGGTACCCAAGAAGGCAAATGGATGCAGTCCAAGACAGTGGAAGAGCGTTGACCGGTAAGGAAGCGTAGGCTATGAGGATTCTGAAGGTGTATGGCTACCGTGGCATCGTAGTAGACTTCAGGAATATCTTTGGTATAGTCTGGTCGAAGGCTCGAGTATTTTGCGGGGTCCACGAGGCCGAGTAAGCCATATATTTTGTCTCTTGGGTCCTGGCATTTTCGACGACAATATAAGCGCAATAACCTGTCAAGGTCATAGTACGAGGCCTTTGCCTCGAGTCCCACCGATCGTTCCACGAACTCGTCGTCTCTAAAGAACCAGTATTTTGATGGCAATTGGCTAAGTGCGGCAGCACAGCACGAGGCGGCATGGCGGCGCTGGTTCATTGAAGCCAACCTGAGGTTGCGCCATGGGATCTGCCAGGCTCCATGAACAATAGTTGCATCGGGCGCAATCAAAATTTCCTGCACACACCAGAGTCTCGTCCACCATGCGGCACCAAGCAACCAGACTAGGTCTTTGTGGAGATTCTTGTAAGTGGTATTGTCGGTGAAACTGTAGCGGTCCTTCCCAATGCACTTGAAGCCTGGTAATTCATGAAAGTGTTTGTCGTCGGCGTAATGTTGGATCAGTCCGAACGGGGAACTTTCAGAAGCTCGTGTATCAGCTCTGAGGTCCTTGGATTCCGATTTTCTCCATCTACGCCGTTCTAAATGCCCAAATCCTGTGCGAATTCTCTTACATCCGAAGAACCGAAAACTTCGTTTCCTATCTCTGCGGTCATATCTCCCTTCGCGGTTCAGCTTGAAATAATCGTGATCATCCAGATTGCGAGCATGCGTTCTCGGAGTCCCGAGCCAGACGTAGACTCTCTTGGACTTTTTGTAGATGTCGCGCATCATCCCCACTTGCTGTGACCGCTCGCAAAGGTTCTGCTGATTGATACAAATTGCATCTATCCAAATGCATAACGCTCGTTGCTCGTTTCGAAGGTGAAGTAATGCTGTATGCAGGTTTTCGGTGACGAGGAGCTTCTTGTTGTCCACGAATACCGTATGGTTGCGCGTTGGAGAACCCCATGCATATGACAGGGTTTTGTAGGCGGGTGGATCCTTCAATGTGGCCGTCATTTGAGAACAGCATATTGCCTCATGAGGCAGGCCAGGCAAAATGGTTAACAACCGGAAGTCTCCCTCCTGGATATCGTGGTATTGAAATTGATCCTCTGTTTCAATCATGACTGGGGCCGCATCCCGAGATCCCATCGAGGGCCGTGGTGTGAGCTGAATGAAGCGATTGAAGACATTAGGTCGTTATGTAAAGAACAGCAGGCAGGGTCGGCTTCCCAGGTATGGCACTCGATGGCTTTAAAGCCGATCGCCCCTAGAACGCTAAGAAATGAGCGATGATCGAAAACCCTAAGACGCGGCCGCTCATGGCCTTCTCAGCGACTCCGGGAGTTTATTGGATTGTCATGGTCCGGCTACCGGGGCATGGGGGCTGACAACCCCGCGAAGCTGACGGCTCGTAGACCGCCCCATTGGTCGAGGTTTATCGCAGCGATAGGGAGACCGATGTCTGCATGTCTTAGGCCTGCTAGAGGCCTGTTGTCGTACATGTCAGTGGTCGAAACCTCCGTCACCGTGGCTTGAAATTGGCAGCTGAACTGCGCAAGGCTGAATAGCAGAGCCAGGGGCCGTGGACTTGGAGTATTAGCAAAGACGACACCATTCCCGGGCTGGACAGGGAACATGACAGAATGCGTAAAAGCAACGAGAACGTTGTGAGCGACGTTAGCGCTCGTGCGACCCACGGTGCAGTATCGAACAAAGATTGTCTATATTCATAACATCTTCACCGTGCTACTCACCAACAAAGGTGCTGACAATCTTGACGTCTGAAAGTGGATCCAATTCCAACGAAAGTCGCATCTCGATCCAAATTGGTCGATACAATCGCTGCAGCCGCCACATCGAGTCCTCAACCAACGCCCAATTCTCCTAAGTTGTCGCTGCTGATGATCTGAATCTTCATGAGTTGCGGCTCAATCTTGTCGTCTGGATGGACCCAGACTGGTGCACACGCGTGACTTGTTCAATCAGACATGATATGACGAAGCTCTTCCAGATCGTTCCCGAAGAATGGGGGTTGGCATGAGACTTATTGAGAAACTCGAAGACTCGGTGTGAGGGATGGATACAGGGGCAAAGGAGATTCTCTGTGAGCGCGGGGTTTCGGCATCGGCCCAACGATTTCCCGCTCGCTTAACGAGGCACACGAAAAACACCAAGCAGATTGCAACTCGACCACTCCAAGCTCGACAAGCCATATCACCGCCTCCTTCACATCCCCAGTCCTTAACAATACCGAAAAAATGGGCGGAGTCTCAGTTAAGGATGTCGAGGTACGCTCTCCGCCTCCAATCTCTCGCTCGCGATTTCCCGGACCGAATTGACAAATTTCGCAGGCCGACAAGTTCATCAACGCCTATGCCGCCTTCTTGAAGAGGCAGGGAAAGCTCCCAATGTACGTTCCTGGCCCAGAACCTCGTCCCAATTCAATGCTGACCCTTTCCGCAGTCCAGGTTCGTGAGCGCAAACCCAGCGGGGTTATTCAAAGCCTGAATCCCGTAACTGGGGGATAACTCTACGCTCAGCTTGCTGACTACCTTATCTACAGGCTGGGTCGACACTGTCAAGACTAGCCGTACGTACCCTCCATCCCGCACTTCTGCTGAATACGTTGCATTGCTGGGTTCCATGTCTAACTTGCCCGCGCAGACTCGAAAGAGCTTCCTCCCCAGAACATCGACTGGTTCTACATCCGCGCTGCGTCCGTCGCTCGTCACGTCTACATGCGCAAGACCGTTGGTGTTGGCCGGATGCGCAAGGCACACGGGTAGGCAGACCTCTTTTCAGCACATCCGTCACGGAACTCGACTGATGATGTGGCAACCAGTTCCACCAAGAACCGCGGCTCACGCCCCTCCCACCACGTCGACGCCTCCGGTTCCGTCGACCGCAAAGTTATGCAGGCGCTCGAGAAGATCGGCGTCTTGGAGCAGGACGAGGACAAGGGTGGCCGAAGGATCACACAGGCCGGCCAGCGGGATTTGGACCGAATCGCCATGACGACGCTCGAGGCAGAGGAGGACGACGAGGATGACGAGTAAACGTACCGTGTATGCGAGGAAGGAATGGTTCGGTTCGGACTGCACTGCATAGATTCCCGGCATGAAATATGAGCGGGATGCTTCATCTAGGGTTCATGGCGGCATACGGCGTTCTTGTACCCTGGGCGCGAGCCTAGGATATTTCAAAATGCAATGGGGCTTCGCCTGAAGTGCAAGCAAAATAGCTTCTGAGAGTGTGATACCCAAGCATCGCATCCGTCTCCTGTGCAGCTTTCTTAGTGACTGATGCGATCGAACATAAGTATAGCCGAGACATTTCCGGACTCATCCTTTGGTAAGTGGCACGCGACGGCTGACGAGTATGAACATCCAAGCAACTTTGACACAAGTCTGAAATGTTGCATTTTGTTAGAAGCGCCATTCGCCATGCATCCCCGCTGTCTATAAGAATAGCAAACATACACTCGCTTTTCCCATAACCACCAAGCAATAGAAAGCAAGTCATCCAGTCCAGTCTCCAATCCCCAATCCCAAACTTTTCACTGACTCCCGTCAGCACACTACCCGTCCCCTTCCCCTCAGACATCAGAAAAGATCCGTCATAGCCCCATGACTCGCATCCCCCACCAATTTCGCATACTTCGCCAACACGCCCCTCGTAACCGTCATCTTGGGCGGCGTCCAACTCTCCAATCTCCTCCTAACCTCCTCCTCACTCACATCCATATCAATCCGATTACTCACCGCATCAATTGTAATCGTATCCCCATCTCTCACCACCGCAATCGGACCCCCCATCGCCGCCTCTGGACAAATATGACCAACAATGAACCCGTGACTCGCGCCGCTGTACCGACCGTCCGTGATTAGGGCTACGTTAGAGAGCTTCGCGCCCATGAGTGCAGCCGATGCTTTGAGTTGCTCCGGCATGCCGGGCCCGCCCTTTGGACCTTCGTACCGGACTACGATGACGATGTTTTCGCCGCGGGGGATGAGGCCGGCGTTTAGCGCTGCGTCGAGTGAGGATTCTTTGTTGAAGACGAGCGCGCGGCCGGTGAACCGTACGCCTTCTTTTCCGGTGATTTTGGCGACTGCGCCGGAAGGTGCAAGATTGCCGCGTAGGATCTCGATATGACCGGTTGCTTTTATGGGGTTGTCCAGGGGCCGAATGAGCGTTTGGTCTTGCGGGAGAGAAGGATACGATGCGATGTTTTCGGCGAGCGTTTTCCCGGTTACGGTGGGGATGGAGCCGTCGAGCAGGTTTGCGGCGACGAGGAGTTTCATCACGGACGCCATGCCGCCGATGTCGAAGAGGTCCGCGACGTAGAATTTTCCGGAGGGAGCGAGGTTGGCGAGGTACGGGACTTTGTTGGAGACGCGCTGGAAGTCGTCGAGGGTTAGGGGGATCCCGGCGGTGCCGGCCATGGCGAGGAGGTGCAGGACTGCGTTGGTGGAACCGCCGAGGACCATCATCATTACGAGGGCGTTTTCGAAGGAGGCTTTTGTGAGGAGTTTGCGGGGTGTGATGTTCTTTTCCATGCAGACGCGGATGGCGGCTGCGGCTTTGGCGCATTCGCGCATTTTGGCGGGAGATGTGGCGGGTGTTGTTGAGGAGTTGGGGAGGGAGAGGCCCATTGCTAGGGTTTGTTAGTATTGAAAAGCAGGAAGAAAAGTTGTAGGGTAAGGGACCGGAATCCAGGAGAATTACCCTCTATTGAAGTGCTCATGGTATTTGCCGTGTACATCCCACCACAAGCTCCTGCACCTGGACACGCGTTCTGCTCTATATCATCGAGGATCTCGTCTTTGGTGAGCTTCTCATTGGCTTCACTTTTCAGTGTGTCGTAGATGTAAGCTCCATGAGCTTCGTAGCAGGTGCTGATGTTGATGGGTTTCCGGAGCGTGCCGCTATATCCGGGTTTGATAGAGCCACCGTATACCATGATGGATGGACGGTTGTGCCGGGCAAAAGCCATGATGACTCCTGGCATATTCTTGTCGCAGCCGGGGATTGCAATGCACGCATCATGATGCTGTGCACAAGTCACCGTTTCGATGCTGTCGGCGATAATTTCACGAGTTTGGAGGGAGAATCGCATTCCTTCAGGCTGTCAGTTCTTCGAAAGTATAATTCATGTAATAAACCGTGTGCTCAATACCTTCGCCACCCATGGTGATGCCATCCGACACGCCAACAGTGTTATACTGCCATGCGAGCATGCCATCGGCAATCAAATTCTTCTTGATCTCTTTCCCAAGGTCCAGCACTGCACGATAAGGTCAGTTAATTTAGCCTTATGCAAGATTTCCAGAGCCCTGGCATGTTTAGTCGGCGGTTAAACCCGGGCCACTTACAGTGCATACTGCATACTTATCAGCACTCGGATCTCAGGTATATGTGCTCAGTTATGACTCACTTGCATGGGTTTCCTTCCCACCAGACACTCGCAACACCGACCTGCGGACTTGTTTTCATAGCCTCTTTGTTTGGGACACCAGCGGCGTACAGCATCGCCTGTTGATCAAGTCTTAGTCAGCTCTCCTGAACTCACGACGCAATTGGACAGTCGAGTTCCGTACCTGCGCTCCAGGGAAGTTATGGTCTTTGGTTAGAGTCGAGGAGTACCTGTTCAAGGCGAGCTTTCCGTCCCGCATTGTGCCTTCAGGGAGGTGAGGGAAGTCAAGATAGCGCGGCTCCTCCGGCTTGTGCTGTTTTTCGATATTCTTTGGATCCATGTTGGGAACTTGACCTATATTGATGAAACTGGGGAGGCTTGTGGTGGCCGTGAGAGAAGAGTAAGTGAGCAGGTATAGACGGAACAGCAAGACACCACGCTAGATAAAATATGAGTGAGACAAATGACTATAGGAGGAGACGAAGAATAATAAGTTCAGGCGTAAAATGATGTGGGCAAAGGCCGGTATTTGAAGCTGAAGATACTGAAGGTTAAAAGGTGGAGAGACGCCACAGAGAATTTTCAAGTAGAGGTGACCGGCTGCACTGGATTAGATATGTACCTCAGGCAATCAGATAGCAAGCAAGGTACAAGCTACAGGGGTAGCAAGCGTACCTTTGGAATCGCAGCTACGGGTAAGATAGTCAGCCTTTTGTCAGAGGACAGAGAGTCAGATTAGTGGGGCGGATCAGTCTCTTGAGTTCCAGTCGTCTTGACCTCGGAGAACTTATGAAAGAGGGGTGCTCCTCTCCACGACTCAACGGCGCTCCGTTGGCGCGAGCAGCCGTGCGCTGGTCTACATTTTGTTAGCATGTGTATCAGGAGCGGTGAGCCAATGTCATTGAGCAGATTGTAAGCCGGTGCAAGGCAATTGGAGCCAGCGGATAGTGCAGGACCTGGCGGACGACCTTTTTTCCAGGTTGAAGAGTGGACGAAGTGCCGACAGCATTCGGCGAGAAAACCGGAGGCCAAGCGATAGCGTCAACGGGCGGGACCCAAGCACCGGGGGAGCTCTCTGCAGGGCGAAACCCGCCCTGCTCGTGTCTGCACTGCTGCTTCGAAGAGGCTTGGTGAGGGCCAAAGATTGACAGAGTGCGTCGAATGGCGTTTGGTCATGATTGGGACGATTATTCACCATCATGGGATGCACTGACACGCGGGTTGTTGCTTGCGCCCTTGACGCAGAGCAGCATCCACAATTCGCGTGCACCACTCCAGCTATCTCGAGCTCGTCATCTCAGAACCCACATGGTGGACGCATAGCATGATGGTGGAGACGGAATGAGGTCCGGCCCAGCCCGCAGCGAGCCAAAGCTGTTCTCGCTCTGCGACGGCTGCAAAGGGAAATAAAGTCGATGCCGCACGTGCAGCGGAGCTGAGCGTGCATGCTAGGTAGGCGAGAATCCCAAGAGGCAGGATACGCCTCAAGGCCTCTGTCTCTCTCTCGACAGCTTCGACGTGGCTCCAACAAGCGTGGGGTCGCATCCCGTCCACCTACCTCCGTTTTCAACAGTCGCCATTCCTGTGTATGCGAGACCACCTGGCTCGAGGTACCTTCGACTACCTGCAGTCCTCTCTCTGCCCGTTTGGTGCAAAAAGGTTCGCGAATGGATACCAAGTGCATGTCGCGGTGGGGGTGTACCGAGGCGCGACTGGACAGAACCTGCCCAGGTGGAAGATATATCGCGCTCCTGGAATGGCAGGAGCGCAATCGCGAAAGAAGCAGGTGTGTCGAATCCCATGCAGCTTTTCCAGACCGAACGCAGGTGTGGGTTGGCGGCGAGGAACAAGACCAGCACCCCGTTCAAGTACTGAGTGCGCTTTCAGTAGGCAGTGCGGGATTGCCGCGTCGTTTGGCATCCAGCACAGTTCATGGATGTACTTCGAGCCGGTCAGGGGCGAGCGTGGTGGAAGAGTTGTAAAGGGGAGCACCTCAACCCCGGGCTTGGGTTGAGTACCAAGGGAGGAATGCCAAGCATGTCACGGGGGTGTATTGGGCAGGCCAACCAGCGCCCATCGCAACTGACATCATCTGGGCCGCAAGCACGATGCAAACAAAAAAAAGCGCAAGACCAACTCGAGCATTGCCGCGAGGCCCACGCGCTGTTCTTCTGTCTCCAGGCATACACAGCTTGTAAACCAGGCCGGCAGCCTTGGTCACCCAGCATCATCATCGCAGCAGTCATTAACACGCGCAGTCTTATCCGCTCACCCAGCAGTCCGCAGTCCCAATCGCTGACCGCCGTCTGAAAATGAAGCATCACTCGCGTTTCCCATTCACTGCAGCGGCGCATATTGGGTATTTCTCCTCATAGCCGCGTATTCGCTGCTCTTCCAACGTGCGCGGATCGCACCGTGACAGCCGTTCCAGGCACCGTTCGCTCTCTGCCAGACACATCCCCACGACCCGCGTTACCCAACGCCATTGGCTGCGCCCGCTCGCCAGCAGCACGCATATCGACATCCCACACCAGCCCACGTTTCCGCCCTCCGCTGGATATACAAGCAGCCCTCCAGCACGGTCTTTCGGATGGAGCCTCATTCGTCCCGCCGTCATGGCACGTTTTCCTTTCCACAGGCTCTGCTTCTCTTCTTGACGTCGTGTTTCGCCGACTCGCCAGGGCACACGGTGTCACAGTCTCACACCGGTTCTCCCCCCGATTCCCCCTGGAGGGAGACTATAAAGTTACTCTTAAATCAACGCCTGCTTCGCATCTTTCCCTTTATTGATACACGGGAATCTGTTTTTGTGGGCATGGTTAAGTTGACGGCGATTTGTGGCATCGGTATCGGTTCGACGCTCTGGATATGGAGCAACAACAACAAGAAAGGGAAAAGTTCAGCAAGGTCTCTCAACACTGCGAGGAACCCGTCGTCTGATACTACTGGTGACGGTAAGAGACATAGTACCCTTCTCGCAGCACCCTGCATCCACGTGACGTTATCGGGCGGCAGATGTGCGTGCGCTCAAGTCCGCTGCATTGCATCCACAATCCCAGTTATGTGTTAACCAACTGACCATTCGCAGATGCTACTGTGACCGACCCTGGTCTGTTGAAGAAATATTCCACAATTCGAGCATACAGCGTTCCCAAGACAGGCTTCTCCTACCCAGCTATTCGGACATTCTACAAGCCTCAGGAAAAGAAGCTCCCGGACAAACCCACTCCAGTCCCGCTCCTCGTTTTCATCCACGGACTTGGAGGATCTGCCGCCCAATATCACCCCGTGTTGGTGAGTTTGATCAACCTAGCGCCATGCCTAGCCATTGATCTGCCCGGATGTGGCCTCTCCTCCTTCGATCCCAAAGACTGGAAGGCATACACTACCGAGGCTCTCGTGCATCTTCTTGCCGTTGCCATTGAAGCACACCGAGACCATGATGCCGGCCAGGGAGTTGTTCTCATTGGCCACAGCATGGGTTGCTCCTTAGCAGCTTTGCTTGCTTCCTCCACATCGCCATTCGCCAACCTAATCTCGGAATATGTTTGCGGGTTGATTGGAGTGTGTCCGAACGCCGAGCCGCCAAATGAGAAGCAGCGAAAGGGGTTGAAGTTTGTCACTTCGATTCCCGCTTTCATGTTCAATGCTTTTCGTATGAACGATCGTCGAGGAGGCTTCAACAGTAAAAGCGTACAACGAATGGCCGGACCAGATGCCGAGGAAGAGACGAAGAAGCTACAGCTTCGCTTCAATGAGCAGAGTCGAACACCAGTATGGCAACGCATGGCGCGCGGAATGATGCCCGATTACGCGACTGGAACTGCTCACGGGGGCCTTCCTGGGAAAGAAGTATGGAGTGGTCTTCAACTACCTGTCTTCCTTGCTGCAGGTGAAGCAGACACTGTGACCCCTGTCGAGAACGTTGAGAAGATTGTTAGATTCTTGGGGCGAGACACCTCTGCACTTGAGCGACGAAATGATCCGCCGAGCCTGCCCGTGGCAGCTGCTCCAGTAGATATCGCTGAAGTCGATCCCACGTTCGCGGAACGAAAACACCAGGACTCCGGAGTTGATGCCAACGATCTACCCCAGCTCGCCGACGACAGCACAGCCCCAGCCTCATCTGCAGTATCATCGATTGGCGAAAGCCTAGTGAACGCAGACACGATTTCTTCCGCTGGTGAGAGTTTGACTATGGCGGATAATCCCGTCCCAGCAGCTTCCGACCTCCCATCACCGTATCCCCGCCGCCTCGTCGTCAAGACTACCATCCTCCCGAAACCCGCGGCTCACGCCCTTCTCTTCGCGCCATCGAGTTCGCGCACCCTCGCCGGCCTCATTGGTACCTTCCTCGCCGACCACATCGACCCCCGTCTCTCACTTGGCTGGCAACTTCAGTACCTCGCGTCAGGTGGCAAATGGGACGTCAAGAACCTCGAAAAATGGAAGGCCGTGGAGCCTGTCTCTCGCCCTATTGCAAACGTCTTCCGCGCTATGAAAACCCTCCGTGAAGTGGACGAAACCCATGCTCCCAAGATCTTCGTCAAAGAGTGGGCAGGCAAGATCCGCGCCATCGTAGACATCAGCCACGATTCCCCGGTGTACGATCCAAAGGGCATCCAGGATGGAGGGATCCAGTACCACAAGTTCCCGACGGTGTCGAAGTTACCGCCGCAGGTCGATGAGGTCAAACAATTTGTGGCATTGATCGACAAACTCCGATCCGAGCGCAAAGACAACGAACAAGGTCTCATTGGCGTGCACTGCCACTACGGGTTCAACCGCACGGGTTTCTTCGTCGTGAGCTATCTGGTCGAGAAACTGGGATACAGAGTCGAAGAGGCGACTGATCTCTTCGCAAGTGCGAGGCCGCCGGGCATCAGGCACGAGCATTTCATCAACGAGTTGCATGTCAGGTACTGTGTTGGCTTAAGGAAAGCTCCCACACTTTGAGTTGACTGTGCTGAATTGACTTTTTCCTTCTCTTTTAGGCAAGCAGAACTGAGGGAGCTCTAATCAATTCCATTTTTTCTTGGACCGGTTAGGTCTTCGGATAGGGAGGCGTTGGGGTTTGGTTTCGGGTCTTCTCATGGGATGGATGGGAATTGGCATGGAAAATTGCTGGATCGGATATTTGGATTGGGTTCCTACACACTTTGCTAGGTGGAATGTACGGCCGTACCTGCTGCTTAATGCATTGCATTGAACTATGTTCTGCCGTGCTTGCACTTCTGCCTGTACCGCTTGCTCGGCATGCTTTCAGCACACTTCTGGTGGTATCCGAGATTATGGGGAGGTTCTGTAGCCTGTGCTCTGCGGCGGCTTCACGGTTAGTGGAGTCCCTGACTGACCCGGCCTTGAGCTTCCTCTAAATGGTGGTTGATGTAGTGGGCTGGTGGTACATTCCGACACCCCGTTACACACCACCGTGGTCTTGAGCTGACACAAGATGCGAACCTCGAACCGATGGGGTATGTAATGATAGTGATTCCACCGTATTTCACATTTCCCGTGAAGGACAGCTTGGAATCCGGTTTGGAGCTACGGGGTTCAGCTCACACACATGCATTCCGTCCATATACGGTGCGACGCACCACTCAGGTCCCAGCTACACTTAGCTAGGCACTAACGCGGGTCCTTGATAGAACCTGCCTCATGCTCACTTGTCATACATCAACTGTGCCTGCTTCGGGACGTTAAGACCTCATCGTCAGCCTCAAGCCCTTCAGAACTGTCATGTGAAGAGCACATACCGCTACTTTGCACTCACCGATACTTGTCAAAGAGCGGGCATGGTATACGAGGCGGTAAGCCTGTCAAACACATCATGAAAGTCGAGTAACTAGAAAGTTTGCTTCCCCGTGGAGTTGAGATGCAACACCGAGAATGCTCATTCCGGATACCGCGCCCTTTAACACCGACTTTGAGAGGTCATACGCACATATAAAAGGAAATCCAACCCATATTCCCACCGAACAAAGACACCAACACCAACACCAACACCAACCCAACAACATGAAGCCCTCCACCCTTTTCGCAAGCGTCATCGCTTCCATCACACTCTCTTCCGCATCTCCCCTTGCTGCCGAAGAAGTCACAGCCGTTATTCCATGCTCACCGGGCCATATATACTGTGGCTGGACCTTGATCGACCAGTTCCGTAAGCCTTCCCTTTCCTCCTTCAAACAAACTTCCCACCTCGATACCTCCACCACCCCCAACCTTAGTATTGCAGAACACATAAGAGACAAGCTAGTCAGACTAATCTACTTGACACAGACTGGGACTCGGAGGTCATGCGTCAAGCGCTCTGCAACGAAATTGGGGACTGCGCAGATAATTGGAGTCATCCGTGGGATTCGGTGTGGAGGTGTAATGCAGAGTTTCAGGCGAGTCCGGTGAAGGTTTGTGGTGGTGGGGGATCTTGTAAGCCGAATAATGTGGGCTGCTAGATAGGGCGTGTGGAGGAGGAGTGGATTATAGGACTAGAGGGTACGATGTATGGGTTGCTTACGACGGTTTAACTGATGCTGGGGCGATGTTCAACACACAGTCGCTAGAATAGACTTCCATTTGTCGCTGAGTGTTTTTGTGAGGGCCATGGTCTGGGTGTTGAGATTTGGATGCATTGTGGTGTCAATAATATAATGTGCAGTGTCGAAAATTGGCAGTGATCTCGAACACCAAAACCTACAGGAACTGCCTTCCTCTATAATTTATTTTACCGAGTACCCATAACTTCATTTCGACTCCCAATTATAATCAAAATATGCTGATTATCTTTGCGAGCATAGCCACGATCCCCGTACGGACAGCCACACTCCCAGCCACATGACACTATCCACTCTCGGCGCCGAATCTACTCAGTCCCCAGGTATAGAAGTACACTCCACCCGCCGCTAATCTGCTTCTTCACCAGCTCCCCGACTCTCCGTTCAGACTACAATTCTGGGATCCTGAATAGATGGTCTAAAAAGTCCCGTTCAAGAATATAGCATGGCTGTTGGCTCCTTTCCGTGGGCTCTATGATCACTGACATAGCCCATAATGTTGTGAATAAAACCAGAATAGGATAGCGCGATGTCTGCGGCGATCGTGGCGTTCTGCTCATTCACCAACTCGTAACCTCTCTACCTGTGACAACGACACACTCCAGGGCCATGGTCTAAAAAGATTGTTGGTGTTGATTGGAATCCGTCAGTCGACTGTATAGTAGCAGAGCTTGCTAGGCAGACGAAGGTCGGTCGCGTACGGTATACATAGCGTACTAAAAGGGAAGGACAATGGGTGGCACAAAATGGTTCTGGTTTCTTGGGTTGTTGTTCTAGCTAGGGGCTGGGAGGCTGGAACGCGACGACTCTGTTTGAGCTTGGGCCTCCCAGCTTGCATCACGTGATTAGATCACGTGACTATAAAAAGGGACAGCGACCTAGAAGGCGCTGCACTACATTATGTACGGACAGTTGGAAATATATCATGGCTGCTGGCTGCTTTCCGTTGGGCTCTAAAACTGTCCGAGCCATCGATGATGCCGTGTATAAAACTCACAAAGAACACATTTATGTTTGCGGCGCGCGTGGCGTCTCTCTCCCCAAAATATTTCAACATGTTGGAACTTGTGTTATGTCTGGATCAGAAACTCCTCGGCTTGCTTCAATACAAGTCAACGAGACACGATACATGTCTCTGGAATAAAAAGGCGCACAGTGCCAGTATATGTCTGTTCGTTGCTGCGCGTCTAACTAAACTTGCACCAAACCCCGATGCTTCGTTCGGAATAAAGTGACATCGTCGCAGCCCCCATGGACTGGAGAAAGGTTGGCTTGACTTGTTATGGATGGAGGGCCAGAGAGGGGTATGGGTGGTGCTGGGCATCATCATCATCACTGTTGGACTGAAATTACGGTGGTTGTTGGCAATGCATCTAGCGTGGTTTGTGTTTTGTAGCGGGAAGGAGAGCAAGGACTTGGAGGAGGC